>CM068540.1:9041856-9411173 GCA_035048495.1 Euptelea pleiosperma
CATACCCTGGGAGCAAAAATTTGAAAATACCTTACCGATTCGGCTACCTCTACATCTGGATTCGAGTAGCATCAATCATTCTAGTCGATAGATGTGCTTCGATGTTCACGCCTATACGGACAGGTCAGCAAATCAGTCATAGTAACTGGCGCTACATTAAATGCGATGAGCAATGAACAATTGATTGATGAGACATCTGATGCGTTATATGGTGCCACGTATCATCAACGGTTGGGATCTTTTTCAGAAGATACGACGGCAAATCGCATATCTACTCAAAAAGGGGGGGCGATGTGGGTGCCATATTTTCTGGCTAATAAGATGACTCCACGTGGTGCTGGCTTAGCACGTGTGGAAATATCAAATCAACATTGAGCATCTCGTGCCATGCGCGAGTTAATGCGTCGGAAGAGACTGTGAAAGACAGTTATTAAATTATGCTTTCCCAGTCGTGCGCCATTTTACAAGCAAGAGCTGCCACGTGTTAGAATAGACATCCGAGGAAATCACCGCTCGAAATAGGTAAATAATGGAGAGCATTGAAGTTGTCGACAAAGCATTTAAATCTTTACCGGCAAGTCATTCAGCGGCCCACTTGACGGGAATGACATTCAACTTATCCCGACAAGTTCGATGGCCTACTTGATGGGAATAACATTTAACTTATCCTGAAAAGTTCGAATCACATTCAACTTGTCCCGAAAAGTTCGATGGCCTACTTGACGGAAATAACATTCAACTTATCCCGACAAGTTCGATGGTCTACTTAACGGGAATAACGTTCAACTTATCCTGACAAGTTCGACAGCCTACTTGACGGGAATAACATTCAAGTTATCCCGACAAGTTCGACGGCCTACTTGATGGGAATAACATCCAACTTATCCCGACAAGTTCAACGGCCTACTTGACGGGAATAACATTCAACTTATCCCAACAAGTTCGATGACCTACTTAACGGGAATAACATTCAACTTATCCTGACAAGTTCAATGGCCTACTTGACGGGAAAAACATTCAACTTATCCCGACAAGTTCGACGGCCTACTTGATGGGAATGGCATTCAACTCATACCAACAAGTTCAACAACACACTTGACGGGTGTGACCTTCTACCCATCCCAACAAGTACATAAAATTCTACGAACGAGATAAGTAGTCTAAACTATAATCTAGTTAATTGTTTACTTATCCATTATATGATTGCCACGTAGCGATTAGTTTGACTATTACGCGACTTCCACGTTCTCCTATTCAAACATCTGCCACGAGGGATGTCACCTCAGTTGTTTCAGATATAACGGAATAGGGGAAGTTAGGATCTAACAAGAAGATGTAGTTTTATAACAGAATCTCTTCAGGTCAGATCTAACTAACTAAAAGTGGACACGTAGAGAAGGTGAGTCACGCCAGGTCTGGGGGTATAAATAGATGACACTTAGAACTGAGAAGAGGATCTTGCTCTTCAAATCCAGATAGCCTAAACTCTAAAATATTTTTACTATATTTCCTAAACCCTATTAGTACATCCTATACTGACTTGAGCGTCGGAGTGTTGTCAACAGGTACGATCACATTTCGTCTGGAGATTATCATATCCCGCAGCAGAGAAAGGAGTTATGTCCTGAAGCATCAGAGTTGTCGGATCATCATAGAGATACGAATCGTCTGACCTCGAAGATTGTGTGGGATATATCAAATTTTTTCTCCCACAGTAAGGATGACTCTAATGTTGATAGTGCAAGATTTGTGCCGAGTCTGAGTTTTTCTAAGTGTCTGAAATCATTGTAGTAATGCTTAACTTGAATTGAACTTAAAGCTAACATGTAACACTTTTAAAGGATGGCATCCTTTACAAAAAGACTGAACAAAAGTTTCAGCTAATCATAGGTCAAGGCATTTTCAAAAATGTTCTGAAAGTTCTAGAAAACTTTGATGATCAAAGGAAACCACCCAAAAACACTAGATTTTCTCTCTTTTGAAAAGCAAATTTTTTTTATCAAAATGAAAACATGAGTTTTGGTAAAAATCCATCCCCAACCAAAATATAGCACCGTCTTCGGTGCTCATGACCGGGATATAAAATGATGAAAAATCAGTAATGATGATACAAAGGTTCAAGGAGGATGTTGCCAAGTTTGCAGAAACTCGACAGTGTGTGGTACTTGATGATCGGCAGAATGAATGTGCCTGCATGTCCAGAGATATAACAGTAATAACAAATGCATGAGACTCATGTACTATAGGAATATCGGAATTGCCTTTCTGAAAGAGCTAAGTTTTACGTCTTCAGCCAGACATAACGAGAGTATTTAAGTACCCCTAACCAGGTTGAAACACGTGGAGACTGAGTGAATCTGTAGTCTTACTGACACCTAAGGTGGAGCAGAAACAAATATCCTATCCCTTGTCTAGGTATAGAAGTATAAGCAAGTACTTTCTCAGTGTAGATTGAGAGAGTTAGAGTAAGTTCTTTGACCATGGTTAATAGAGCCACAAAAATATTGAGTTTAGTGGGGATGGATCGAAGTTTCTCAATAAGAACTAAGAAGATAGCAGTAGTGGTTTCTCTGACCATGGTTAGCAGAGCCGCAAACTCATTGAGTTTAGCGGGAATGTATCTTAATGGAACAGGCTCCAACAGATCAGTAAATCCAGATTTGGTTATCTCCGATTTGAAGTCAGGCCCAAAGTGTTCTTGATACATTTCTAATTTTTCATCAGAAGAGTCTGAAATTAGACTTTCAACGACACATGAAAGTAAAGTTTTTTCGTGTCGTCAATTCGAAAACCATAACTTCAACAATATTTATAAAATCTGATTATCTACAAAATGTAACTTTTATAACAGTATGTATCGGATGTCGATCCGCACTCGGTGTGAGTTAGCGCAATAAGAAATTAAAACTGACAAATAATATACAGAGAGAAATGAGAATGGTGGAAGAGATGAAAAGGGCGAGTCGATTTAAAAACAACTTTCATTTGAGATTAAGAACACCAAAATATCAAAATCAAACTACATTAATCATCAAAGAGTGCGTACATAAATCAAAATAATAGAAATAAAGAAAGCATGTAAGAAAGCATGTAAAGGGTTGAGAGATGAAGAGGTAAGGGAAAGAAACATCCATTGAAATCTCGGAGCTAAGGGCGCTATCGATCAAGAGGACGATCGTCCAAGACTTTAATGAATACTTCAATCAAGAGAAGTGGTAAGAGTTCATTGAGATCTCGGAGCTAAGGGCGCTACCGATCAAGAAGAGGATCGTCCAAGACTTCGATGAATGCTTAAATCAAGAGAAGGGTTTTGACAGAGAAGCATCCCATGACCTTTGGAGCTAAGGTGCTACCGATCAAGAAGAGGACCGTCCAAATTTCATGGAATGCTGCTCAATCATGATAATCCACATCGGATCTTACCAGCCGACAAGGTAGATGTAAATTAGCAAATGTGTGATAATGTGCCCTAAAAAGCTCACATTTTCACTTGCCGAAAGGAGTCGGCCAAGTGAATAGGCGATCGGCCTGAGAAAGTAGAGAGAGAAAATAGAACATATTTCTAGAGAGAGAAAATAGAAGGTAGAGAGAGAACATGGAATTAGGGATGTCACGTCCCTTCCATGTCGTTTAGAGAGATAGGAGATCTAGAGAGAGAAAGTAGAATTCTAGAGAGAGAAACTAGATGAAGAAGAGAGAAAAATACCTTTGACACTAACCTTGATTGGAAATCGGCTAAGAGGAGAAGCCCATGATGATCGTCGGTCGGCCATGAAGATGGCTAAGAAGCTTGAAGGTGCATGGTGCACTAGGCTTGTACGTGTGTAAGCATGAACAGGTTCGGCCAGCAAGGGGTGAAGCTGCTGGAGATGCATCAAGGGATTTGCAACCGGATCATCAGAATCAGATCTGATCGGGTTCTCGCAGGTCCAAAGCCAAAAGAGAATGGCATGGAGGGGAGCAAGAGGATGGATGTACAACATGCACTATTGCTGAAGGATGGAGAGGACAGTACGGGTGCTGCTCGGAGGAGCATCGATGTTGCTGGCAGCAAGGTGTTGTTAAACACACCATAAGAGGGGGTGCCTAAGAAGTGGTTGCACGGTCAAGGAGAGGGGTCTCCTCTTCAAGGTTCAAAGTTGTTGCATGGTGTAGCAGGTTGATGAAGACGTGATTGTTGCTCCCTTGCAACCTTGTGGGATGTAGCAGATGCTTCATGCCCTACAAGTGACGGAGAGGAGAAGGTATGGTCTGTTGGTGGAGGAGCTTTGACGGTGGAGTCTATGGAGTCTATGAGGAAGAGGCCATGGTTTGCAGGCCATTTTCAGGGAGGAGTTGTGGTCACTAGTGTGGAATATGAAGAAGGAAACCTACAGGTTGAGATCCTTGAGATCTCACGGCCAAGAGGTGCTGGTTGTGTTGTGCCCGGAGACGGTCTGTTTGCACCGTGGGTGTTGCAGATCGTGCCTCCAATGGTGGAGGAGCACGGTGTAGAAGACCACCTACAGGAGCTGCAGGTGCTCACGGCATCAAGGTGGGGAGACGGTGGAGTTGTAGATTTGGAAGAGCGCTTGTCGTTTCTTGGGGTGGTTGACCCGAACGGTGGGAAGAAAACGGTTCTCAAGCAATAACCGTTGGCAACAACGTGACAAGGAGAGGAGGTTGGTTTTGTAAGGAATATTTTCATATTCAATTTGGCAAAGATTTCGTTTGACATAAAAAATATTCTTGTAACCGTTCCTATGAACACCAGTGTAGTGTGAAGATGTCGTGGTACGCATACTTCGCCAACTACGTGAAGACTAAAAGACAGAGACAGCAAGAATCAGATGGTTGATGACAGGAGTTATCTGAGTAACTGTCGATTTGTCAGTTATTGATCGTGTACGCTCGATTAGGAAGGTATGTGACTTAGTGGCCAAAGGAGTTGATTAAAATGAACAAAATATAATGGTCAAACTGAGTCATTGGACAGACTCGAGTCGAAGTCAATTATATTGACTAGTGGGAAAGTCTAATCGATTGGACATGTATCTCCAATCGATTGGACATAGCCCAATCGATTAGAGACACTGTGTAATCGATTGGAGACTACGAGGTAGAAACATAATTGAGTACAATTGATTGGAGACACTATGTAATCGATTGGAGCCTTCAAGACAGAAATCTTTTTGTGTACAATCGATTGGAGACTCTGGGTAATCGATTGGAGCCTTTGAGACAGAAAGTTATAAATGTCAAATCGATTGGAGAACCTTGTGCAATCGATTGGTGCCTTTGAAACAGAAAACTTATTGAGCCCAATCGATTGAACACTTGTCCCCAATCAATTGGACATGGCCCAATCGATTGGACCAAGTGTACAATCGATTGGACCTTGAACATAATCAATTTTTATCATATTCGAAATTCATGGTTCCATTATCCCACGTTCCACACGACTCAGGGTCTTGGAATTTTATAAATAGAACCCTTCTATGCCTTCTCTAAACACACACAGAGACACAGAGTGACTCAATCTTCAAGAGAGATAAGTAAATGTTATATTTATTATAGTATCCAATTTGAAGAGTAAGAAGCTTGTTTTCATTCACATTTTGTGAGCTTGTTCTCTTCTCGATCAAAGCCAAGAGCTTGATCTTTACTCAGCCTAGGTTTTCCACTTTTATATTCAACCTAGTAAGCCTGAGAGTACCAGTGTGACTCAAACACCTTTTGAGCAACTTGGGGTTCAGGGTGTACTGAATCCTTCACCTTCTGTAAAGGCGGGAGTGTTGAGAATTCAGATCGGAGGAGCCGGTCGAATGTAGGTTTAGGGTGTACCAAACTGAACAAGCGAATAAGGCTTCTTGGCTGGAAAGGCACTCGTGGATTCTTGGCGTTGATTCAGAGGACGTGGACGCATCAGCAGTGGGCCTTAGCTAAGGTTGGATGCTGTATTTGCAACGGTGCTGCGTAGGTAACCTTTGTTTCGTTTAACTTTTCAGTTAGTGATACTTTCCGTCTGGACGTGGTCCCGAGGTTTTTCCTTGGCTAAGGTTTCCACGTAAAAATATCTTGTCTTGTGTGATTGTTTGTTTGTGTTTCGCAATCTATCTTAATTAGATCAAACGACAAAAAGATAATATACCACAGAGGTATATTTGATTTGAGTCGGTTGTGATAATCCTTTTTCAAACAACCAAGGCATGAGAATTTATCCCCATACCATAGACCAGTAAAACTATATGGTATAATTAATTTTAAATACCTAATCAACCCCCCCTTCTAGGTATATTGAGTTAAAGAGAACGGACCGTGGAATTTCAAGTTTGAGAAAGAGGGGAGTAACAGCAATGGTGGAGTGCGATTGAAGGGGAAGGAGACATCTTCCCAAACCGTGGAGGTTGAAGCCGACCGGAGTTGCAGGTCTGCAACTCCGGTGAGTGGAGGAGCTTTCCTTGTTGCTGTGGTAGAATAGCCACTTGGAAGGGGCTGCAACTTTCTGGATGGGTAGCAAAGGGGAAGGCAACAAAGAGGACGGCAATCGAGGGTTGCAGGCTGTTCTGTCCAGACTTGTGCAGGTTTCCGGCGAGCTTCTCGCTAGAATCAATGGAGAAGAGAACGGGGTTGATTGTAGGTTGCCAGCATTTGCAAGTTTCGGCCATATGATTTGTGGACCAGCAACAGTGGTTGTTGTTTCTACTAAGAGAGGAGAAGAAGAAGGTGGGAATGAATGTATAAGCAGAGTGCTTACGGTATGTTGGGGAGCAAGCAGGTTGGAGGAGATGATGGCCAGCATTGGTGGTGGAACTCAAGGCTCCTCTCTCGTTTTTGCTCAAGAGAGCTCTAGTGAGTGAGATATATCTGAGATTGAGAGCGTAGTAGCTCTCTTGTTGAGAGAGAATGAGAGAGCTTGTTAGGGAGATAGCATAGGGAGAGGGCTAAGGGAGGACTTGTTCCTCCCTCGAGTACCTACGTGAGAGAGGAAGGAAGTGAGTACGTGGGGAATAGTGGGAGAGTCGTGGGCCATTGAATTGGGGCCCATGGGTTTAAGGATGAGTGTGAGAGAGAGGGATGCTTTGGGCTTGGGATTTAATGATGTGGGCCTTTGAGGTGAAGGCCATGAGGGTCCAAAGAGTGCTAGTGGGCTACTTGACAATGGGCTATGTGGCTGATGTGGCATGAGAGTTGGGTCCAAGTGTTGATTTGCCATAGGCCTTGGATGATAGTGGCTAATGGGCCAAGAATTGGTGTCAGGCCATGGGCCTACTAGTGGATAGGCCATAGGATAGTAAGTTATGGGCCAATATTGAACATGCTACATGTCTGCCAATGGGCCAACAAGATAATAGATCTAAAGATAGGTGAGTCAGTGGGCCACTAGGATAATGGGTAATGAGAGAGTGGATGGCCCAGATAGGAGAACCGTTAGATCTAGAGAGATCCAACGGTCCGATTAAAGATCTAACGGTGGAAAAATTATAGGAGATGGGATAGAGCTAGAGGATAGGGGATCGAAGGTTAGATCGGAGGGTTAGGATGACAGATCGGATGGTCAAATGGATGATCGGGTGGTAAGATGAGGGCAGTTAGAGAGAGGGAAGAGAGAGGGGAGAGAAAATGATACAAAATAAAGGCAAAAGAGCTGGCGGAGGGTCCTAAACCCTGATCTTCAATGGAATCTTCCGTCGACTTCACCAATTACGTAAGCCATCATTTTATGTCAGTTGGTGCGGCTTTGAATCACTTTGGCCCATCTCTTGGTCTTCAGCTTTGCCTCTCTCTTGGTTCTTTATCTGGCTCTACGATCCTCTAACTCGACCCGTACTTGGTCGGTATCTTCTTGTCATAGCATGTTGGCTCCTTAAGCTTTGATATTAGGCTTCTATGGTTGATCATGGGCCCGTAAGTCTCGAGAATAGCCCGATCGGGTTTCCTACAATAACGAAAAGTGTGTAATGAGACTTAATCAAAACAACTTCATATCTAGACTTCCAGAAATGCGTTTAATGCATGCAAATATATCATTTCGTCCAGAAAAGTGTGTTCTACGCAATAGTAGAGGCTCTTACGTAGAAAAGTGGATAAATAGGGAAGTTTTACGTAGGAGAGTGCAATAACGTTAAAAGATAATAGCTTAAAATAAGTACTTTTAAGCGAATATCAGCACACAGTTTTTCAATCATATCGACGTCAGTCGACTGTTGAAAAATATTAACCTCTTCCTCGAGGTTTCCTAATGCTATTGACATATCCGCGTCCTTACACCCGATTTGTGCATCCGCGGTGGTGAGGAACGGGTGGTCCAGGACAATTGGGATTCTACCCTCTAGACACGACTCAGTGTCAGGAATGTCTACCTCAGGTGCAGAGGTAGAAGCATCAGAGGTAGCTTTGGAAATAGGTTCCTCTGAGATAGGTTCAGGATTTGGTGCTTTTAAGGGCACCAAAAATGGAGACACTGGCTCGTCAATATTCTGGCCTGATCTAGTGGTGATAACAGCTTCTATTTCTTCCTGGAAATTCAGTTCATTCTATGCGAATCCCCCTCATAGATTATGGCAATGGCATTCCCTTCTGGATAGGCTATATGTTGGCTATAGAAGTTGACTTTCTCTCTCTCAGATTCTAACTGACCTAGACGGTGTTCCAATCTCTCCATGGATTGCTGTTGTTGGACGATAAATTGAGAGAGAAGGTCCTCTAGACCAGGTTTAGTAGTAGACTATGGCGGTTCAGCTAGGGGAAGTTGAGGTACCAACTCTTAATTGTAGTCTTACTGAGTATGAAAGTGATAGGACTGAAGTGAGTTTGGGACTATCTGCTGACTCTAAGAATCTTGAGGGGTCCACTATTGACTAGAATAGTTAGTCTGTGAGTATGCCTAGTACTGCGACTGCGAGTACTGCCAATTTTATTATCCATTGGGTTGATGAAACTCAGATGGATACATACCCTGTGGCAGTTGCTGCGGGGGAGCATATTGTTGTTCCCAGACAAAGTTAGGGTGATTCCTAGTGTCCGAATGATACCTGATATTCGCTCAAAAGTGCTTATTTTAAGCAATTATCCTTTTAGCGTTATTGCATTCTCCTACGTAAAATACTCTATTTACCTACTTTTCTACGTAAGAGTCTCTGGTGTTGCGTAGAACACACTTTTCTGGACAAAATGGTATATTTGCATGCATTAAACACATTTTCGGAAGTCTAGACATGTAGTCATTCTGATAGAGTCTCATTACGCGCTTCTTCTGTCGCAGGAAACCCCGATGGGACAATTCTCGAGACTTGCGAGCCCACATCGATCAGGAAAGCCCATTATCAAAGCTTAAAGAGCCCACATGCTATGACTAAAAGATATGGGCCAACTATGAGGACCAAAAAGCCGGCCCAAAGAACGAAGAGAGCAGGAGAGCCAATGACCAAGAGACGGACCAAAGCGTTTAAAGCCACATGAGTCAGCAAAGAATGATAGTCGACTCTACTGGAGAAGCGTGAGGATGGTCACAGTGAAGACCAGGGTTCCAGACCCTCCGCCAGTGCTTTTTTCCATTTTTTTGATACTTTTTCTCTCATCTCTCGATCCTCGAATCTACTGACCTAACCCCAGAACTCCTACCCATCGGCTCTATCTCATCTCCCTTAGCTTTCTGACCATTGGATCTTCAATCGGACCGTTGGATCTCTCTAGATCCATCGATTTACCAATCTGGGTCCCAATCAAGTCACCATCCATCCGATCGCCATCAGACTGTCTGTCACATCATCTTGTGAGACGATGGACATCATCAATCCATATGGGCCAGTAGCCGGGCCCATCTTCATCGACCCGCTGTCCGACCAGTTAGTGGACCCCGCGAATTTCAAAATAATTTTAATTAAATGGGGGGTCCACTAATTGGGGAGATTCCCCATGGAAAAGTAGGTTTTTACTTTAAAAAAAAAAATAAAAAAAAATAATTTTTCTTATTTTTTTATTTTCAAAAAACCCCCTATTTCCATTAAAGGAAATAGGGAAGCTTTAAAAGGGGAGAAGGGAGGGTTCGTTCGAACCCTAATCCCTCTCCCCTCTCCTCCTCTCCTTCCCCCTATCCTTTCCCTTCTTCCCCGCGTTCTTTTTTCTCCTCTTCTTCCTCATTTCTTCTTCGTCTTCTTCCCTATACTTCGCCGGAGTTGCAGGTTTGCAACTCCGGCCGTTCTTCTTCTTCTTCTTCTTCTTCTTCTTCTTCTTCTTCTTCTTCTTCTTCTTCTTCTTCTCTCCTCTGTCTTCTTCTTCTCATATTTTTAGTTTTCGTTTTTTTTTCATTACCGTTTTCTACCGGAGTTGCAGCCTGCAACTCCGGTCGGCCGCCACCATCTTCCCTTCTTCTTCATCGTTTTCTTCTCTTCTTCTGCCCCTCTTCCTCGTCTGCAACCAGCACCTCCCACCTTCGTAGCAGCAACGTGCTGGTGTTGCATAACAGCAACACCAACACCACCACGACCGTCTGCAGCCACCACCATTACCGCCTGTGCCTCTTACACCGTTGCAAGCTCTACCGCCAGCACCGCCCTCTCTAATAGCACCTCAACCTCCACTACAGTCAGCACCTCCCACCTTCGTAGCAGCAACGTTGCTGGTGTTGCATAACAGCAACACCAACACCACCACCATTACCGCCCCATGGAGATCACGATCTGATCTCCCCCACATTTTCTCCTTGCTGCTGCTCTCACCAACAGCTCACCCACCGTGATCTACACTTGCTGCCCTCCACAGTTTTAACCCACAATAGAAAAAAAAAAAAAAAAAAGAGAAAAACAAAGAAGATAAAAAGAAGAAGGAGGTGGGATACCACCTCGTTGCATCTCCACTATGATCCTCCATGTGTGACCACACAACCATCTCCTTGCCACCAGAACTCCATGCTGCCTCTCCACCTTGCTGCCGCCTTACCAAGATCACTGGATTGCCCATCTATTCTCCACCATTAAACGTCATCACTCTTCATCACAAGGTACACCTTCACGACTTACTAGAGTGTACACATTGGTGCTACACCGGGCAATCAACTTGCAGCCCTCTCCACCATGCGGTCCCCTCCGCACCTATTGTGCCCGAGGCATCACCATTTGCAAGAGAAGTTAGTTCATATTTTGCAGGATTAAGAATCGGATCAAGTTACAAATGTGTTGAAGTTAGGGTTTCCGTAACCAACGACGCGGAAAAACCCTACTTTCAAATGGCGCCGCTGCCGGTCGGGTGTTCGGGAGTGCGAAAAAGGACGTAAAGACGGAATTGGAAAGTTGCTGAAGCGAAAAGCTGCTCAATTTGGCCAGCCTGACCTTTTCGGGAAACTTTCTATTTTTTGGTTTTTAGTGATTTTTAGCAGTTTTTAAATTACTATTTTTAATGCCTCGGAAGGCCGAGTGCAAATTGTAATAATTTAGGAATTTTACTGCTTTCCATATAACTGCTAAATCTTGTTCTAGGGTTTTTTAGAAACCCTAGATTAAGTGGAAATTACCAAAAAAATTAAAAAATCAAAATTAAAAAAAATTAGGGTTTTATATTCTGCAGATTTTTAGAAATCACCAATCAAGGATTTGCGATTTTTGAAAAGATTCCAAAATCTTGAAACTCTGCTTAATTAGGGTTTCCCCTCTTAGAAGTTTCCTCTTTAGAAGCATTTCTATCTTTAGAAATCTTCCGAATTTGGAAAAGTCTGCAAAAGGAAACACCCCAAATCTAGCAGAATTTCAATTTTGGGAAATTTCCCAAAATTATAAGGGATCTCGCAATCAAATCTTTCTTGGAAGATCTCCACAGTTCAGGGAACTTTCCAATTTAGGTATTTTCCAATCTGGGAATTCCTAAATTTTAACCCATCTCGAATTTGGAAACTAATTCAAAAACTTGCCTAAATTCAGTGCTTGTTCAGTGAACCCTAAAAAGGCAAGGATCTTCCAAATAGAATCCCGAATACCTAGACCGTGCGATCTAACTTTTCTGCGGGAACACGATCCAGTGTGGGTAGAGAGCGAAAGCTCAAAGAGGTGGAGTCGGGCCCAAGCCCATTAGGATACCCCTCTCTAACCCACGGAGGCGACCCCGTGGCGTGGCCCACGGGAGGTAAGTCTCTATCCTCGCCTTGAGTGCGATACAGAGCATATTGGGTGCATCATTGCCGCTTGTCTATTTGCTTTCGCATCCATATTCTTCGACTTGCATGGAGTGGCCGTTAATCAATCAACTCTAAGAGAGCAGACCCAGCTCCAAATTGAAACTGGTGGGATTTCATCACCCACCTCATCATTCCAACTGATTTGATCCCAAGGCTCCATTTAATTAAAAAGAATCAAGAAGTAGAGCCAATTAGCCCGGTGTTCGAGGAAAAATCCACGCAAAGCGAACCCGCTTAACATCCAATCGAAATAAGACCACGAGCGCGGGTCCCTGTTGTCTAACACACCCATAAGTCCCTGCTACTCAAGTACACTGAGCTCGACGTGGCATCTTGGACTATTCGGCGGTTAGTTGCGTGTGGACTAGGAACACGCACCAACCCCAGCTTAACCCGAGGGAACACTCTTCTTATACACTTGACCAATCCGGTTAGTCTGGGACGTACTTAAGTCAGCCATTGTGCCGCACGTCTGTCTAGGCTTCGGATTGCCTTGTTGTTAACTAGAGTTAGTACTAAAGGATTCGCTCTGAAGAGTATAGCCTGGTGAGAACCTCTGAGTACAAAACAGTTAGTCCGACGGTTAAAAGATAAACCAGTGGTCCGCCCACTGTCATAATCTACTCTAGCCCCAAAACTAACAAAGATAATTCCTAAAATATATCCTGATTGCTTAGAATAGGATTATCTGTGCTTGGTGTGCATCATTTAGGATAGTGTTCCTCTCTGGCAAATATATATATATATATATATATATATATATTTTTTCTTATTTTTTTATTTTCAAAAACCCCCTATTTCCATTAAAGGAAATAGGGAAGCTTTAAAAGGGGAGAAGGGAGGGTTCGTTCGAACCCTAATCCCCCTCAAATCTCTTCCATTCTCTCCCCAAACTCTCTTGCCCCTTCTTCTCCTTGATTTTTGGCGATTTTTCCCTCTTCTTCTTCACCTTCTTCTTCATCTTCTTCGTTATTTTTTCTCGCCGGAGTTGCAGAACTCCGGCCATCTGCAACTCCGTCCTAATCCCCCTCCAATACCGTTTTCCCATCTCCTCTCCTTTCCCCAAAACCCCCTTCTCCTTCGTCCCCCTTTCCTGGGGCCCCATTCTCCTCCTCATCTTCATCTTCTTCACCTTCTTCGTCTATTTCGCCACGCCCTGCCGGAGTTGCAGTCTACAACTATGGTTGCCACCGCCTCTGTGCTGTTTGTGAGCATCACCAGCACCCCCTACTCACCTCGCCAGTAGCCTGTAGAAGTGCCGTCCGTTACCACACCTTACTCCGCCTCCTCTTTCATTAGAACCATCGCCTGCCACCGTCCAGCCATCAACTCCGGCCACTTCCTTGGCCGGACTGTCACCACGTCCATCTCTCTGTCGTGACTCATCTCTCACTATCTCTCTTTCTCACCTCACCTCTCTCCAACGTTCCACTATTTGGCCCGCACCTGCTGGTGCATCTTCTTCACCACCAACTTGGAGGGTCGACTTGCAACAGCTCCTCCACCAACCCGAACCACCACTGGTTCGAGGTCCATCCCCACGACACCGTCCACTTGCAGGTCAGCAACTTCGATCTCTTCAGGCACCACCGAACTTGCAACAGGCAGTCTGCACGCCACCATATCCTTGCAGCCCTCCTCATCCTCCATCAACTGAACCAGACTGCACACCTTCAAAAGTTGCTGCCCTACACTTCATCTTCTTCGGTTACCCACGAACCAGGATGCTTGGATCATTTTCCTCCCAAACCAGCACACCACGGTTCATGGCCGCCCTCCATTGATGCGATCTCCACGTTGCTGACCTTCTCTTGGACCGTAACTTGTTGGATAATTTGCCGGTTCAAAAGGTTGCTGTACTTCTTCACACAGCCAGCGATCAATCAATCCTGTCTGAATATATCCCTATGCTCAAGGTAGGATCCAGGGTAACCTGTCTCTATCACATTCTCTCTAGGTTCTCAACCTTTCTCTCTCTACCACTTTCTCTTTCATCCTTTAGTCTCTCATCTCTCTCTCTACTTTCTCTCTTTAGAACTCAGTTTTTCTCTCTAGCTCAGTCTTTCGTTATTTTACATTGTTATTGTTATTTTTTTATTTCGAAGTATTGTAAGAACCTTGGATTTTTAAATGATGAATTACTTTTGTTGGTTGTGGTTGATTTCCTTCATTAGTATTTTTTTTTGGTAGATTATGATAATTTCTCTCTCTAAAATCAAGCAATCTTGTTTTAAATCGCTTCACCATTCTCACCCCTCCACAATTTCTAAGATAAATCCGTTATTTCATGTTCATGAATCGCGCTAACTAACCCCGAGTGCGGATCGACATCCGACACGAATCCCTATACAAAGCCTGTAATTTTGCAAGAATTTTGAGGCTCGGATCACATTACAAATCTTGTTGATTCTAGGGTTTCCGTAACCAACGACGCGGAAAAACCCTACTTTCAATACCAGTTATTGTAGGAAGTCTGCTTCAGAGATTGAAATGTACTAAAAGTACAGACCTGTTCCTAGACAGGAGGGATATATCCCACGGAGTTGAAATTATGCACAGGTTGCTGGATTGTGACACTAAGAGCAGAGACTGCATTTTTAAGTTCCTAGAGTATAGATTTGTACTCCAGATCTCCGTAATTGTCATACCCCATATAAGTCTGCGAGACTGGAGTGTCACGATGATATGCAGAATTGTCATACCATTGTTGAGAGTTATCACCTAGATTCTCAGAGAAAGTGAAGTAGGTCTCAAACAGAGGCCGTTCATCTGCCATTAGAGGAGATAGAGGGATGCGGTAGACTGACTCGCAGATCGAATCAATCAAAGGTTAGGACAAATCCAAACGGGCATACGCTTGAAAAGCAAGCCCTAAACTTGGCAAGAAGTTGCCACAAGGAGACACTAGAGTAGTGATTCTAAATGATGCACATAGAGCAAGCAAGATAATCCTATGTCTAAAACAAATCAGAATAAGTTTGAGGATTTATCTTGTTAGTTTGTGGGGTATGGTAGATTATGACAGTGGGTGGACCACTGGTTTATCTTGTTAACCGCCGGACTAACTTTGTCGCTCTTGGGTTATTACTGGGATACATTCTTCAAAGCAAATGCTTCAGTACTAACTCAAATTGATCGCAAGATAATTCGAAGTCCAGACAGACATGCGGCACATCGGCTGACTTAAATACGCCCTAGACTTACAGGATTTTTCAAGCAATGGAGATGAGTGTTCCCTTAGTATAAGCTAGGGTTGATTTGTGTTTTTAACCCAACAAATAACAGACCAACAAAGAACTAGGAAAGCCACTGGCGAGCTCGGTATACTTGAGTAGTAGGGACCTATGGCTGTGTTAGATAACAAGGACCCGCGCTCGTGGACTTATTCGACCTGGGATCAATGGAAAGACTACCTAGAGGGGTGTCTTACAACACTGATCTCGCTTGGCCCTAACTCTTGGTTCTTTTTATTAGAGTGGATCTCGGGGATCAAGCTCAGCTGGAGTGATGAGGTGGGTGATGAAATTCTATCAGTTTTAAGAGGAGCTGGGTCTGCTCAATTATGGTTCAATTATTAATGGCCATCCACGCAGTGCGAATAAGTTTATACAAAAAGCAAATAGACACACGGTACTTTAATCACCCAATTGCTCAATATCGCACTCAAGGCGAGGGAAGGGACTTACCTCCTGTGGGCCACACCACGGGGTCGCCTCCATGGGGTAGGGAAGGGTATCAAAATGGGCTTGGGCCTGAGTCCTCCTCTTTGAGCTTTCGCTCCCTATCCACTCTTGGATCGTAAGCTGCAAAAAAGTTAGATCGCACGGTCTAGGTTCTAGGATTTGATTGAAAGGTTACCCGCCTTTAGGGTTTCAAACAACATGCACTAGATTACGGCGAGTTATTTAATTAATGTCCACTTTAGGGTTGTAATTCAAATTTAGAAATCCCCGAATTAAGATTCAAAAATTACTAAGTTCGAATTATTCCTATTGTAGAAACCTTCCAAAGAACTAAGATTTCGAAATCCTGTACAAGTAAATTGGGAATGTCCCAAATTCAAAATTCTGTTGAATTTGGGTTCTTTCTTTTTCTGGAGTTTTTAAATTTAAAGAATTTCTAAAGATAGAAATTCTCTAAAACTAGAATCTTCTAAACTTGTAAACCCTAAATCTTGCAAAATTTCCAAAATACTGAAATATCCCGATATGGTGATCTAAAAAATCTTGCAGAAAATAACCCTAATATTTTTTATTTTTTTTTGAATTTTTTGATTTTTTTGGTGTTTTTGAATTATCACTCAATCTAGGGTTTCTAAAAAACCCTAGAACAAGATCTAGCATATATTCAAAAAATAGAAAGTGCCTAAGTTATTATAAGTTGCACTCGGCCGTCTGAGGCATTAAAAATAGTAATTAAAAAGTTATAAAAATAACTAAAATGCTTGTAAGGAAAGTTTCCACAAGTGGAGCTTCCCGCTTTAGCAGCTTTCCGATTCCGTCACTTTCATTCCTTTTCGTACTCCCGTACACCCAAGCGGCAGCGGCACCATTTGAAATTAGGTTTTTTCGATCGTTGGACGAAACCCCTTGGCTCAACACATTTTTAATGATCCGGTTCACTTAAAAATTTGTAAAAATACAGACTTGTACAGTGGCATGTCGGATGTCGAATCTGCACTCGGGTTAGAGAAGTAACATTAAAGAAAACAAGTAAGGAAATGGTGGAGAGATGAGAATGATAAAAAATGATTTTTAAAATATTTTTTTATAGGAGGGGAATTACCTACAACATTAATAAAAGAAAATAAAGATGTAATAACAGAAAATAAAATGCCAAAGTAAATTTCATTTATTAAAAGAAACTATAACTTACAATGCTTGAATTAAAAATGCTTAAATAAATCAAACTAATAAAAACTTAACTAGAAAGCAATAAAAGAAAAGATTAGAGAGAGAAAGAGATAGAGAAAGAGAAGACGATAGCAAACCATTATTCTTTGACCTGTATTGAGAAGAAGATGATGGAGCCATTCGATAGAGAATGGAAGGCAGAGATGCCAAATTTTTTTTTTTTTTTTATTTTACCCTTTTTTTTCTTTTGTGCTAGGGGAGAAAGTAAGAACGAGATGGGAAATAGAGGGGGGAAACCTAAGGGGAATGAGCCATGAGTGGTCTTTTATAGGGAGAAGTGTCATTTGTGGGTTAATGCCCATCCATCTTTTTTAGAAATATTTTTATTCTAAAAACTATCTTTATAATTTTAAGATCACCTTTTATTGCTTTTTGGAAAGTTTCTTTAAATACAAAATTCCTTTTTTGTAAGAAATTTTCTTTTTCTTCAAAGTTTTGGACTTTTCTTGTAAATGAAATATTTTTAACATGTTTCAAGCTTGTGAGTTTCAAAAACCACATGTCAACTCTCTTATGTAAAAGTAAACATTCTTTTTATGAAAGAAAATTTCATTTAAAAATCAAAACCAATTATATATTTCCAAAAATCTTTTTAAATCCTAAAGAAAATCTTTATGTTTTGAAAAATCAATATTTCTAATGCATTTGTGATCTAGACCATCCATTTTGGTGGGCCCTTGATGGATACACCGCCCATGCATGCTAAAATCACATTCTCTTGGACAATCGTTTATCTTTTGATTGTGTGGCGATCGCATGGTGAATAGGTGTGATCATAGAAATTTAATAGTTGATCGGATGGATGAGTGAGTGGATAATCGGATGGTGAAGATATTGGTGAAAGATGGGTGGTGATGATTGGCCAAGGATTCTAGATTGATGGAATGAAGAGTAATGATCGGCCAAAGTATGGGATAATATTGGCCGTAGGATAGAATGATGATGAGCGGAGAGAGAAAATAAGATAATTAGGAGAAAAATGCAAGCAGGGAGTCTTGAACCCTGGTCTTTGACTTGGTCTTCTGCAAACTTTTCCAACTAAGCAAGCCTTTGTCTTGTGTTAGTTGTTTAAGCTTTAATCTCCTTAGTCTCTTTTCGAGGCGCTTGGCTCTCCTTCTCTCTTGATCTTCTCTCAGGCTTTTTCGACTCTCTGGCTCTCCTAGTATTTCTTATCTTCAGCATGTTGGCTCTTAAGCTTTGGTCCTAGACTCTGGCAGTTAGTTGTGGGCCTGCATTCCATCAAAATCGTCCGATTGGTATCTCTGCGATAGAAAAAGCACTTAATCGAAATGACTTTATATCTTGACTTCCCGAAATGTGTTTAATTCATGCGAATAGTCAATTTTTCGTCTAAAAAATATATTCTACGCAATGGAATAAACTCTTAAGTTGAAAAGTCAACGAAAAGATAAGTTTTAAGTAGGAGAATGTGATATTGCAAAAAGGATAGTGGATTAAAATAAGCACTTTTGAGCGAATATCAGAAAATCTAAGACAAAATATGCAAACATTCACAATCACAAAAAACTCGGATTTATAGTGGTTCGACGACTCCGCACCTACGTCCACTATCTAATACTCACCACGAGTAATATTATATTATTTCAATCATGCATTACAATATTTCCAATCGAAATAAATAATCAAACAATTAAGATTACACTTAGTCTCAATATAACGTGAATCGCTTGTCACTCACCTAAAGGGTCAGCCTAGGCCAATAGTCTATTTAGAGAAGGCATCTTCTCATTGATCTACAATCCTCAACTAGATCTATACAAAAATCACTTCTCGATTCACCGAGAGAGTCACACTAGCCCCGTAGTATTTTAGAGAAACAGATTTCTCAAAGATTCCACATTCCTTGAAAGTAGGTTTTTTTCCGCGTCGTTGGTTATGGAAACCCTAACTTCAACACATTTGTAAATTGATCCGGTTCTTAAATCCTGCAAAATATGAGATATTTGTATAGGGATTCGCGTCGGATGTCGATCCGCACTCGGGATTAGTCGGGTTAGCACAATAATGAACATAAAATGACTGGAAATTTACAAAGAATGGAACACACTTTATTTCAAATCAACTTCATTCAATCGAACATGTCTCTTACAATCAAGTAAAAATAACTAAATTATAAAGCATAAAAAATTAAATAAATAAACTAAAGAGAGAAAGAGAGAACTAGAGAGAGAAAACTAGAGAGAGTTTAAAAAGAGAAAGTGATGAGATAGAGAGAAAGCGAAGGACCTAATTCTAGAGAGAGAGAAACTTAAAGAGGAGAGAGGACTAGGGAGAGAGAAAATAATGGAGAGAGAAAGAGAATAAGGTTGAGAGAGAAAGTAGGTAGAGAGGAGAGAAGAGAGGTAAAAGGTTTAGAGAGAGAGGATGAGAGGTAGAGAGAGAAAAACCTAGGAAATGAGAGAGAAATAAGGCTTTTTAGAGAGAGTAAAAACCTAGAAAGAGAAAGTGGAAAAGAAGAGAGGACTAGCTAGAGAGAGAGAAAGTAAGGAAAGAGAGAGAGAGAGAACAAAATTGCCTCAAACTTACCCGAATCCGGCCAAGTGGTGGAGATGGTGGGCAGATTTTTTCCGTAGTTGCGGGCGACACCATTCTAGGTGTTTCACGACCATGGGGTTTTGCCCGGAGAAGATGACCACGTGGTAGGGTGTTGCAGGAATTGTGAAGGAATGGAGAGTAGGGATGGTTTGCAAGGCATTGCTGATTGGTTTCTTGAGAGGGTGGCTACCAGTTTGAAGAGGAACATGTGCTGGTGGTGACAGTGTTGAGCATAGAAGGAGGAGCAGATCAGATGGCAGCGAGCACCATGGAGGGGATTGCATGGTGGGGGCAATACGTGGATTGGTGGTTTGACTTGCAGGCGGGGCAGCAAGAAAAGAGGCAGCGGTGGTATTTGTTGGAAGTTCAAGTTGTCAGCGGAGATGGTGGCGACCTACTGCTGCTGGTAGCTGCTTGGAGGGGTCCGTGAAGGAGATGAAAGTGCAAGAGAGGAGAAGAAGAGGAGGCGCTAGTTCTGCCAGCCGGAGTTGCAGACTTGCAACTCCAGCAAGAAAAGAAAAAGAAAAAGAAGAAGAAGAAGAAGAATAAGAAGAAGAGGAGGAAGAAGAGGAGGAATAAGTACCAGGGAAAGGCTGTTGATGAAGGAGCCGAAAGTTGAGAAGATGAAAGACGCTGCTGGTGATGACGGTCATTCTAGGCGATGCAGAAAACTGATGAAGGAGATGGATACGGTCACCGTGTGGAGGTGCAGGCTGACCTGCAACTCAGGTCGTGGTGGAGGTGGTAAAGACCAGCAGCGAAGAGGTGAGGATCAACCCTCCTCCTCCTCCTTCCTCTTAGCTTCTTCCTCTTTTTTCTTTTCCTTTTCTGGTTTTTTTTTTTTTTGTAGCAACAGCGGCTATGAGAGAGGGATGCACTAAAGTTGCAGGTGCTGTCGTATTGGAAGGATGAAGATGGTGGAGAGGAGAGGTGATGTGGGAGAGAATGGCAGCAAGGAGATGGTGAAGGAGCGCTTGATCGGCCGGAGTTGCAGCCTGCAACTCCGGCAATAACTTGGTGAAGAAGATGAAGAAGGTCGAAGAGAAGTGGGGGAAAAACGGCCTAAAGAGAGGGGGAAAAGGGACAAGAGGTCTTGGGGGAGAGAATGGAAGAGATTGGAGGGGGATTAGGGTTCCAAAGAACCCTTCTCCTTCCCCTTTTAAAGCTCCCTAGTTTCCATTAATGGAAATTAGGGAATTTTTTGAAATAAAAAAAATATATATATATATATTTTTTTAAGTGAAACACTACTTTTCTTTGGGGAATGTCCCCATTTAGTGGACCCTCCATTTTTTTTAAAATTTAATTAAAATTATTTGGAAATTCACGGGGTCCACTAACTTGTCGGACAACGGGTCGATGATGATGGGCCCGGCTACTGGCCCACATGGATTGATGATGTCCATCGTCTCACAAGATGATGTGGCAGACAGTCTGATGGCGATCGGATGGATGGTGACTTGATTGGGACCCAGATTGGTAGATCGACGGATCTAGAGAGATCCAACGGTCCGATTGAAGATCCAACGGTCCGATGGAAGATCCAACGGTCAGAAAGCTAAGGGAGATGAGATAGAGCTGATGGGCAGGAGTTCTGGGGTTAGGTCAGTAGATTCGAGGATCGAGAGATGAAGAGAGAGAGAGAATAAGGAGAGATGAGAGAGAAAATATCAAAAAATGGAGATAAAAGTATTGGCAGAGGGTCTAAAATCCTGGTCTTCACTGTGACCATCCTCACGCTTCTCTAGTAGAGTAGACTATCATTCCTTGCTGACTCATGTGGCTTTAAACGCTTTGGTCCGTCTTTTGGTCATTGGCTCTCCTACTCTCTTCGTTCTTTGGGCCGGCCTTTTGGTCCTCTTATTCAGCCCATATTCGGCCCATATCTTCTAGTCACAGCATGTGGGCTCTTTAAGCTTTGATAATGGGCTTTCCTAATCGATGTGAGCTCGCAAGTCTCGAGAATTGTCCCATTGGGGTTTCCTGTGACAGAAGAAGCGCGTAATGAGACTTTATCAGAACGACTCAATGTCTAGACTTCCGAAAATGTGTTTAATGCATGCAAATATACCATTTCATCCAGAAAAGTATATTCTACGCAACAAAAGAGACTCTTACGTAGAAAAGTAGATAAATAGAGCATTTTAACGTAGGAGAGTGTGAAAACGCTAAAAGGATAATTGCTTAAAATAAGTACTTTTGAGCGAATATCACAACCCCCAACCAGCATATTGCCAATCCTTGGCAATTAGTGCGAAATAAATGAGCTTAAAAGGGCTCTGCACATGCTGCACACTTTTTCATATTAGCTCCGGGAAAACGCCGTTCGTCAAATCATAGAATGGATGCAAAAATAGTTATATGCTAGTGAAGAGTTAAAAAGTTTTGGCAAGACTACAGACTGATAATCATGACCCAGAATAGTCAGACTCTGCATGTGTGTGTGTGCTCAACATTCTCATCATCCGACAGTAAAGATTTCCAGATCACCTCTAAGTTTTTATGCCTCGACCTCAAATCTCACATGTTTAGCACTCAAATAGAATCACACAAGAAGGGTTTTCTTCTTTTCTCTCAATTTATATGTGAGGTGATGTGTTAATATATGAAAGCAAAGATCTCACATATGTATTATTTAAAGGAATGACATCTTTAACAGAAGAAGATCTCATGATTGGAATACCACTTCACTCGGGAACGTCAGATCAAACTCTATAGCTTCTCTTTCTCCAATCTCCACATTTTATGATCGTACTATCCTAGAATCAAGTAGGACTTTCCTGGGTTGTAATGAGGCTTAGGTCAGGTGTAGAGAGATAAAGGGATACAGGATTTCAAAGATCTTGAGAGGATATTGCCATTTTCTTGCATTTTTCCTGCGGCGTAACACCATTATCTGGTTCTTTTTCCTTTTTTCGTATTTTTCTCTTTTTCTTGATATTTCTGAGACTGCTCAATTTCTTTTCAGCTCTTTTTCATACTTTCTTTCCATATTTTGTTTTCAGCTTGAACCACTATATTTTCCTTTTGATTCTTCTTTACTTTTCTTTTCACGGTACACCCATATCAGTTATTCTTTTGTCCATCTCAAAATAAGGGTAGCCAGTCATGCTTCATAGCTATACTGGATTTTAGGTTGATGGGTTTACAAAGAAAAGGCTTTTATAGAAGGGTTCAAGGGGTTTCTAGTGAAGTATAATTCAGGTGAGTAAAAAGGCTGAATGGTTCAGAAAAATGGCCTAAATCATTTTCTAGGGTTTGCACTATCATGTATACTGTCTTGACTGGATACAGAGAAGGTTCTGTCGTAGTAATCCAATGTTGATGTCGTTCTGAGTTTTATGATCGAAGCAAAGGATAATGAGATCTCTCAATAAATATTGCGGGCATGAAGAATAGTGAGTCATCTTGTGACTCAGAATTATTATATAACCCTCTGACATGAATAAAGGCTCGAAGGCTCACTAGGTTAGGTCTCCACAATTATTCTCACAGGATCTCTAGAGTTTCTACACTTAGGATGATTCTGATGTTGATAGTGTACAATTGTGCCAAATCTGAGTTTTTCTAAGTTTTCAAAACTGCTGTAGCCACGCTTGACTTGACTCAAAGCTAACCTTAAACGAAAATTGACATCCTCAATACTGACTTAACGGAGGTTTTCGGCTAATCAAAGTCAGGGTATTTGACACATTTTTGAAATTCTAGAAAACTTTTGGAGAACATCGGAAATCACCCCAAAAACAAAAATTTTTTGTTTTTTTTGTTTTAATCAAAATGAAGACATGAGTTTTGGTAAATACCCACCCCCAACCAAAATACAGCACCGTCCTCGGTGCTCATGACCGGGTCATAAAATGATGAAAAATCAGTGATGATGAGGCAAAGGTTCAGGGAGGATGTTATCAAGTCGGCAGAAACTCGACAGTGTGTGATACCTGATGATCGGAAGAATGAATGTACCTGCATTTCCAAAGATATAACAATAATAACAAATGCATGAGACTCATGTACTCTAGGAATATCGGAATTGCCTTTCCGAAAGCGCTAAGTTTTACGTCTTCAGCCAGACATGACGGGGGTATGTCAAGTACCCCCAATCAGGTTAAAACTCATGGAGACTGAGTGAATCTGCAGTCTTCCTGACACCTAAGGTGGAACGGAAATAGTTATCCTATCCCTTGTCTAGGTATACCTGTGTAGAACAGGTCTTTCTCTGTGTAGACTGAGAGAAGGACAGTAAGTGATATTCGCTCAAAAGTGCTTATTTTAAGCAATTATCCTGTTAGCGTTATTGCATTCTCCCACGTTAAAATACTCTATTTATCTACTTTTCTACGTAAGAGTCTCTTTTGTTGCGTAGAACACACTTTTCTGGACGAAATGGTATATTTGCATGCATTAAACACATTTTCGAAAGTCTAGACATGAAGTCATTCTGATAGAGTCTCATTACGCGCTTCTTCTATCGCAGGAAACCCCGATGGGACAATTCTCAAGACTTGTGGGCCCAAATCGATCATGAAAGCCCATTATCAAAGCTTAAAAAGCCCACATGCTATGACTAGAAGATATGGGCTGAATAAGAGGACCAAAAAGCCGGCCCAAAGAACGAAGAGAGTAGGAGAGCCAATGACCAAGAGACGGACCAAAGCGTTTAAAGCCACATGAGTCAGCAAAGAATGATGGTCGACTCTACTGGAGAAGCGTGAGGATGTCACAGTGAAGACCAGGGTTCCAGACCCTCCGCCAGTGCTTTTCTCTCTATTTTCTGATACTTTCTCTCTCATCTCTCCTTATTCTCTCTCTCTCTTCATCTTTCGGTCCTCGAATCTACTGACCTTACCCCAGAACTCCTGCCCATCGACTCTATCTCATCTCCCTTAGCTTTCTGACCGTTGGATCTTCCATCGGACCGTTGGATCTTCAATCGGACCGTTGGATCTCTCTAGATCCGTCGATCTACCAATCTGAGTCCCAATCAAGTCACCATCCATCCGATCGCCATCAGACTGTCTATCACATCATCTTGTGAGACGATGGACATCATCAATCCATGTGGGCCAATAGCCGGGCCCATCTTCATCGACCCGCTGTCCGACCAGTTAGTGGACCCCGCGAATTTCAAAATAATTTTAATTAAATGGGGGGTCCACTAATTGGGGAGATTCCCCATAGAAAAGTAGGTTTTTACTTAAAAAAAATAAAAATAAAAATAAAAAAATTATTTTTCTTATTTTTTTTATTTTCAAAAATCCCCTATTTCCATTAAAGGAAATAGGGAGCTATAAAAGGAGAAGGATAGGGGTTCATTCGAACCCTAATCCCCCTCCAATCTCTTCCTCTCCTTCCCCCAAAACTCCCCCAACTCGTTGCCCCCTCTTTCTCCTCGGTTTTTGACAAGTTTTCCATCTTCTTCACCTTCTTCTTCGTCATTGTTCCTCGCCGGAGTTGCAGGTCTACAACTCCGGCCATCTCCCCTTCTTCCTCTCCCTTCCTTCTCCTCTTTCTCCTCCTTCTCTGCTGCTATTCCTCCACTGCTGCTGCGAGCTCCACCGCCTGTTCCTTGCACCACCGGCGACCTCAACAGCAACTCCACTTCCTTGCCACAGCCACCATCACCACCCAGCACCGTTCTGCTGCTGGTGCTCCTCCTTCACCGCCCCTCTCTCTCTCTCCCAGCCGTCCAATCTCCTCTCCCACGTCCTGGACTTTCGCTTCTCCAACGCCCTGCTCCTACTGTTCTCCCCAAGTCATCATCACTCTCTCCCCACGTTTTCTTATCTCCAAGCCGTTACACTCCCTCAGCCCTTTCACATTTTCTTCATCAAACCAAAAAAAAAAACACAAAAAAAAGGAAGGAGAAGAGAAGAAGAAGAGGGGAAGAGGAGAGGAGATCGTACCTCCCATTGCCGCTCCACCACGCCCAACAGTCACCTCCATCACGTTGCTACTGCACCGCGCCTTCTTGCTGCTTGTGTGCGTGCCCAGCTCGCCCCACCTGCAAGTGTTCACCGGAAACTCCACAGTCCGGTGAACCATCCCCTCAAACCGTGAAAGCCACCCCTCTATCTTACCGTCTTCCTCCATCTCTTCCCAAAAAAAAAAAAAAAAAAAAAAAGAATAGAAAACAAACAAAAGAAAAGAAAGTAGGAGGGAAGAAAAGGGATAGGAGAAGAGAGCCTTTGCAGCGCCTTAGCCACCTTCTCCTTTGCACGACCACCTGTAAGCCGTACCACCAGCAACGCCCTCCTCACCGGTTTTCTCACTTGCTGGTGGCCTCTCCGAATGGTACTCCTGCTGATGCCTTTTGCCAAGCGAACCTCCACAGCCACTTCCCTCATCTAGGGTCGTGCGTCACTTCTTTTTGGCCACTACTCTCTTGGCCATCCACCACATGGTATCTCCTCCATTGAATCCGAACCAGTCGGGTGCATATCTCTACACTTGTGCACCATCCCGAAAGTGCATCTCAACCTCCATGTGCCATGGTATAACCCCCATTTCATGGTAAGCATTTCTTCCTCTTTCTACTTTCTCTCTCTAGGTTAGGCATCTCTATCCTTCTCTAATTCTCTCTAAATCTCTTTCTCCTTCCACTTTCTATCTCTACCTCTTTTTAGTTTTTCTCACTTTCTCTCTAACATTCTCTCTCTCTAGGGTAGTTCTCTCTCTAGATTTCTCTATCTATTTCTCTCTTCGCTACATAGTTTCTCTCTCTAGAATAGCCTTCTTGATAGTTCTCTCTCTCTAGAAATACTCTCTCACTTCATTTTCTCTCTCTAACTCTCTCTAGAATTTTCTTCTTTAAAATTGCTTTTTAGTTTATCTTATTATATGTTATTTTCGATTCAAGCATTGTAATAAACATTTGATCTCTGAATGATGAAGTTTGTTTTTATCTATTATTTCTTGTGATGATCCGTCAGTTTTTGTTCTTATTTGCGCTAATCCGACTAATCCCGAGTGCGGATCGACATCCGACACGAATCCCTATACAAAAGTTCATATTTTACAGGTTAAAAGTCTCGGATAATTACAAATATTGTTGAAGTTAGGGTTTCCGTAACCAACGACGCGGAAAAACCCTACTTTCAGTAAGTTCTCTGAGTAGCCCTACAAAAGTGTGTAGTTGAGTAGGGAGGGATTGAAGCTTCTCAGTAAAAACTGAGAGGACAGGAGTAGGAGTGGGTTCTCTGAGCAGACCCGCAAAAACATTTAGTTCAGCAGGGAGGGATAGAAGCTTCTCAGTAAAGACTGAGAGGAGAGTAGTAGTGGGTTCTCTGACCGTGGTTAGCAGAGCCGTAAACTCATTGAGTTTTACGGGAATGTATCTGAATGGAGCAGACTCCTGCAGATCAGTAATACCAAAATTGTCTGACTCTGAGATGAAGTCAGACTCAAAGTGTTCTTGACACTTGGATAATTTATCCTCGAGAGAGTCCTGAATTAGACTCTCCATGACATACGGTTCATCAACAACATCGACGTAGGGTGACGAGTAAAAATTGTTGACCTCTCCCTCGATGTTTTCTAATTTGAGAGGGATGTTCCAATCCCTACATTCAATATGTTCCTCCTCGGTGGGAATTGGTAGGTCCAGGACAGCGGGAGTCTCATATTCTAGACACGGTTCTACGGTAGGAATGTCTGCATCCAGGGCAGAGAAAGAATTATCAGAGATAGAGATGGAACCGGGTTTCTCTGGGCTCGGTCTAGAAGTTGGTGCTGTTAAGGGCACCAAAGATTGAGACTCGGGTTCATTACAATTGTTGCACAATCCAAGGGAGGTGGGGAGGAACGGTAGATCTATGACAGCAGGGATCCTACGATCGAGACAAAACTCAGTGTCATGATGATCATCTTCAGGGTCCAGGTTAGAAGTAGCAATGGGAGAGTGAGAAATAGGTTGCTCTAAGGTAGGTTCAGGATGTGGTGCTTTTAAAGGCACCGAAGAAGGAAACACTGGTTCCTCAATAGTCTGGCTCGATCTAGGGGTGGGTACAATTGCAATTTCATTCTGGCAATTCTGGTACTTGGTCCAATTGTGCGACTCCTCATTATAGATAGTGGCCATATCATTCTCCTCAGGATAAGCTATTGGTGGGCTAGTGAAGTTGACTTCATCTCTCTCATTTTCTAATTGAATTAGACGTTGCTCGAAGCTTTCCATAGATTGCTTTTGTTGGTGCTCTAGACCTTGGAAAAACTGTTGTTGCTGGGCAATGTACTGAGAGAGAAGGTCCTCTAGACCGGGTTTAGTAGCCAACGGAAGTGGTTCAGCTAAGGGGAGCTGAGGTGCCAACTCTTGATTGTAGTCCGATTGGGTATGAAAGTTGTAAGGCAAAGTGGAGTCTAGGAATAGTTGCTGACTCTGAAAATCCTGAGGGGCCCATTGTTGATCAGAATACTCATTCTGTGGATATGATGGGTACTGTGACTCCGAGTATTGCCAGTCATATTCTCCATTGGGTTGATGGAACCCAAAAGGATAATTATCCTACGGCAGTTGCTGCGGGAGGGCAGACTGTTCCCAACCAAAGTTATGGTGACTCCTATTATCCGGATAATAAGTGTTGTCATAGGAGGTCTGCATTGGAGATAGAAAGGTACAGACATCTTGCTGGATAGGAGGGTAATATCTTACAGACTGGGAATGGTACACAGGTTGCTGGATTACGGCACGAAGGGCAGAGACTGAATTTTTAAGCTCTTGGAGTACAGAATTGTACTCCGAATCTCGGTGATTATCATACCCTGTAGAAGTGTGCGAGACTGGAGTATCATGATGATACGCAGAATTGTCATACCATTGTTGAGAGTGATCACCTCGATTCTCACAGAAACTGTAGTAGGTCTCATACAGAGGCCGTTCATCTACCATTAGAGGCGATAGAGGGGTGCGGTAGACTGACTCTCAGATCGAATCAGTCAAAGGTTAGGACAGGTCCAACCGGGCTTCTACTTGAAAAAGCAAGCCCAAGATTTGGCAAAAAGTTGCCAAAATGAGACACTGGAGTAGTGATTCTAAATGATGCACACCAAGCACAGATAATCTTATTCTAAACAATCAGGATATATTTTAGGCATTATCTTGTTAGTTTTGGGGTTAGAGTAGATTATGACAGTGGGCGGACCACTGGTTTATCTTTTAGCCGCCGGACTAACTGTATGCACTCAGAGGTTCTCACCAGGCGACACTCTTCAGAGTGAATCCTTTAGTACTAACTCTAGTCAACAACAAGGCAATCCGAAGCCTAGACAGACGTGCGGCACAATGGCTGTCTTAAGTACGTCCCAGACTAATCGGATTGGTCAAGTGTATAAGAAGAGTGTTCCCTCGGGTTAAGCTAGGGTTGGTGCGTGTTCCTAGTCCACACGCAACTAACCGCCGAATAGTCCAAGATGCCACGTCGAGCTCAGTATACTTGAGTAGCAGGGACTTCTGGGTGTGTTAGACAACAGGGACCCGCGCTCGTGGTCTTATTTCGATTGGATGTTAAGCGGGTTCGTTTTGAGTGGATTTTTCCTCGAACACCGGGCTAATTGGCTCTAATTCTTGATTAATTTTAATTAAATGGAGCCTTGGGATCAAATCAGTTGGAATGATGAGGTGGGTGATGAAATCCCACCAGTTGTAAAAGAGCTAGGTCTGCTCGATTAATGTTCAATTATTAACGGCCATGCCACGCAAGTCGAATAATATGTATGCGAAAGCAAATAGACAAGCGGCAATGATTCACCCAAATTACTCTGTATCGCACTCAAGGCGAGGATAGAGACTTACCTCCCGTGGGCCACGCCACGGGGTCGCCTCCGTGGGTTAGGGAGGGGTATCCTAATGGGCTTGGGCCCGACTCCACCTCTTTGAGCTTTCGCTCCCTACCCACACTGGATCGTGTTCCTGCAGAAACAGTTAGATCGAACGGTCTAGGTATTTGGGATTCTATTTGGAAGATCCTTGCCTTTTTAGGGTTCACTGAACAAGTACTGGATTTAGGCAAGTTTTTGAATTAGTTTCCAAATTTCAGATGGGTTAAAATTTAGGAATTCCCAGATTGGAAAATACCTAGATTGGAAAGTTTCCCGAACTGTGGAGATCTTCCAAGAAAGATTTGATTGCGAGATCCCTTATAATTTTGGAAAATTTCCCAAAATTGAAATTCTGCTAGATTTGGGGTATTTTCTTTTGTAGACTTTTCCAAATTCGGAAGATTTCTAAAGATAGAAATTCTTCTAAAGAGGAAACGTCTAAGAGGGGAAACCCTAATTTAGCAAAGTTTCAAGATTTTAGAATCTTTCCAAAAATCACAAATCCTTGATTGGTGATTTCTAAAAATCTGCAGAATATAAAACCCTAATTTTTTTGAATTTTGATTTTTTTGAATTTTTTTTGGTATTGTCCACTTAATCCAGGGTTTCTAAAAAACCCTAAAACAAGATCTAGCAGTTATATGGAAAGCAATAAATTCCTAAATTATTACAAATTTGCACTCGGCCTTCCGAGGCATTAAAAATAGTAATTTAAAAACTACTAAAAATCACTAAAAACAAAAAATAGAAAGTTTCCCGAAAAGGTCGGGCTGTCCAAATTGAGCAGCTTTCCGCTTCAGCAACTTTCCAATTTCGTCTTTACGTCCTTTTTCGCACTCCCGTACACCCGAGCGGCAGTGACGCCATTTGAAAGTAGGTTTTTTTCCGCGTCGTTGGTTACGGAAACCCTAACTTCAACACATTTGTAAATTGATCCGGTTCTTAAATCCTACAAAATATGAGATATTTGTATAGGGATTCGCGTCGGATGTCGATCCGCACTCGGGATTAGTCGGGTTAGCACAATAATGAACATAAAATGACTGAAAATTTGCAAAGAATGGAACACACTTTATTTCAAATCAGCTTCATTCAATCGAACATGTCTCTTACAATCAAGTAAAAATAACTAAATTATAAAGCATAAAAAATTAAATAAATAAACTAGAGAGAGAAAGAGAGAACTAGAGAGAGAAAACTAGAGAGAGTCTAGAAAGAGAAAGTGATGAGATAGAGAGAAAGCGAAGGACCTAATTCTAGAGAGAGAGAAACTTAAAGAGGAGAGAGGACTAAGGAGAGAGAAAATAATGGAGAGAGAAAGAGAATAAGGTTGAGAGAGAAAGTAGGTAGAGAGGAGAGAAGAGAGGTAAAAGGTTTAGAGAGAGAGGATGAGAGGTAGAGAGAGAAAAACCTAGGAAATGAGAGAGAAATTAGAGAGAGAAATAAGGCTTTTTAGAGAGAGTAAAAACCTAGAAAGAGAAAGTGGAAAAGAAGAGAGGACTAGCTAGAGAGAGAGAAAGTAAGGAAAGATAGAGAGAGAGAACAAAATTGCCTCAAACTTACCCGAATCCGGCCAAGTGGTGGAGATGGTGGGCAGAGTTTTTCCGTAGTTGCGGGCGACGCCATTCTAGGTGTTTCACGACCATGGGGTTTTGCCCGGAGAAGATGACCACGTGGTAGGGTGTTGCAGGGATTGTGAAGGAATGGAGAGTAGGGATGGTTTGCAAGGAATTGCTGATTGGTTACTTGAGAGGGTGGCTACCAGTTTGAAGAGGAACATGTGCTGGTGGTGACAGTGTTGAGCATAGAAGGAGGAGCAGATCAGATGGCAGCGAGCACCGTGGAGGGGATTGCATGGTGGGGGCAATACGTGGATTGGTGTTTTGACTTGCAGGCGGGGCAGCAAGAAAAGAGGCAACGGTGGTATCTAGTGGAAGTTCAAGTTGTCAGCGGAGATGGTGGCGACCTACTACTGCTGGTAGCTGCTTGGAGGGGTCCGTGAAGGAGATGAAAGTGCAGGAGAGGAGAAGAAGAGGAGGCGCTAGTTCTGCCAGCCGGAGTTGCAGACTTGCAACTCCAGCAAGAAAAGAAAAAGAAGAAGAAGAAGAAAAAGAAGAAGAAGAAGAAGAAGAATAAGAAGAAGAGGAGGAAGAAGAGGAGGAATAAGTACCAGGGAAAGGCTGTTGATGAAGGAGCCGAAAGTTGAGAAGATGAAAGACGCTGCTGGTGATGACGGTCATTTTAGGCGATGCAGAAAACTGATGAAGGAGATGGATACGATCACCGTGTGGAGGTGCAGGCTGACCTGCAACTCAGGTCGTGGTGGAGGTGGTAAAGACCAGCAGCGAAGAGGTGAGGATCAACCCTCCTCCTCCTCCTTCCTCTTAGCTTCTTCCTCTTTTTTCTTTTCCTTTTCTGGTTTTCTTTTTTTTTTTTTTTTTGTAGCAACAGCGGCTATGAGAGAGGGACGCACCAAAGTTGCAGGTGCTGTCGTCTGGTCGGACAGTGGGTCGATGATGATGGGCCCGGCTACTGGCCCACATGGATTGATGATGTCCATCGTCTCACAAGATGATGTGACAGACAGTCTGATGGCGATCGGATGGATGGTGACTTGATTGGGACCCAGATTGGTAGATCGACGGATCTAGAGAGATCCAACGGTCCGATTGAAGATCCAACGGTCCGATGGAAGATCCAACGGTCAGAAAGCTAAGGGAGATGAGATAGAGCCGATGGGCAGGAGTTCTGGGGTTAGGTCAGTAGATTCGAGGACCGAGAGATGAAGAGAGAGAGAGAATAAGGAGAGATGAGAGAGAAAATATCAAAAAATGGAGATAAAAGTATTGGCAGAGGGTCTGGAACCCTGGTCTTCACTGTGACCATCCTCACCCTTCTCCAGTAGAGTAGACTATCATTCCTTGCTGACTCATGTGGCTTTAAACGCTTTGGTCCGTCTTTTGGTCATTGGCTCTCCTACTCTCTTCGTTCTTTGGGCCGGCCTTTTGGTCCTCTTATTCAGCCCATATTCGGCCCATATCTTCTAGTCACAGCATGTGGGCTCTTTAAGCTTTGATAATGGGCTTTCCTGATCGATGTGGGCTCTCAAGTCTCGAGAATTGTCCTATCGGGATTTCCTGCGACAGAAGAAGCGCGTAATGAGACTTTATCAGAACGACTCAATGTCTAGACTTCCGAAAATGTGTTTAATGCATGCAAATATACCATTTCGTCCAGAAAAGTGTGTTCTACGCAACAAAAGAGACTCTTACATAGAAAAGTAGATAAATAGAGCATTTTAACGTAGGAGAGTGTGAAAACGCTAAAAGGATAATTGCTTAAAATAAGCACTTTTGAGCGAATATCATTCCTCAACTCAATTTGATGAGTACTCACTCTTCCACCAATCACAAATAATTCAGGTTTGATAATATTGAATTCACTCTAAAAGGTTTGTTCTAGGAGATACTTACCTTTTGATGAATTTGATAGAATGGTGAATCCTCGTAGAAGAATTCGCCACAGAGATACTCTGCCAATGATGATCCTCTTCTTGAAAGAAGATGATTGTAGGAAACAATACACTTCGTAGTCTCTTAAAATAATACGAGCAGCGTTTACAAAAGGTGAACCAGATTTGCTCATGTGAAGCTCTCTCAAACAATCTAGAGCCTTTACAATGGATGTACAGATTTGCACAGGTGAAGCTCTCTCAAAGTCCAAATCTCTAGACTCAAGAGATGTTAATCAAAGAATGGGAGTGAAGAGATATCTTGATTGGTTCTTGTGGGGGAAAAATATCTTATCTAACCCACACAATCTTCGAGGTCAGACGATTCGGATTTTGGTGATGATCGAACGACTCTGATGCTCCAGGATGAAACTGCTTTCTCCTCTGCGAAGGATAGGATGATCTCCAGATGAGATTTGGTTGTACCTGTTGACAAGGCTCCGACGCTCAAGTCAGCTTAGGAAATGTAACAGGTTTCAAGAAAATAGTAAAAGGTTTCAGAGTTTAGGCTATCTGGATCCGGAGAGCAAGATCCTCTTCTCAGTCCTGAGGGTCTCATATTTATACCCATAGAACTGGCGTGACTCACCTTCCACGTGTCTAGCCATTATCAGTCAACGATGACTCAGATGGATTCTGTTATAAAACAGAATCTTATGATTATATCTTGACTTCCTTGATTCGGTTATACCTGAAATAACTGAAGTGACACTAAGGTGGCATTCATCGTGTCAGGTATTCGGATAAGGGGATGTTGAATTCGTGATAGTTCAATTAGCTGCCACATGGCCAATATTCATTAGTTAAGAAATCGATTGTGTTCAGAATACTTACCTCGTTCATAATAGATCCTGCCACGTAAGTCATTTGACCTTATCTGGCTTTGCCGAGATGATGTTGAAATAGATCCCGTCAAGCCTGTTGGTCGTGTTGGAATGAGATTATAAAAGATCCCGTCAAGTAAGTCTGGAGGTCTTGCCGGGATTATATTTGTAAAGGTCCCGTCTATCCAGTATATCTTTCCGGGAGTATATTGTAAATGATCCCGTCAAGCTTGTTGGACATTTTGGGATGAGATTGTAAAAGATCCCGTCAAGTAAGTCTGGAGGTCTTGCCGAGATTATATTTGTAAAGATCCCGTCTATCCAGTATATCTTCCCGGGAGTATATTGTAAATAATCCCGTCAAGCTTGTTGGACATGTTGGGATGAGATTGTAAAAGATCTCGTCAAGTAAGTCTGGAGATCTTGCCGGGATTATATTTGTAAAGATCCCGTCTATCCAATATATATTGCCGGGAATCTATTGTAAATGATCCCGTCAAGTTTGTTGGACATGTTGGGATGAGATTCAACAATATGTCGGGCAAAATTGAATACTTCCTGACATATTAGAGGCTAAGACACTAATATATTCTGTTAGCATCACTTCCATGTGTCAATCATTCAATCCTGACACGTGGCATTTCCAAGTAATGGAAATCGTGTGACACGATGGGCAGTTTATGGCTCCTGATGATGCATTCGGCGCATTTACTCTCGCGTGCTGTCTTCTAACACGCGTCGTGTACTCAAAACCGCACGTGCTAAGCCAGAGATACGTGTCCAATTTTGACTTGCTGGAAAATACGACACCCACATCGCCCCCCTTTTTGAGAAGATCGATAAATGACCGTCGTATCTTCTGAAAAAGATCTTGGCCATCCACATTTCATCTCTGTTTCTTAGCCGTTGGATCACGTAATAACCAATCGATCATTTTCCTCCGCATTTAATACTGCGCTTATTGTTTGCTGTATACATGAAACGTGTCCGTACCAACGTGCTGCCCAACGTATGTTGTCGAATGGAATGATTGATGGGTACAGTACTCGAGGGAATAGGTAACCGAACCGTCGAGTAACAAATCTTTCGAGTTTTGGCGCCCGAGTTTTGATATTGCCAAACTGCTGGTTTGATATAACCAGATCTTTGCCTATAAAAGGCTTATTCACCTCTTTCTTCCATTTCTTCGCTCTGGTCAGTGCTCTGCAATACTTCAAGCTTCAAGCTCAAGCTGTTCTTCACCTGTATCTCCTCTGTTTGTTGCTTCCAGACTGTAACGGTACTTTTCTCTCATCTGCTATCCCCTCTCGTATACCTTCATCTTCCTCTTCATCTATTTCAAATGGCTAGGGGTAAAAGAGTTCTTGAAGATACCGAAGAAATGGTTCCCAGAGAACCAGTAGAAACCAATGTTGATGTAGAGGAGCAGTTATCCTCTGATTCGTTGGATAGAGAAGTAGATATATATAGGGAGGAATCAATAGTTCCTCAAGTAATCGTTAGGGTCCCAACTTATGGGAATGACCCTTATATTGTAGGTTTGAGAAAAGAATTTGCCATTCCTTCTTCTGTTTTTGTTAATATCGGTTCTCGTCATGGGGAAAATACCAACCCTGGCGAAATAAGCATCACTCGGCTTCAATTGAAGTTCGGGTTAACCCTACCTTTGACTCCTCTAGTGAGGGAAGTCCTCTGGTTCTACGACCGGGCTCCCGGCCAGATGCACGGAAATTTCTGGCGTCTGATGAATAGGATAGAGTATTTCAACTCTACGAGTAAATACCAGATCGGTCTCTCCGAGACCGATTATCTGTACATTTTGAGGAGATGCCCAGACTCCTTCGATACCGATATGTTCTGGTCGGTAGCTGCTCGGAAGAAAGATCAGAAGATAGTTGAGAGCCTGCCCGATAGTCATAAGGGATGGCACTCTGATCCTCTGCTGGTAACTGGATCTTGGGAATTTGACGAGCGTGTGGAGGGGAGCTCCAGCAGCCATAGAGTCCGTACAAGCTTTAACTTGTCGGGTAAGCTCCTCTTTATATCTCATCAATCTCCTTTAGATTCAGTTAATCAATTTACTGATCAGTCCCTTCTCTTCTCTGCTGTAGACTATAACAGACGTCCCTGGAAATATCCTCAGGATATAGACGACAAGGTCAAATATATTCTGAGGAAAATCCCCAAGGTCGTAAAGCAATGGTCCCTGGCGGGATTAATTGATAAAAATACAAGATCCTCAGCTTCTACTCCGGTCATCCCACGGGATCAGCGGATAATTGCTCCCGACTATTCGCGTAAGCGTCTCGCTGTTGAGGTCACTGCAAGGGAAGATGAGTCTCGGGAAATGGAGTCAATAAGTCCCGACATCCCCTTAGTAAAGAGACCTCGTCAAACTCACAGTGCGCCAGCCCATGTAAATCCTCCAACAAGTCGGGTCACGTCTGCTCCTTATCCCGTGGCCGAATTCTTCAGACATCCAGATGGTCGTCAAGAACCTCTGAATGATTTTGCCCGGGAACTTGTTCGATTAGAAGAGGCAGAGGTATCTTCTTCTATAGCTGATGTCTAGCTCTTATACTTCTATGATCATCTAACTTGTTACCTCCTGTGCAGATGGAGGGTAGAATGGCTGAAATGCAGAAGGACACCTTTGCTGCCCCAGCTCTGGCGCCAAAAAAGAAAAGAAGATTGATCAAGGGATTAGCTCCCGAACTTGAGGCATCAATGATTCGGGATGGTATGGTGGCTACTAAGGCTAATCTGGCTGGTGGCTCTTCATCGACTCAGCCTTCTGGGACCCCAGATTCTCCTTCGGTAACTGCCATACCTACTGCTTCTCCCTCGATCGCCATTATGCGGTCTCCTCCTGGATTCCTTCCTTCTCCAGAGCTTCAACCAATATCTACCCCTCCATCAACCTCTTATCCAACAGACGCTGCCGGGCCCAGTCATTCACTTGGTGAGCACAATCGTTCTCCTTCATTCCCGTCTGGTACAGCATTTGATTTAATTGATACATGGGTTACACTGAAAAAATTGTGGTGGCAAGATAACCCCATTGCAGGTTTACGAGATTTCACTGGCGTGGAACCGTATATCATGAATGCTGGTTGCCTGCCAAATGGGCAGCCTATCTCGGAGCAAAGCTCCATTGCTGATGCCGGGGTGGCTTCGACGTTAATCGAACGAATCTGCCTCCCACGGGACAGGTTGCGTTACATTGACATGCCTTCCCCAAAAGTGCCCTGCGAAGTTCTCAGTCGTTCCCTCCTGGAGGTAAGAATTTATTCTTTGTACTGCTCTTTCTGATGAATTCTTCCAATATATTCAAACACTTCCTTCTGCCTGCAGAGTATCCATGCCTATGTAGGTCTGAGGGATTATCTTGGTGATCTCCTCCAAAATTATACTGCCCTTGTCGAAAAATCAAGTGCGTCCGAAGCTAAACTTCAACTGGCCGAGGAGCAAATTCAAGCGGCCAATCTCTCTGCCGAAGTTTCCAAGACCAAGGCTGAAATGGAGAAAAAATTGGCTCTTGAAGCCCTTGCTTCAAAGAAAAAAGCTGAAGATAACTTGATTAAAGTCAAGGCGGAGTATGCAAAATTCAAGGAGGGAGCCAGTCGCCTGCAAGAAGATCTGGAAAAGATGACCGTTGAGAGGGATGAAACCAAACAAGCATCTGATGCCCTCCAACAAGAATCTTATGACAAGGGATACCGGGATGGCTTCACCAAATGTGAAGCCATGATGGAAGAAGGAGATGAAGATCCTGTTCAAGATATGGTTCAGCCTGAACCACTTGTCGGGACGATAATTTCAACAGAAACACTTCGAGAACCATCTCCAACCATCCCGGCACCCGAAGTTGCTCCAGTCTCTTGTCAAACAGACATGGTGACTCCAGGAGGGGATGTCACAGTATATCCTGTCACTCAGCCGGTTGGCGGGCAGGATGTGACACCTCCATGATTTTTGTAACTGACCTCGTGGATTTACTATTGTAGATGCCGTTTAAGGCTTCTTAATATAATATAATACTTTTTCTGTCATTGTATGAACTGAATCCTTATCATAATACGAATTCAATGTGTTAAAATTCAATAATCCTAGTCAGGAATATAGGTTTGTCGGGAATCAACCTATGCTATCCCGGCTAGGATTTCATGGTCAACTAAAATCTCACTAAGATTTTATAAATTACGAGAATCTTATTAATTCTAGTCGCATGACTAAGAATCTTTAGATCATCCCGGCCTTCCGGTTTGTATACTTAGAATCTTATCAAAGCAAGAAGCCAAGATTGATAAAAATCCAAGGCTCCCGGCTAGGACTTTGTAATCAACGTGAATCTCCTCAATTCTAGTCGCATGACTTAGAATTTTAGATCATCCCGGCCTTCCGATTTGTAACTCCCGGCTTAGGACTTTGTAATCGACGTGAATCTCCTCAATTCTAGTCGCATGACTTAGAATTTAAGATCATCCCGGCCTTCCAGTTTGTAACTCCCGGCTTAGGACTTTGTAATCGACGTGAATCTCCTCAATTCTAGTCGCATGACTTAGAATTTTAGATCATCCCGGCCTTCCAGTTTGTAACTCCCGGCTTAGGACTTTGTAATCGACGTGAATCTCCTCAATTCTAGTCGCATGACTTAGAATTTTAGATCATCCCGGCCTTCCGGTTTGTAACTCCCTGCTTAGGACTTTGTAATCGACGTGAATCTCCTCAATTCTAGTCGCATGACTTAGAATTTTAGATCATCCCGGCCTTCCAGTTTGTAACTCCCGGCTTAGGACTTTGTAATCGACGTGAATCTCCTCAATTCTAGTCGTATGACTTAGAATTTTAGATCATCCCGGCCTTCCGGTTTGTAACTCCCGGCTTAGGACTTTGTAATCGACGTGAATCTCCTCAATTCTAGTCGCATCACTTAGAATTTAAGATCATCCCGGCCTTCCGGTTTGTAACTCCCGGCTTAGGACTTTGTAATCGACGTGAATCTCCTCAATTCTAGTCGCATGACTTAGAATTTTAGATCATCCCGGCCTTCCGGTTTGTAACTCCCGGCTTAGAACTTTGTAATCGACGTGAATCTCCTCAATTCTAGTCGCATGACTTAGAATTTAAGATCATCCCGGCCTTCCGGTTTGTGACTCCCGGCTTAGGACTTTGTAATCGACGTGAATCTCCTCAATTCTAGTCGCATGACTTAGAATTTTAGATCATCCCGGCCTTCCGGTTTGTAACTCCCGGCTTAGGACTTTGTAATCGATGATGATGCTTCTTGTATGAGAAACTTGGAATCATCTTTATTGATAGAAAATCCGCATATTAAATGCGTTCCATGGTCTTTCAAATACATCTCCATCTTGTGTTTTCAAATAGTACGCCCCGTTCTGCCCAATCCTGTCAATAAGGTAAGGACCTTCCCAATTGGCACCCAGTTTGCCACTCCCGGGCTCTCTGGTATTGTCAAATACTTTTCTCAGTACCAAATCTCCAACTTTGAAGGTCCTGCGTCTGACGCGGCGATCATATGACCGTTTGATAGTTTGCTGATAATTAGCCAATCTCACAACTGCCTGCTCACGACGCTCCTCTAGCAAGTCATTGTCCCGAGCCAAAATTTCTTCATTCTGCCCAGTATTGACAGCCTGAGTACGAGATGTCGGGACAACAACTTCTGTAGGGATTACCGCTTCTGATCCATAGGCCAGAGAAAATGGAGATTCCCCTGTCGTTCTTCTTGGGGTAGTTCGATATGCCCATAGTACTCCTGACAATTCTTCCGCCCATTTTCCCTTTGTTCGATCTAACCTCTTCTTCAAGTTTTCGAGTATAACTCGATTTGCTCTCTCGGCAAGTCCATTACTCTGGGGGTATCTTGGGGCAGATAGTCTTTTCTTTATATTCAAAGCCTGACACAAAGCTTTCACCTCGGTGGAATCAAACTGGGTTCCATTATCTGTGACTATCTCTTCTGGAATGCCGAACCGGCAGATGATATTCTCCCACAAGAACCTCTTCACATGTGAAGACTGTACCTGAACTAACGGAACTGCCTCGATCCACTTTGTGAAGTAATCTGTGGCCACCAATAAGAACCTTACATTCCCTGGGGCTGTCGGGAATGGTCCCATTATATCTAACCCCCATTTCGCAAATGGCCATGGACTGAATACAGGATGCAACTCTTCGGCGGGAACCTTTATCAACGGAGAATATTTCTGACACTTCTCACATTTCTTCACTAGCAACTTGGCATCTTTCTGCATATAGGGCCAAAAATAACCTTGGCTGAGAGCTTTATGTGCCAAGGTCCTCGCCCCCGAGTGATTTCCACATTCACCCGCGTGTATCTCGAGAAGAACTTGCTGAGATTCTCTGGGGGTAAGACATTTAAGGAGGGGACCCAATGCTGACTTCCTGTACAGATCTTGGCCTACCATGATATACCTTCTTCTAAGCCTCTGAATTCTCTTCGCCGCATCTCTCCCAGATGGGAGTTCTCCATGTTGTAAATACCTTCGAAAATCGTCCATCCAACTTGGCTCATGATCAAGCTCCACCGGGGCTAGATAAATCTCAATAGGTGAATGAATACTCAAAAATTCTTGATAATCCACGGTTATAGTTCTTGATTCGGTTCCTCCCATCATAGCAGATAAATAGGCTAAAGCATCTGCATGCCGATTTTCCATCCTTGGTAACTGATGAATTTTTATGTTACCAAATCGCTCAGCCAAATGTTGAACAATGTCTAAATAAGCTGCCATCCTCTCATCTCGGGCTAGATATGTCCCAGCGAACTGACTGACGACCAACTGTGAATCAGTATATACGGTAATGTCTTTTATCCTGAGATCAAGTGCTGTCTTGAGTCCTGAAATCATCGCTTCATATTCTGCTTCATTATTGGATGCCACGAACCCGAGTTTAACAGATTTTTCCAATCTAGTATTCTCAGGTGTGACCAAGACGACTCCTATACCTGATCCGTTCTCATTGGCTGATCCATCAGTAAACAATCTCCATCTCGTCTTGGGATTCAACATCTCTGGCATCTCGGGAAGTAGAAGAACTTCTCTGTCCTCGCCCCCAATGTCTGCCACATCTTGAACTGGAAAGTCAGCCAAAAACCCGGCTAAGACATGTCCCTTCTCGGATGTTCTTGGTGAGAACTGAATGTCGTATTGAGCCAAATAAATGGCCCATTTAGCCATTCTCCCTGACAAATCGATCTTACCGAGTATAGATTTCAAAGGATGTTCTGTGTAAACCGTAATAGTTCTGCCTTCGAAGTAGGGTTTAAGACGCCTGGAAGCATAAATCAAAGCCAGAGTAGCTTTCTCGATTGTGGCATATCTCGCTTCTGCCCCAATAAGAGTCTTACTGGTAAAATACACTGGCCGTTCTTCCCGATCGAGCTCACGGAAGAGGACGACGCTAATGGATTCATCAGTGGTAGCCAAATAAAGACCCAGAGGCTCCCCTTGATCAGGTTTAGAAAGAATCGGAGGTTGTGAGAGATAATATTTGAGCTTTTGAAAGGCTTCATCACACTCTTCAGTCCAGTCAAATCTTCCATTCTTCTTCAAGAGCCTGAATAATGGTCTGCATCTATCTGACGATCTTGCTATGAAGCGATTCAATGCTGCTATCCTCCCGGCAAGCTTTTGGACTTCCTTCCTGTTCTTCGGTGAAGACATATCTGTCAAAGCCCTGATCTGGTCGGGATTAGCTTCAATTCCTCGCCTTGTAATGAGATAACCTAGAAATTTCCCTGAGGTCACTCCAAAGACGCATTTGGCAGGATTGAGCTTCATTTGATACTCTCGAAGACGATCAAACGTTTTCCCGAGATCACTCAGATGTAACTCTCGAGTCCTTGTTTTAACCATCATATCGTCTATATATACCTCCATCGTCACGCCAATCATATCATGGAACATCTTATTGATGAGACGTTGATAAGTAGCTCCTGCATTCTTGAGACCAAAAGGCATCACTCTGTAACAAAAGACACCCCTATCAGTCGTGAAGGCCGTCATCTCCTGATCTGGCTCATACAGAGGGATCTGATTATAACCCGAATACCCATCCATGAAAGATAAAATCTCATATCCCGAGGTCGCATCAACCAGTTGATCAATCCTCGGCAAGGGATATGGGTCTTTAGGGCAAGCCTTATTCAAGTGTGTGAAGTCTATGCAGACTCTGATCTTCCCATTCTTCTTCGGAACAGCCACTATGTTGGCTAACCACTGTGCATTGTTGACTTCGCGGATGAATCCGGCCTCCAGGAGTTTATCAATCTCTTCCTGGACTGCCCGCTGCTTCTCTGGAGCAATCCTCCGAGGTCTCTGTTTCACAGGTAAATGATCTCTATTTACCTGTAAACGATGGCAAGAAATGTCGGGAGATATACCCGGCATATCGTTGAATGACCATGCAAAAACATCCATATAAGATTTCAGAAAATCAGTGTAGGATATCTTTTCTTCGATAGATAAACCAGCCCCGATATAAGTATACTTTGGGTCTTCCTCACTACCGAGGTTAACCTGATCAGTCTCCTCAACCGCTGGACTCGTCCTTTGCTCAAACATATCATTATCATCTTCCCGGCTCAGCGCAGTCTGCTCCAGACTTGCCGGGATGCGCTCTGACTGCTATTTTTCTGTAACTACGGATGAAGTTCCCTTTCCATGTTGATCCTCCTGGATTGGGACCTGCTTCGATTTCAGGGCCATGGCATAACATTTGGCCGAGATGGCCTGATCTCCCTTGAGTTCCATAATCCCGTGAGCAGTTGGGAATCGGAATAACTGATAATAAGTTGATGGTACGCCCTTTACTTCATGTATCCATCCTCTCCCCAAAATGCCGTTGTAAGGGGATGGTGTATCTAGAACAAGAAATTCGACCATAGACGTGATCGGTCCCGTCTTCACTGGCAGAATTATCTTTCCCATCGCATATTCTCTCTGACCATTGAATCCGACCAGAGGAACATTGCTCTGGATGAGATCTGATGGGTAAAAACCCATCTTCCAATAAGCCTCTACAAATAAAATCTCTGCTGAGCTCCCAGGATCAATCAACAGATGCTTCACCTCATAATTACCCACAGGCAAAGTGAGTACTAACGCATCCGAATGTGGATGATCTACTCCCACGAGATCTCTATCGGAGAAGAAAATCGCTGCGTCAGTGCTTTCCATCATTTCTACGGGATCTGTTATTCTAGGTCCCATTGATAGGTGCGAGATCTCATTCAGATGTTCGACCTTCCTGATTTTAATCCTGTCCACCCTCTCCATCTCTCCACGGGATAGTTGCCGTCCTCCCCCGTGTATAACATCAATTACCAACCCGCGTTCTTGCTGTTTAACGGGGTTCTTATCCTTCTTGAGAACCTCGGCTCCAGCTACTGCCCCAGTCGTGCTGGCAATGAACTATTGCAAAAAGCCTTGGTTAATCAAGTCCTCAATCTTATGTTTCAGCGCCCAGCATTTATTGGTTATGTGCCCTGCTTCTTGGTGGAAGGCACAGAACAGATTCATATCTCTATCTCCCTTCAAATCCGGCCTCATTGGTCTGGGATATTGAAGATACTTCTCGTTCTTAATCAGATCAAATATCTGACTAATGGTCTTGTTCAAGGATGTAAAAATCCTCTTCTCTCGACGGGGATACTGTCCAGTGCTCCCCGACGTCTCTGGTATCTTCACGGGAATCTCTGCCGTCGTGATAATCTCAGCTGCAGCCTTCTGCTTTCCCTTCAAAATTTTGCTGGAGGTCGAAGCCTTCTTCACCTCATTCACAGATATAGCCACTCCTTGGCCTCGCTGGAGTGTGTCGTCCTCAAGTTTAGAGTATTTCTCAACTCGAAGAAATAGGGCTTCCATACTCACTGGCCTATTCTTCGTTAGAGACATGTATAGTCCAGAACTTGTGGATAATGCCTTGCGAAAGGCTGTAACGGCATGCTTATCATCACAGTCTTCCACTGTGGTCATGAGAGTACGGAATCTCTTTTTAAAATCTCGCAAGGTTTCTTTCTGATCACAATGTACATTAAATAGTACATCGACATCGTTCTTATGTAATCTGTTGCAAGAATATCGAGTGATGAAGAGAGTACTTAACTTGGTGAAGTCTGAAATGGTTCGGGGGGCTATCTGGTTAAACCAGATCAACGCATCGTCGCTTAAAGTGGAAGGGAACATCCTGCAGAGGAGTTCATCTTGAAACTCCCACATCGTCATCGCCTTTCTGAAGCGAAGTACGTGATTCACAGGATCTGTATCTCCTGTGAATATCGAAAATTTGGGATAAGAGAAAGATTTTGGGGCACGGTACCCCTGTATCTCTTCTGTAAAAAGAGAATCTCTGGGAATTCTCGTTGCCATCGCTGTCATTTTATCAGCCAATGTTTCTTTTTTTCCCATCATCTCAGCTACCAGATCAGCTATTTGCTTCCTGGTTTCTGGCTGAATATGATCCGAGCTTCGTTGACAGGAAGACTCAGCTTTATGACGCTTCTCTGGAAGCGGAATTTGGGAATCCCCACGTCTACTACGTGGATTCCGTAAGACAGATTCTTCTGAATTTGATCTGTCCGAATAGAAATGACTTTTCTCATGGTGACTATGCCCGGCTGTACCAGATATATAGCCACCGGTTCGTTCAGTAGTCATCCGCTGCTTCAACTCCTCATTCTCTTCGCGCAATTGGGCAATCATCTTCTGCTGATTGTCCAATTCTCTCGCTCTTCTGCCCTCCGTAATAGCTTCTCTGAGATCGCTAGTCGGATTCTTCTCTCTTTCACTCCTGAGACCTGTGCGTCTGGTATCCACCATTGTTCGAATCGAATATCTCTTAGAACGGAAAACTTCTAGTCGTTTCCCACAGACGGCGCCAAAAGATGTGGGGGAAAAATATCTGATCTAACCCACACAATCTTCGAGGTCAGACGATTCGGATTTTGGTGATGATCGAACGACTCTGATGCTCCAGGATGAAACTGCTTTCTCCTCTGCGAAGGATAGGATGATCTCCAGATGAGATTTGGTTGTACCTGTTGACAAGGCTCCGACGCTCAAGTCAGCTTAGGAAATGTAACAGGTTTCAAGAAAATAGTAAAAGGTTTCAGAGTTTAGGCTATCTGGATCCGGAGAGCAAGATCCTCTTCTCAGTCCTGAGGGTCTCATATTTATACCCATAGAACTGGCGTGACTCACCTTCCACGTGTCTAGTCATTATCAGTCAACGATGACTCAGATGGATTCTGTTATAAAACAGAATCTTATGATTATATCTTGACTTCCTTGATTCGGTTATACCTGAAATAACTGAAGTGACACTGAGGTGGCATTCATCGTGTCAGGTATTCGGATAAGGGGATGTCGAATTCGTGATAGTTCAATTAGCTGCCACGTGGCCAATATTCATTAGTTAAGAAATCGATTGTGTTCAGAATACTTACCTCGTTCATAATAGATCCTGCCACGTAAGTCATTTGACCTTATCTGGCTTTGCCGAGATGATGTTGAAATAGATCCCGTCAAGCCTGTTGGTCGTGTTGGAATGAGATTATAAAAGATCCCGTCAAGTAAGTCTGGAGGTCTTGCCGGGATTATATTTGTAAAGGTCCCGTCTATCCAGTATATCTTCCCGGGAGTATTGTAAATGATCCCGTCAAGCTTGTTGGACATTTTGGGATGAGATTGTAAAAGATCCCGTCAAGTAAGTCTGGAGGTCTTGCCGGGATTATATTTGTAAAGATCCCGTCTATCCAGTATATCTTCCCGGGAGTATATTGTAAATAATCCCGTCAAGCTTGTTGGACATGTTGGGATGAGATTGTAAAAGATCCCGTCAAGTAAGTCTGGAGATCTTGCCGGGATTATATTTGTAAAGATCCCGTCTATCCAATATATATTGCCGGGAATCTATTGTAAATGATCCCGTCAAGTTTGTTGGACATGTTGGGATGAGATTCAACAATATGTCGGGCAAGATTGAATACTTCCTGACATATTAGAGGCTAAGACACTAATATATTCTGTTAGCATCACTTCCATGTGTCAATCATTCAATCTTGACACGTGGCATTTCCAAGTAATGGAAATCGTGTGACACGATGGGCAGTTTATGGCTCCTGATGATGCATTCGGCGCATTTACTCTCGCGTGCTGTCTTCTAACACGCGTCGTGTACTCGAAACCGCAAGTGCTAAGCCAGAGATACGTGACCAATTTTGACTTGCTGGAAAATACGGCACCCACAGTTCTTCTAATGAAGGGTAAGGGTTCTATTATATAAAGCTCTACCCTCTCAAGAGAAACGGACCTAAAATAGTCGTTGGACTGAATGAAGTGTGCATAAAATCGCACAAAAGAATGAATCAAAAATAGATCCGATATGGGCGGGGTCAACCTCATATTTTGGTTGGTCGGCCACTCATTTTGGCCAATCAACCCATCAGGTTAGAACCAAAAATTATCAGTGCTAAAAGTCCGATCGACTGCACATTTTGACCTGTCGGCCAGACCTGTTCGGTTGGCCGCACAATCTGTCCGGTCAGCCGCTCAGGTCAGAACCCCCCGGTCGACCTGTCAGAGTTAGTAGACTCCGATCGGCCGCTCAAAGTGGTCAGTCGGCCGGTCCTCGCAGACCTTCTCTGAAAAATACCCAAACAATTATTATAACTATCCTATGTCATTAAGATAGCTTCCAAACGATACCAAAAGAACCAAGGAACATCTCGGGTCAAATTTATCCACTGGCAACGCGTGGTGCACCTTTAGATATACGCAAGTAACTGCAACACGAGATTCTTGATAGTTGAATGTTCATTGAATAAGAACGTACTTTGATCATTCATATCTTCATGCTTGAGCTTGACTTTATCTTTAGTTGAGGTTGAACACTTGGGTTGGTTTTCTTCAACTTTAATTCTTCTTTGATTTGTTGTTGAAGTCCACTTGATCTTTGATACTTCAGTCTTCGGGGAACTCCTAACTCAGTGATTTATATTATAGAAGAACTAAGTATTCCTGCGATTGACAACCAAGACTTTTCAAGTTGAATTGGGATAGACATCCCATACTGTTGCAACTACTATTGGTAAGCTAACTACCATTACTATTAAGGCTAAATTAGAATGGAGTATGGGAGATAAGGAAACATACACATACAATAATCGAGTATCGAATGCTATACATTGTGCTTTATCTCCTGAATAGTTTAAGAGAATTATTACTTGTGAGACTTCAAAACAAGCATGGAACATTTGAAAATGACCCATGAAGGAACAAACTCTGTTAAAGTGTCTAAACTCCAAATGCTCACAACACAGTTTGAAATCATAAAAATGAACGATGATGAAAGTTTCACAAACTTCTACACCAATTTAAGTAAAATAATCAATTCTATGTGGGGTCTTGGTGAAGCTATTTCAGAACCAAAATTTGTTAGGAAAATTCGGAGATCTTTGTCTTATATGTTTCACCTTAAAATAACGGCTATTGAAGAAAATAAAAAATATTGATCTAATAAAACTTGAAGAATTAATAGGATCAATTCAAACATTTGAACTTAAACTTCATACACCTAAGAAAAGAGGATTAGCTCTAAAAACCTCTAAGAAGCAATTAAGAGAAGAAATTGAATCTGATGAGTCTAATAACATGAAACTGACTTAAACAATGATGAAGGTGAAGAAGACATTCAGAAAGCATTTAACAATTTGCATAAAGAAAACCTAAATTTGGCAAAATCTTGTGATACCTTGAAAAAAGAAAATACTAAATTATGTTGTGAAAATGCTTTACTAAAAATTGAATTAGAAAATCTATATCAAATAGTGAAGGATAAAGATAATAAAGTGATACTTATTCTAAGCAGAGAACAAGAACTCGAAGATGAAATTAAAAAATTAAGTCTTGAAATGAATGAATTATAAGTCAAGAATAGAACCTTAATCAGAAATATTACACAAGAAAATTCTAGACTTGAGAATCTACTAACCATGGAAAAAGAAAACAAAGATAGGAGAGGACTTGGATATAATAGAAAAGTTTTAAAAAACTCAAACTCTAAAACTGTGTTTGTAAAAGCTACTTGGATTCAACCCAAAAATGAACAAACTAAAAAATTGAATATTATTTGTCACTATTGTAAACATTCTAGACATAAGAAATATAATTGTCTTGTGCTTAAAAGAAATTTGAATTTTTAAAGAAAAAAGAAGAAAATAAAAAATAAAAAATGTACAAATTTTGGAAGAAACCAAAAAATAAAATAAAGAAAAAGAATTGTTTATGAATATAACTGCTTTAAATGCTAGAGCAAGAGCCATAAAAGAAAATATCAATAACTTAGACTTGTTAAGGGGAGAACCATTGTATATTTTGTCATTGAATTGACACATAGGGAGATTGATAAGTATATTCCTTGTGTTGTCAATTCTAGAACAACCCTGGGACTTTATGTAATCTCTATTTAGTCAACTGCCGAGGACTTGGAGAGAAGGACTCTATGATTCTAAGAATGGCTATGAGGCGATCCCTGATGTGCAACAGGTATTTGACCTCGTGGACTTATGAAAACCATCAGAGTCTCACTTTGACATATTTGGAGCCCCCAAACCATCAGTCGCACTTTGACATATTTGAAATCCTCTAGAATAATGTCATATTTGGGGTTGATTTTCCGTCTTATTGAAAGCCAAAAAGGTATTTCTCGAGGGTTGAATCCCCTCAAGATCATGACAAATGGTGCAGCATTGTGGAAGCTTCAACTACGGGAAGGCAGGCACAGAAAATTGGGTGTTTAAAAAAAACCCATTTTTCAGCAGTTAAGTGCGACCATCAGTGTCTATTGTCCAGCCAAAGTGTTCGGCCAATATCGGCGGACCTTCCTGCAAAGTTTTGCCACCAACCGTGGTGTTTGGAGGCCCCAGAAGCCCTCTTGTTTTGTTTGGTCGTGTACGGGCAAGAAACAAAGCAAGTGCTGTGGTTCTAAAGTCAACAAGGAGGATAAAAAAAGGAGTGTAGTCTTTTAATAGCCCCACATCACCTTACATCATCAGGTTTGGAGGTATGTGCATTGGGACTTGATGTCACCAGAAAAGAAGTGCTAAAACAAGGCAAAGGAGTACTCTACATCACCAAATTTGGAGCTCATGTGCATTTTTATCTTAGGATTTGATATCACCAGGTAAAAAGTGCTAAAACCAAGCAAAAAGCAAGTACATCATTGGTGACCACCACCACTATACCAAAGTGTTGCACTAAGTCACACGGTTGAGTCCAATCAAACCAACCTTGAAAAAATGAAAAAAGAGTATCAAAGGGTTGCCATCTTACTTGAGTGTTCACTCGTTAATAAAGTATCAAATCACATTTGATTTGAACGAGCTGCATATAGTTACGTTTGTTGTAACGGGTTCTTCCGATCAATCATAGCCGATCTTCCACTTAATCATGTCGTAGAACAAGAAATCTCACAAGAGCACTTTCCTCAAGAACCTCATGCCGAGCACATGATTCCTCTTAGGCGAGGACAAGGTAGTTGCCGAGGAGCTACACGGGGAGTCGCTCAAGTAACCGCTCAAGTACGGGCCAATCAAATAGATCCAATGGTTGACCTACGGGAACAAATAGCAATTCGAACGCGAGAGATGCAAGTAATGAAGACGGAGATGCGACGAACCCGACTTAGAACCGAATCCGTTCGAAGTGAGTCCAGCATTGACTTAGACTTAGATGAAGATTCAATTACGTCCTCAAATGAATCTCGTTGGGGAAAGAGACTCATTAAAGCCCTCAAAACTCGTAATGAAGGAGATATCAGAGTGGACGTACCTGAATTCCAAAGAAAATTGAATCTTGAAGAATTCCTTGATTGGTTAAATAGTCTGGAAAAGATGTTCGATTACAAGAACATGCCAGATCAGAAGAGTGTAAAATTTACTGCTACACGCTTGAAGGACACGCCTCAATCTGGTGGGACCATATACAAGTTGAGAGTCAACTTAAAGGCAAAGAACCAATCAAGTCTTGGGAGAAGATGAAGCTTAGGCTTCGATGCAAGTTCCTTCCCTCAGATTACTCGCGAGTTCTGTTTCAGAAATTGCAAAATCTTTGCCAAAAAGAACGAAGTGTGCAAGAATACACTGAAGAATTCTTCCAATTGACTATTAGGAACTCATTGACCGAAATAGAAGCACAAAAGGTCGCCCGGTCCACTAATTCAGGATGAGCTAACATTACACCGACTAACTGATGTCGACTTTGCCTTATAGATAGCACTAAAAGATGAAGAAAAATTACAATGGCATGGTTTTTAGAGAACAATTACTGAGAAGGGACAACCATCTACTATTAGGAAGCCACGAGAAGTTGTTGTTTGAGCTGCCACGCCCTTCCAAAAACCTTCAAATGACCAAGGACAGGGAAAACATGTAACCTCGAATGGTTGTTATAGCTGTGGGGACCCTAGGCATCGTGCTTATGAATGCCCCAAGCCTCGCCCTGAGGCCAGAGTCCATTTGATTGAAGAAGAAAAGGAAAATAATGAAGCCGATTTTGTTGAAGACCCTCCTTCTGAAGAGAATGGCAAAGGAGAACTAGAAGCTGATGAAGGGGAAAGCCTTGTCATCAGACGTATGTTGATTAGTCCCCATTTACCTGAGAAAGAAAATTGGTTGAGGACCAATATCTTCTGAACTCGCTGCACTGTAGGCGGTAAAGTCTGCAATGTCATCATCGACGGAGGTAGTTGCGAGAACATGGTCTCGCAAGAGATGATTGATAAGCTCAACTTGAGCTGGGAAAAGCATTCGCACCCTTACAAAATTTCTTGGTTCAGAAAGGGGAATGAAGTGCTGATGGATAAGAGGTGCTTAGTTTCTTTCTCTATTGGTAAGCTATACCAAGACGAAGTTTGGTGCGATATTGTACCAATGGATGCTTGCCACTTACTGCTAGGAAGTCCATGGCAATTTGATAGAAAATCCATTTATAATGGTGAGAAGAACACACACACGTTCTGGAAGGATGGTAAAAAGATCGTGTTACTACCCCATCAAGAAGACACGTCTAGCAGAATAAAGGAGCCAAAAGTAGTTGAAGGTTGAAAATTTGCTTGCCAGACGAGCCTTCGAGTTCGAAGCCCAAGAAGTGGGTATAATTTATGAGCTCGTGGCCAGGGATGATGAACACGTTCCTCCTCTACCAAAAGAGATCCATCAATTGTTGGAACAATTCTCTGAAATCATTCCAAAAGAGTTGCCAGTTGGATTACCTCCCATAAGACATATCCAGCATCAGATCGGCCTAATTCATGGGTCCTCATTACCCAATCTAGTAGCCTATTGAATGAATCCTTCCGAGCACAAATAATTGAGTCGACAAGTCAGTGAGTTGATTCAAAAGGGTTTGGTTAGAGAAAGCCTGAGCCCGTGTGCGGTACTTGCTCTCTTGACACCAAAGAAATATGGAGCTTGGCGAATGTGAGTTGATAGCCGAGCTATCAACAAAATCACCATTAAGTATCACTTCTCGATTCCTCATCTGGATGACATGTTAAACATGTTGGTAGGGGCAAAGGTATTCTCAAAGATTAATTTGAGAAGCGGATACCACCAAATCAGAATCAAGCCGGGTGATGAGTGGAAGCTTTCAAAACTCGAGGTGGACTGTATGAGTGGTTGGCGATGTCGTTTGGATTGTCAAACGCCCCTAGTACCTTCATGAGGATGATGAACCAAGTTCTACAACCTTTTATTGGAAAGTCCGTACTCGTGTACTTTGACAATATCCTCATCTACATCGTTAATGATGAAGTGCACCTAGATCATTTGCGACAGGTCCTCAAGATTCTAGAACATGAGAAAATTGTATGTTAATCTGAAAAAATGTACGTTCATGCAACCCAAGTTGATCTTCTTGGGATTTGTCATCACCGTCGAGGGCGTAGAAGTAGATGACGAGAAGGTCTGTGCCATTGTTGAATGGCCAACTCTGAGATCTCTAACTGAGGTCAAAATCTTTCATGGTCTTGCCACCTTCCACATGCGGTTCATTCGAAAATTTAGCAGTCTTATTGCACTAGTTACCGATTGCATGAAACATGGACAGTTCACTTGGACCGATGCAACACAAGCATGTTTTTAGCTAATAAAGCAAAAGATGACAGAAGCCCCAGTACTAGCTCTACCAGACTTCTCCAAGATTTTTGAAGTCAACTGTGATGCATCCTACATAGGAATTGGAGCAGTACTCAGCCAAGAGGGAAGACCAATAGCCTTATATAGTGAAAAGTCGAATGATGTCAGGAAAAGGTATTCGACTTACGACGTGGAATTTTATGCCATTGTCCAAGCTTTGTGACAGTGGAGACATTATCTCATCTCAAAGGAATTTGTCCTATATTCTAATCATGAAGCCCTAAAGTTTCTAAATGCCCAAAAGAAACTGAACAATTGGCATGCGAAATGGATTTCGTTCTTGCAAGAGTACAACTTTGTACTCAAGCACAAGTCTAGGAAACAAAACAATGTTGTTGATGCCCTAAGTCGAAAAGTGTCTCTCCTGGGTACCATTACTGTCAAAGCTATTGGTCTTGAAACCATTCGAGAACAATACAAAAATGATCCCCACTTCAGTTCGATCGTTAAGTAGTACGAGTCTCACTCAGGGGGTCTAGGGTTTGACTACTTCTTACATGAGGGGTACTTATTCAAGGGAAAACGACTTTGTATCCCTGAGGAGTCACTTAGAGACAATATTGTTGCTGAGTTACATGGTGAGGGTTTATGTGGTCACTTTGGGCATGACAAAACCATAGCTTTGGTTCAAGATAAATATTATTGGCCGAAGCTTCGACAAGATGCGATTCGACATGTGAACAGGTGTAAAGTGTGTCAAACTTCGAAGGGGCACGCTCGACACACAGGATTGTACTCATTTTTGCCAATTCCTCAAGCTCCTTAAGAAAACATCAATATGGACTTTGTCTTAGGATTACCCAGGACTCAGCGGGGAAATGATTCAATCTTTGTAGTGGTTGGCCAATTTTCGAAGATGTTACATTTCATTCCATGTCGTAAACAATCGACGCCACCCTTGTTGTCACCTTGTTCTTTCGAGAGGTTGTTCGCCTACATAGCATTCCAAAGACCATAACTTCAAACAGAGATACGAAGTTTTTGAGTCACTTTTGTAGGACTCTTTGGAAGAAATTTGGTACTACTCTACAATTCAGCACCGCCTATCATCCGCAGACTGATGGTCAAACTGAGGTTGTTAATCGAAGCCTAGGAAACATGTTGTGGGTTCTTGTAGGAAATCAACCAAGTCACTGGGTTTCGATGATTCCACAAGTTGAGTTCGCTTATAACAATTCATTAGTAAACCGATCCACTGGAAAATTGCAATTCCAAATCGTCTATGGATGTAGTCCAAATATTGTAGTAGATCTGGTTCCATTACCAGTAACCCGATGATGCTGAGGCTTTCGTTGATCACATCCAACAGGTGCACGAACAAGTTCGGGCTACATTGAAGATCAACAATAAAAAATATAAGCTTGCAGCAGATCAACATCGCCAAAAGAAGACTTTCAAAGAGGGAGATCTTGTAATGGTCTATTTGCAAAAAGACTGATTTCCAAAGGGAACCTACCACAAACTGAAGGCCAAAAAGATTGGACCTTATGCCATCACCAAATGACAATGCATACCATATTGCGCTTCCCGAAGAGTACGACATATCGCCGATCTTTAATGTATCGGATCTCTATCCCTACTATGGTGTTGTTACTAAAGAACTGGACCGACATCCTTACCAAGAAGATGTCCACATACCCAAGAAGAAACGTGATCAAATTGTAAAGGTCTTGGACATGACAATTGTGGAGACTCGTGCGGAGGAATACCCTAGGTATCTAGTACAGTGGGAAGGATTACCACTTGAGGACAACACTTAGGTATCTGAATTCAATTTGATAAAAAAAATGGAGAACAACAAACATTGGAAAATATGTTCAACACAACTCGACAGAGCCGAGTTTTCAGAGCTTTGGGAGGATGATGTAAACATATCCTTGAAGTCAACAATGATGGATATGTGCTAAAAAAAGCATTAAATGAAAAACCATCTATGGAGTCCTTCGCAGATACACATTAATATCGCCAAATCAGATGAGAACGTTGAATAAAAAAGCTATGCATTAAATAAAAGCCCTCATCTATGGCTCGATTTAAGGAGTCTTTTGTAGGATTAGTTATTATAAATACCCATTACCGTATGATTGTAAGGCAGTCTTAGTTTTTGTCTTGAGTAATAGAATAACAGAGAGAGCTTAGGCTCATTTCTCTTGTATCAGCAGCTTAGTCTCTTCACTGTCTGCATTATCTCTGATCTTTATTGGGAGGTTACTCTAGAAAAACTCTCCTGATTATTATATCATCTAATATACTATTGTACTGCTCGAGTCAAGAAAAATCTTGATTGAACAGGTGTTAGGGTGCGACCTTACTCTGTTAATATCGATTGCATTCGAGACTGGGTTCTTAACCCTATTCAATGTCGTAAGGCTACTTAGATATTGAATTAAAATATGCCAAGCTCGTAACGAGCAATTTGGAAAGTGGACATAGGTGTTAATTTACCGAAGCACTATAAACTCTTGTGTTGTGGATAGTTGTCTCTTTGCTTTATTACTTTAAGTTGATTAATCTATTTTGATTCAAACATATTAGTAATCAACTTAGGAAAATTTTAAAGTAAACCTATTCACCCCCTTTAGGTCTTCTTGTATAAATATCAAGGGAACTTCAAGTGATGGTAGGGGTGTTTTTGGAATAGTAAGAAATTTCAAAGTAAGAAATTCTAAAGTAAAAGGGCAGTTTTAGAAATATTAGCAAAATAGGGATAGTTTTGGAAATTTAACAATTGAAGGGAAATTCTTGAAGATTAATTTGGAATTGAAAATTTAAAAATTATGGCCAATCCTAGGGAGAGTTAGAAAAGAAAATTTTGAAGTTGGAAAAGTCAAAACTGTCGATTTACTTTTAATGAAACCAAGTATCATGGGTATTTCAATGAAAAACTTAAATCAATCTTTCGTTTTATAGTCGTGGAGATATTTCCTACCAAAATTGTTAGGTAGTGCTGTATCCCATAATTTGAACTGATCTAAAAATTCTAATGATCAAGTTATGAAAATCTTTTCGAAAGTTTTAGTTACTTTTGTCCCTGGTTGCCTTTTTCTCTTCCATTTTCTTTTTATTTTTCCTCGATAGATAACTTTGGATCATAGTAAAGGAGCTCCAAACTCAACGTATAATGGAATTGACATGTCACTCCATTAAGAAATCTAATATAATGTACTTGACCTGGAATTAGTCCCATACTCCCCACCATGGTCAAAGGACTTGGAACCAATATACGCCTGAGTATAGTTTTCACTCGATGAACACTTTGTTTTAGTTAGCAAACCTCATACAACAAGGAAGCATTTTGTAACTCTACTAGCAAAGTCTTTTCAATATAATGAAGCTAGATATATGTCAGTAGGGGTGCCAGTGGGTCGGTTCCGGTTCAGTTCTTAAGTTACCTAGAACCATAACGAAAATTGTTGGTTCTTATTGGTTCCTATCAGATCAGTTCTCAAAATGATGAATCCAGAACCACGACCGTTTGTTTGGTCCTAGTCGGAGGCAATCTTGATAATATGACAATTTTTACACTATATTTAGATATTTCTCATTGTATTTATATATCGGTTCTGATCAGTTTCAATATAAAACTATCCAGAACTCTAACTGTTATTATCAGTTCAGTTTTGGTTCTAGTTCTTTTTTAGTTGGTTTTGAAAAATGTGAAACCGAAACTAGGGTTTTCAATTCCGGTTAAACAGGCACAAATTGGCACTCCTATATGTTAAGAGGTTATGACTAACAAGTGGAGGGGGCATGTGTGATGTACTTGATAATCTAGTAAAAGTTGTTGACAAAGAATAATTCTTAAAAAATGTAAGGGGTTTTTTAGAAAATTTTGGTAATAAAGGGATTGTTTTGAAATTTTTTGTATGCGATGTGGTTGGTAAGTGAAATCAAAAGTTTAAAGTCTAAAATGACTTTATGTGCATTGAAACAAGTAGTGATGGTGTAAGGGTGTTTTTGAAAAAAAAAATAAGGAATTTTTGACATAACACACACACACACCATCAATGACCGTTATTGAAATGAATTATTTGTAAACACAAAACTACCCCTTTCTTCAACCTTAGTAATTATTTTGCACAACCCACCATACAAGTTCGCCATGAGGGGAACTGGCTACACTCTTTGCGGGCTCCTTTTATCAGAAAATGAGAAAAAATGGAAGTCTCCATCTTCTCCACAGCCCCACCACTCCCCTCTCACCACCACCCCACAACGCTACCCTCCCTCCTCCCTCTCTCTCTCTCTCTCTCTCTCTCTCTCTCTTTCTTTCTCTCACACACACACACACATTGAGTTTTCCTCTTGGTTTGGGATCTTTTCCTTTTCTTTTTTTTTTCTAGTTTTTTTGTTTTACTTTTTTATGTGTTTACAATCATTCTTACATCTTTTTTGTTTTAGTTTAGATTTTTCAATTGAACCCCTTTTCATGGAGATTTATGGGTTTTGTCAATGAGATTTAGTGTGATTAAATCAGTTTTTCTAATTCAATCTTTGGGTTTCTAAGATGGTGGCATTTTTTTTATGGTGGACTTGACATCTTATCTATCTGATGATTGGGGGTAAACAGAAGAAAGCCTGCAAGCCACCCGCTCTCTCATCACGAAAGAGAAGAACAAGAATCATTGTACTCTACTTTTACAGGGAAAATGGGAGATGGGTTCAATACAAAGAAGAAAAAGTAAAAAACTTGTCAAAACACGGAAAAAAAGGACCAAAATCCAAAACATATCAAAATTTGGTCTCATACTTGAGAAAAAAAATCAAACTTTTAGAATCTAGATTCGATCTCAATCACTAATGACTGATAGAATCTGGTAAACGTCCACCACAATAGTTAAGTACCCAAACCCTTGTTCCAAGGTTGAAGACAAAGGAATTATCGTCCTTCAAAGTCAAATTTGATAGTCAACCCCAGATCAACATTAGTCAAATAACAATGGACTGAGTTATAAGGGATATGTCAGCTTTTTCAAATTGCGTGTGGTATGTCAAATCTCAAAGATAACATGGCGGGGTATGTCAAAATTTTCCAAAAAAATAATGCAAAAAAGCGTTGTTCGTCACAAACGAACTGTTATCAGTGAAAATAGTAGAGATGAGAGTGAGATCTTATAAGCAAAGATGAATTACGTCGACGACAAATGCATCTATATTGTCAGGTTGCTAATTAAGTTTAAGATATCTTTTTACCCTTTTTTATGCACATTGTCTCCTCCAACCAAGACCTTATAGGGTCAACCTCAAACCAACCACCTACCCCAAACCACTAGTAGGACGACAATTGCGTTTAATTTACAATCATTATCTACTATTATAATGGGACTCGCTTACCCATTTAGCCGTCTCAGACTTTTTTTTTTCTCCCTTGAAACGCACTTCGGAATTTTTAATATCTAATACATGTTGAATATAAATAGGGTCATTTTGGTTATTATAAAAAATTTGACTACGAAGGGTTTCAAAACCAGATGGCGAAAAAGAGATGTGTGGTTGAGCAGTTGATCATTGGATTCAAGAAATCCATGGTCCACGCGACAACGACTTTATTAATACCCAAATGACTGTTTTATCCTTTGCAGTTACTGCCACTCGAACCTTGGATCTCAAACACCCTTGTCGACCATCTCGGAGAGGGAAAAGTCTGAAAACTAATGCCCTACCTGTTTTCTAACTTAGGTATGCAGATGCAGGTGTTGGGACCCACTATACAGCTTCATTGTCTCTTATTTTTATTTTATAGGTAAGTCTGTTTTTTAAAGAGACCAGTAAGTCGGTGAAGGCGGGTTTTGAACCCAGGTCTATGGTATCATCACCCACAAACTTTACCAACTGAGCAAGTTGCTGGCACCTTCAATAGCATCATTGTCATGGATGTTTGCCGTGTTATGAGCACCTTCTATGAGAAATTTTTTGATGGCAAGGAATTACTGCGAAAATCGATGCTCCCTATCGTTGTCTTATGCAGGGTGGTCTCTACCATAAGGCCATTAAGGCAGTCGCCTAGCCCAATACCCATCTGAATGTTTAGCCCACTGGCCCCTTGTTGGATATACAAACCCAAACTTCACCTGATTAGTTATCTCTAGCCATAGATTTTAGTACTTTTTAAGATTGATTCTAGCCATTGGATTCAAGCATGTTTTTTGGGTACTAAATCCAATGGGTAGAAATCATCAATCAAGAAGATATTTAGTGTGTTTATCCACCAATACGTGGGCTGAATATCCACACAGTCATTAGGACCAAAAATATGATCTATGTATAGGGCTGAGAGTGTCCTCTGCACGGACTGCAACGGGACTATGGGAGTCCTCTGGGTCTTTTTTTTTTTTTCTCTGTAGCTTTTGGTTATCATGAATAGTTGTTAAATAAGATTTTCTACTATAAAGAGTTAGATTTTTAATTAATATCATATCTATTAATAAATTAAATATAAAAAAATGCCTTATATGAAGTTTTCGCCATAGGCCTCAACTTGCATCGAGTCGGCCTTGTCCTTGTGTCCAGTTCATTGATGATCCTCGAGATTCAGGTTACACAAATCTCAAAGACCATCATACGGTCAAGACCTAGGAACGACGACGACCACCACGATGCAACAATATCATCCCCATACACTACCATTTTTCTAAAACTTTTCTCAACCTTCTTCATGCCCTTCCACCCCTAATAGAACTGTGCTGCTGTCATGTCTTCCCTATGGCTACACCAATGAATTCTAGTCAGGATTAACAAAACACAAATCTCGAGGACCACCAATAGCTCTGGACCCTAGGGAGGATGGCATCATAATTTTAAATGAGAAAACTTTGGCTGGTGTTCTGTTACATAAATTGAAGGTTCATTTGACGACACAGGAGGGAGACGATGTACTAGATGGAACTTTACCACAACATCAGCTCAAATGCAACAATCAACGCCCATGAATAATATCTTTAAGTATTATTGCCACTTCTAAAAAGTTTGGTCGCAATAATCAAGACCACATGTTGAAGTGGGGTCTACATGATTTAAAAGGAGATATACTTAAAGTGGTGTGGACCTGAGAAAAAATCTCACTGGTCCCGGGACTTTCAAACTTCGAAGGTCCCCTCCCAAAATGTCTGACACAAACCCTTTGTTAACCCCCTTTAACCAACTAACCAAGGGTTTAACGTGGGTTGGGTTTAGGCCTGAACATACCTGTGAAGGTCCCCTCCCAAAATGTTTGACACAAACCCTTTGTTAACCACCCTTAACCAACTAACCAAGGGTTCAAGGTGGGTTGGGTTTAGGCCTGGACGTACGTGCCAACATTTTGGGAAAGGAACCTTCAAAGTTCGAAGGTCGCCGGGACCAGCGAACCTTTTCTCGTGTGGAGTCCACCTCAACATATGGTCTTGATTAATGCGACCTCACCGACCAAAGTTTTCTCGTAGACACACTTGGCGGAGACAGCAATAGGGCTGGTATAAAATTTAATGTGGATGCCATAAAAGCAAGGTTTGGGAGAAAAGATTTGCTGGCCCCATGGGACTTCAAAAATTGAAGTCTCCCCACCCAAAATGTCAGACAGGTACCTCAATCCCTTAATTCAACCCGCGTTAAGCCCTTGGTTAATGGTTAACAAGGGGTACTTGTCAGACATTTTGGGGGGGGCCCGCGAACTTTTTCCCCGAGGTTTTGGTATTGGGTCAGGCTCCGTTGACAGCCCTAAAATGACAGGATTCTGTACAGGACACAATATATGCTACGTGGTACACTCTTGGACTCTGACCGTATGGATGTTAGGCCAACCCCTAGCTGGACTTACAAACCAAAATTCAGCCTGATTAGTGATTTCTAGACGTTTGATTGGACTTGTTTTCATGGGTTGATCGCAATTGTGGGAATTGTAGCAGTATTTGAGAAAGATCCAACGCCTAGAAATCACTAATCAGGCTGAATTTTGGTTTGTAGGTCCACCTAGGGATTGGCCAAACATCCATACGGTCAGAGTCCTCTTAAGAGTGTGCCATGTGGCACATATTTGTGTCTGTACAGAATCCTATCATTTTAGGGCTGTCAACGGAGCCCAACCCTTTGGTATTATGCTCAAAGATCATTGGGTGGTTATGTGGCCGTTAGATGTTAGGATTTAGATTTCAGTTTGGACTTAGGTTTCCATCAAGGTTGAATCCAATTGTTTATAGAAACAAACTCTTATCTCTTTCTCACTCTATAATCTCCCATAAGATAAGACTCTTAATTTTTGTCATTAATAAGGGAAAAAAGGCCTTAAAAGCAGAGGTGGAGCCAGGTGCCGAGGAGTTGTCCACCTTCAAATTTGAAAGTTAAAAAGATAATTCCAAATTTACCGTTTTAAACTTAGTACAATACCCACCCTTAACCAAAATCTGTACAATACCTACCCTACCCGGGAAGCGGCTTCTATGCGCCAGGGCCGCACAGACAAAAACAAAATGACCCTGCTCAAGTTGTGCCAAATAAGCAAAAAAACAAAAATTAACCACGCCCACTGACGTAACCAAGTAACCTGGGTTGATGTTGTGTTCGTAGTCGCAAAAGCTTTTGCTTTGTCGCTGACGTGTCGCAACTTGAGCAGGGTTGTTTTGTTTGGTTTGTACGGCCCTGGCGCCCCCCAAGATCTTTATATGCAAGAAATGCATCTATTTTGCCGGGTTGCAAATCAAGGCTACGGATCGATCTCTTTTAACCATTTTTTAACCCACGTTGTCTCCTCTAACCAAGATCTTATGGGGTCAAAATTCCACGACCTACCCCAAACCACTCGTGGGAAGACGAATGCGTTTAATTTACAATCATCATCTACTTTTATAATGAGACTATCACCTACTCTAACAATCAGAGACTTTTTTTTCTCCCTCGAAATACCCTTCTGAATTTGCAATATATATGTAACAAAACAAGGAAGTTGTCTCGCCCTCGTATAGGCTTCATATATCCAAGGGCTCATATCCACCCTTACCTAAAATAAAACTTAGACAGTAAGATTAAAGTCATTAAACGACCTATCTCTGGTGCCTTTTATATCCCGCGCGCTCCATGCTCCACAATCTAATGTTGTTGAGTGGTTGAGATCAAATCCATCAATCTAATGTGGACGGTCAGATTTCAACTACTCAATCCCCCTCATTTATTCGTATTAGGTTATGATTTTTGTGGAAATTTGAAATTTCAATATACAAACAAGGATTTGATGTATGTCCACCGAATATGTGTCAACAATAAAAGGGGGTCAATGGGTCCAAAAGCATGGTAGATGGCGGCATTGGGATGATACTGTAGCACAGATTTGGACCTCCTCATTACGTTATGTACTATTTTAACGCTTAACGGCCGTTATTTTCCATTATTTTCTCAATATAACTAAAATTTTGACTGTTATTTTTTGAAAAAAAAAAAATCTAAACAACATCCGTTATTAACATTATTTTTCAATTATTTTTCGGTATAAATTTTATTGAAAATTTGAAATTCAAAATTTGAATTTCAGTGTCGTTATTTCCGTTATTTTTCATTTTTGCCCCTGTGCGTTACAATCCGTTATACCGGAAAAAACAGTAATGCCCCCAGTCCGTTATACCATTTTGAGTGCCAGAGCCACCCAATTTTTGCAAACGTTTTTTTTTTTTTTTCGCGGAATACCGTAGGCATGGGCCATTTACACTAACAAAAGAGGAAAATTGTCTCTTCTCTTATACTCCTTATAGGCTTCAACAAAGAAGAGCTGAGATCTTATCCTTCGAATGGACGATGTATCTCAGCCATTCACATCCAATTTTGACAAATGCTGGGGGCATGGGCCTCTCCCTGGTCTAATACAAGTTGAATATAAATAAGGTCATTTTGGTTACGGCAGATTTCTTTTTTGACTACGAAAGGTTTCCTCTTTCTTCTGACAAAAACAGCTGTGTGGTTGAGCAGTAGATAATTGGATTCAAGAGATCCACCGTCGACTTGGCAGTGACTTTATTAATACTCAAATGACTGTTTTACCCTTTGCAGTTATTGCCAACGTGAACGGTGGATCTCTTAAATCAAACAATCCACGCCTCAATCGTACGGCTTTTTTTATGGGATAATATATTCCTATTATTATAGGGAACAATAATTGGAAGGTCATTTTCACGAAGGGTCGGGCTCCGCTGACAGATCTAAAATGACAGGTAAAATGACAGGGACACAATATAAGCCAGATGGCACACTTTTATAGGACTCCGACCGTACGGGTGTTTGTCCTATCCCATGGTGGACCTACAAACCAAAAATCATCCTGATTAGTGATTTATAAGTGTTGCATCTTTGTACCTCAAATACTGCTCACATTCCCACAGTTGAGATCAGCCCATGAACAGAAGTCCAATCCAAAGCCTATAAATCACTAATCAGGCTGATTTTCGGTTTGTAGGTCCACCATGGGATAGGACAAACATCCATACGGTTAGAGTCCTGTAAGATATGCCACGTGGCTTTTATTGTGTCCCTGTACAGATACAAGTCATTTTAGATCTGTCAACGGAGCCCGACCCTTTCATGAATATTTTTTCAGCTTTTAGGTCACAAGATTTTGATGGTTCATTCAAGTTTCAACACCCTTGTCGACCACCTGTTTTATAACATACGTGTGCAAATGCAGCTGTTGGGAGTTGGGGACCCACTATGATCAGCTTCATTGTCATGAATGTTTGCCGTGTGATGACCACCTTCTATGAGAAATCTTGTGATGCTCCCTGTCGTTGTCCTTTGGTCCTGTCCATTGATGATCCAGGAGATTCAGATTACACAAATCTCAAAGACCATCCGACGATCAGGACCTAAGAACAACGATGATACAATGATATCATCCTCATACACTACCATTTTTTTAAAACTTTCTCATCCTTCTTCATGCCCTTCCACACTTAATAAGAAGAGTAAAACTTTGATGACAGAGCCTGTCATCAAGGCCGATGACAGGGGCACAATATGAACTACGTGGCACACTCTTAGAGGACTCTGATCGTATGGATGTTTGGCCAATCCCTAGGTGGACCCACGAACCAAAAATCAGTCCGATTAGTGATATCTAGGCGTTGGATTGGAATTATTTTCATGAATTGATTTTAACCGTACGAATTTTAACATTATTGACCATTATTTAAGGTGTAAAGATCCAAAGGTTTGAAATCACTAATCAAGCTGATTTTTGGTTTGCAGGTCCATCCATCTAGGGATTGGAAAAACATCCATACGGTCAGAGTCCTCTAAGAGTGTACCACGTGGTTCATATACGCCCTGTCATCAAAGTTTTACTCTAATAAGAGCTGTGCTGCTGTCATGTCTTCCCTATATGGCAATACCCATTAATTGTCATTGGAATTAACATAACACAAATCTCGAGGATCATCAATAGCTCTGGACCTTAGGGAAGACGTCGTCCTTAGGATGTCAGCATCATTTTCCATTTTAAGTATATATTACCCTGTAATATATTTATTAGCAAAATAAATAGGGTAACCAAAGAAATTAATAAATTGGCGGGTCGGACTTGGTCGGGTTTGACCTCACCCCACATGCCTGATTTCTTAATAAACTGAAAAACTAAAATCAGGTTGCAGGCCATAAATAAAAAATATTGCCTCCACAATCTCATCCCCCGCCTCGGTTCAAGGCACTGAACCTCCATGAATACATAAATCTCTCTAGATAAGGCATAGGGAAACTCATCTTCTTGACCCACCAATTGCTGCCAGAGTCTGGTTTGGCAATTCAGATTGGGAGTTTGCTCTTCTTGCATTTCTCTGAAGGAAATGGATGGAGAAACGGACATAACAACACCATTGATGGAAGGATCTAATCTGGAGAACGGGCAACACGCGAGTCACCTGAACTCGGTGAGTACCCTGCGAGGCGATTTCTTCGACAAATTGCCAAACAAGGTCAAGTATCGGGTGGATCCTGAGGACCCACTAAATTTTGATCTCTCTGCAAATAAAGGGTTGATGCAAGGTGAGTCCCCATCCATCTTGATTGTTTTTTTTATTTTTTGTATGATTTCAATTGGGTGCTTCATGAATTCTTATCTCGGGTTCTGATTAGAACAAAATTGATCCAGAATTGAGTCAATAGCTTATTGGATCACGATATTAGTTCTAGAACCGATCTAATGGATCGGGTTCGGAGCTTATCGGATTTGATTAGGGAGACTTAACTGTGAGCCAATCTGATCGATAAACGATATCATGTTGATCACCAAAAATCAGCCCTTAACTCATCTTCATGTAGGCTCCACAACCTCTTGCCATTTAACGCGGCAAAAAATTGTGTGTTGTGAAACTAAGGACCATCCAATGACTTGGACCAACCTTTGTACATTAAGGATAAACACTTGACTGAGTCCAATTTTCGCTCAAAGGCGCCTATGAGCTAAATGCTTAACGACGAGCCACGTGACACTGTTCGAAATCATTGGTAGTATGGATTTTTGGTTCAACCCTATGTGGACCAACAGACGATAAATCGGCCTGGTTGATGATTTTCAGCCATTGGATCCGAGTACCCCAAATAATACTCGAATTCCACGGTTAAAAATCAGCCCGTCCTCATCCCTTCTGCTATATTTGGGTAACAATCAACCCTTTCATCTCCATTTGCTTTTTGAAAATAACGAAGAGATTTAGTAAAATTACTATTTTGTCTCTTTAAATTATAAAAATTACTTTTGACTTTTTGCACGTACGTAGACTTACAAAAGGGTAAAATGGTAAAATTATACATGACGGGAAGATACGCCAAAAGAGTTATTTCTAACATTGGTGGGGTGGATAGTTTTTTTAGCTAGACCCTTAAAATAGTGAGGAGGTTAGCGATCCTAATGGAGGACAAATTTGAGGTTTTTTTCTGTTAATTTTGGCTTGGAGAACGAAGATTAGGATGTGCTGGAGATGAACTAAGTCACGGTTTGAAGTCTCGGCCAATCATGTTCTGGATCGGGCGATCTGAATTGGGATTGGGATTGGGATTGGGATCGGGATCGGGATCGGAACCCAGTGATCAGATCCAAAAATGGATCGTCTTGCTCCCGAGATCACTGTTTGCCAATTGAGGCTCACTTTGTCCTGGGTGAGATGGGCCGATCTTGTTCTGGATGGGACCAATCCGGATCCTGATCGGAGCCCACTGATCCGGCCTCCGATCCCGAGATTTCGAACCATTCTCTAAGTCCACATAAGGATGGCCCGAACACCCAGATGGCTATAAGTCGTCTTTGAGCAAAAAGGGACTCGTCTTTGAGCAAAACGGGATTCCACTGGAGTCAACTCTAAGGCTGGAGTGTCTAGTATGTATTTACTATGGCCAGCAGCCAGCCACATGCATGAAATAATTTAGTGGACCCCATTTAAAACCTACGAGAGCTTTTGTCTGAATCGTCTACCCACTGCGGAAAAGACACTTGTCCTTCATTATCGTTTACCCAGGTGCATGAAACGAACTTTTTGTCTTTTTTTATTTAATTCTGCTACCTAGGGAGCACTGACTGGAAATATACGTAACAAGGTATACCTGACGCTATAGCGATTTTATTACTCACTGTTTGTCATCTGGGCTCACGGACCGCATCGATGTTTAGCCCACCCATTGCTAGATACACACACCAAAAATCGCCTTGATCGGTAATCTCTGGCCATTAAATTTTAGTACTTTTAAGGCGTGATTCGATTCGTTGGATGCAACGATTTTCTTGAGTGCTAAAAACAAGGGCTGGAAATCATAAAACAAGCTGATTTTTGGTATGGATGTCTACCAAGGGGTGGGCAAAACATCCATACGGTCAGTTGGCCCTGATGTGAGGACAAAAAGATATGCGATTGAGGCCATTGACCTTTGGATTCAAGGGATCCATGGTTCACAGGCAAATGCAAAAAGATAAAATAGTCGTTGCTTCGTGAACCCTGGATTTCTTAAATGCAATAGTCAATGGCCTCAATGTCACATCTTTTTGTCCGGTAATCCGTGAGACAACACGACTCTTTAATTTTTATCATTGGGACACGTGTCATTGTGTCAACTTTGATGGAAGCTTCTTCTAGTCAAAATTTTATCTTCACGAAGGATCTTCCATGGAGCACTAAACTTAATGGGTTCAATGGAAATAATCACCCCGGATAAAATTATGATGTACGTCAGCCTGAGGAAAGCGTCCTCTCTAGGGTCCAAATCGTTGAATAGTCTTCGTTATTCATGTAATGTGAATCTCGAGGACCATCCAAGATGGACAAGATGAGAAAGATTGATTCTTACCTGTGCTAGGCTAATTTCTTCCATAGATTTCGTTAGGCTTGGTAGGGAAACGAAGGTCTTAAATGGTCCATTATAACGTTACAATAATGGTCTTAAATGGTCCATTATAATTGTTGAATAGTTTTGGGCATTTGTGTATTGCATAGGGTTCAGCGGCAACATCTTTTTAAACCACGAGGGAAACTACTCAAGAGTCTTCTCTTCAAGGTGCTCAGGATATCTAAGACTTTAGGCCCATTAGTCTTCTAAGGGAGTATTAGTATTTACAAGATAGTAGCCAAGGTCCTAGTCTCCCGTCTCCTGTCTCCCGTCTCAAGAAGGTAGCAAGATTATTTTGGGAGAACAAGGGGCATTCGTGAAAGGTAAACAAATTCTGGATGAGGCGAATGAGTGCATCGATTCAAGACGTCACCTAGGGAGTCTGGGTACTGTTTGTAAGATCGATCTAGAAAAGGCTTATAACCATGTTAGTTGGGAGTTCTTAAACTACATGTTGGGTAGGATGGGTTTTGGGTCTAAGTGGAGAGATTGGATGAGTTAGTGTGTCAATTCCCCCTATTTCTCTATTTTAATCAATGGTTCTCCTTCGAGATATACTTCAAAGGTTTGAGAGGTTTGAGACAGGGGGCCCCTTTGTCCCCGTTCCTTTGTAGAGAATTGCTAGGCTTTAAGGCGGGCTTGGGGGATGTTGGGATTTTCTAACTACAATTTGCAGATGACACCCTAGTCTTCACCTTAGGAACAAAGACACAATTGGATTCCCAAGATGTCTCCTTAATTGTTTTTAAGTATGCTCGGACCTTAAGATTAACTTTAGAAAAAAAAATAAGATTATGAGCATAGGAGAGTTTGGTGACTTAAAGGAGTTGGCAATGATTCTCATTTGTTCTACTGAGCCCTTTCCCTTTTCTTATCTAGGCTTTCTAGTTGGGGCTCCGTACAGACCAAAGGCAATATGAGATCCGATAGTAGTGAGGGTACGTAGGAGGTTGCAAATTAGAAAAGGAAATACCTCTCTAAAGGATGGAAGATGGATTTTTTAAATTCATGCTTAATTAGTTATCTTCCAATTCATTTCCTATCATTATTCTCCATTCCAATTAGTGTTGAGAAGAAGATCTTTAGAGATATATGAAAACTTCCTTTAGAATGACAATGAAGATTCTTTTCGATGTCATTTGGTGAAGTGGCAAAAGTCTAATTTCCCAAGAAGGAGGGAGGCCTAGGTTTAAGGAGAATTACTACCATAAATGCGGTTCTTTTGAGAAAATAGATTTGGAGGTATGGGAAGAAGTGGAGGAATCTTTGGCAAAAAGTAATTCCTGACAAGCTTGGAGATGAACTTGGAAGTTGGGTTTCCAAGCTCCTTAGACTGGCTTTTAGGTGCGGAGTGTGGAAAGGTATTCTTAAGGGCAAAGATAAATTTTTAGGGGAAACTAGACCGGTTTTAAGTAATGTGACTAAGATCAAGTTTTGGGAGGACAATTGGTGCAGTGACATTTGTTTCAAAGAGACTTCCTTTCATTTGTAGTCTCTATCGCAAAGGAAAGTTCAATTTATCGTTTCATTCTAGAATGGACATAGTCAGGAGGGTTCTTGGATCTAGATCTTATGAGGAGCTTTTTTTAATGGGAAAAAGAAGATATGGCAAGTTTGTAGGAGTCTTGCTGTATTACATAGTCACACCTAATGAGAAGGATGGCCTTTTCCTAGTTCACTCCAAATTTTGGTGCTTCTCGGTGAGCTCTTTTCATGATTTCCTATCCCATTCTCCCATTCCTAACTCGTTTCTTTGCTCCAATATTTGAAACTCTAATGTCCCAACAAAAATCCACTTTTTTGCTTGGCTTTCATCTTTGAACAAATTACTTATTGTTGAGAACTTGATTTCTAGGAAGTTGATTTTGGTTAATTTTGTGTGATGTGCAAGGCTAATGGGGAAAGTACATACTACATTCATCTTCATTGTGATTTTGTTATATAGATTTGATCTTACTTTTTGGCTCTAGTGAACCTTCTTTGGGTTATGCCAAAGCTGATTAGAGAGCACTATTGGGTGGATGGCCCAAAATTGATCTATCAGCCAGGGATTTCATCTAGAGAATGGTGCATTTCGTAGTGATATGAGGTTTATGGATAGAAAGGAACTAAAGAATACTTATAGGAGAAGAAAGTTCAATGTAGGTCACTGTTGTCAACATCAAGGTCTTCCTTCATAGTTGGGGCAACATATCTCCCAATTTAAGAGGCACCTTCTTCAGCGATATGGTGTTCAAGTTTGATACTTTGTTATTGACATAGCTCGTGTTATTTTTTCTGGTTCCTTGGACTACTGTTGTTTTTGGTTCTTGGAGCTTAGGGTGGTTTCGTATTTTCTTAGTTTCTTTTATTTTTTTTATCTTATATCCTTAAGATCTTCTCAATCTCCTTCTTTTGATATAATATCTTGACCTTTCATAAAAAAAACTCCAATCGGTCTTTATATCTTTAAATTTAAAAGGACTTTTACAAAATCCATCTCCACGTTGTTCTTGTTCTTATAGTGTATTCTTAATATGTTATTACACTCTATATCCAACACATATGTCACATGTCTTATCCATAAACTACAAGACTAAACAAGCCTGTTTACTCCTCTTATACTGACCCTTAGATGCAAAAAGTAGAACTCTTTTTCACCATTTGGATTCTCAACTTGTTCTTACACTCTATCCAACTCATCCATCATAAGTCTTGTCCATCAATCAGAAGACCAAATAAGCTCATAATTTCCCATGTTAACCAGTGGATGCAAAGTACAATTCATCTTAATCGTTGGATTCATCAACACAATCCACAACAAATTGCCTATATATAGTAGCATCTTTCTCTCCTAGAGCTATAATCTTTTTTATATCATAAATTTACATCTGTCGGTAGGACATTTCCGATGCAAAGTCAAAGAGGCATGGTCGATCGTTCTCAATTGAAGAAGGTCAAATCGTATGTAACACGTGGCTTGAGATTTTTCAAGACCCTGTAATGGATACTAATAAAAAAATATAAATTATAGGAGCGCATTTCTGATTTGTTCGAGAGTTGTAAACCCAACTATGGCGATTCGACGTGAACACCCAAGTCTCTCTCATGTCGTATGAGTTTAATTATAAAAGCCATCAAGAAATTTTGAGGATGCATTCAAGTAAAAGATCTTAATAAAAGCAGTGCTTTTAAGTTAGATATTGTAATAACTCCAAAAAAAAAGTTAGATATTGTAAGTATTTACACAATTAGTTCTTAAGTATCATTCCTATCTTCAAGCCGACAGCAAGTGAGGAGTTGAGTTAAGAAGCATACTTAAGAGCTATAAGACCAGGAACAAAAGAGCTGACTCCAACAAGCGTGAGAAATGCATATTTATACTTACTAGTCTATTTTTTTAAATTTTACTTCTTTTGTACTATTTGTAGTTGACTAATGATAGAGTCTTATTTGCACAAGATTTGGATGAGAAAAAATAGTTCTTATTTGATCATTTTTGGCTAATCCTTACGGAATGTGAGAAATGGGTTGATATCATTTCAAACGACATTCAATTTAGTACTCTGAAGGGTCTCAAATGAGGATTGCAACATCCAAATCTCTGGGAACATTGTCATCTATTGATTTGAATGTCAACGAAGATGAACAAGCGTCAGTCAAAATACAAATTGATTCATATGGCCAGCTTATAAAAAAAGAAGAACAAAAAGATGAGAAAGACGATGACAATTGACAATAGTCATCTCCTTGTCGATATATTTGAGAAAAACCATATAATCCTTGAGGCGTTAAAAAGATGAGAAATAAAAAAGAATAAATGGTTTGCTCAAATGGATAAGGATGTGACAATGCATTACCAAGTCATAATGTTATAAGCTGAAAATGATCCTTACAAATTAGAGCTTCAACGTGAATAATAAGAGAAAGAATTTATGGAGAAAGAACTTAATTCCATAAACAATCCAATCGAACATGAATATTTTTTAGAAAAAAAAATAGAAATTTTAGAAAAAAAAGGGTTCGTGATGCCAAGTAGGTGGATGCTCTGTTACCTTTAGTCATGGTGATTTCAGTAGATTTAGACAGTATCAAGGTAGATATAGAGAAGATGACTTATTAATACCTTACTAGTATTGACAATTTCACTAGTCTTGTCTCAATGTATCATCTTAGCCAAATGGGAACATCACCACATCTTTCTTACAAATGGTCAATCAATGCATTTCGAAGTGCATAGCGAGCCTTTTTGTTTTTAATTTTTGATGTCAAGCAAAGAATTGTCGGAATTGTTTAATTTCATCTACCACCTTTTCAATATTTGATACGGGTGCTGGCTTAGAACCAACAACTTTCATATACCCATCATATTCATCAACAACGATCATGTTGTACATTATGATGCATGGAAACATAATATCATGTAGTACATGTTTATCTTAGGAATGTGATGATCCCTTGACAATTGCAAATTGTTATTGGAGAATTATAAATGGCCATTCTACGTCTTTTCGACATGCTTCTTACATTATTGCAAAATATTGCTTCTTAGGACCTTGGGGTTTAGAAATGACTTGTACAAGAGTTGATCACTTAAGGTTCATACCATCGGCCAAATAATAATCGACATTGTAATCTATGTCTCGAATGGTATACTGACCAGGAGGAGCTATACCTTGAACAAGGTTTACGAATAGGTTGGATGGTTGCAAGACTTTAACATTGTTGTTGCAGTCCGGCATGCCAAAGTATGCATGTCATATCCAAGGGCTTAAGATGTCACTGCTTCGAGAATGATGGATGACCTCTTGAATATTGTCCCGCCCAAGCTGTTGGACAAAATTTTCAAGCCTAATGCATACAATCAAGACTCCCTAACATTCCTAAGAAGCCACATTTTTCACCTTTTTGTAGAAGCCTTGCTACATCATCAATGTTGGATGATCTTAGATATTCCTCAAAATACCTCTACAATTGCCCAACAAAATCTCTTCATAAATAGAATTACAATGGACTCACCAATTCACGTATTCGTTAGTAGAATTTGCTAGTGCTCCATATGCCAACATTTGGAACAGATTCCGATAGTTCAACATAGTCTAGAGGGGACTTCCTCATTCAAATTTGAAGAAGATGTTTTTTCGAAGGGGCCGATTGGAGATGCTTAGAAGTACAATAATACTTTCGAAAGAGATTCTTCTCTATTATATCTATTTTTTTTTTCTCGCATTATGATTGTTGTTGAAATTTCTTGAAAAGGTTTTCTTTCTCTTACCAATTTATATTGTAGATGGCACCTGAGTGATTCTGGGGGCAATTTTGGAAAAAGTGACAAAATAGGAAAGTTTTAACGACAATTTTGGAATATTAGTTTTAAGGGGCAAATCTGAAAATCGTAGCAACTCAAAGCACAACTAGAAAGGCAAAAAGTTGTTGGCCCTGTTTAGACCAAAAGACAACCCAAGTACACGAGAAAAATGTTGACCGTTAGGTGTTGTGGACTCTAGGTAAAATCATTGGGTTTTGATCATTGGGATGCATATCAGTTCTTGTCCTATATTGGGTCTATATTGTGAACATATACATACAATCCAATTGAGTTAACTTAAGGTTCACATCCCCTGTTGTGAACCTCATGTCTACCCTAACACGGGTGGATGGTAATTGTTCCAAGAGGTCTTTCTCTACATGGGGACCATTGCAACCCTATTCATAACCACATATGGTGTGGGACTCAGGTTTTGGCAAGACAATATCCAAAGCAAGGGGCTAACGGACATATATACCGTTTACGTTCGTTATAATGAAGCACATCATGGTACAAAAAATTCAAAAATAATATGATTTTGGTATATAATAACACACGGTCATGAAACCCACATGGAGATGAGATAAGGGCTAATTTTTTGTGAGGAGAATTCCTCATTATGGAAAATCAGGTCATTCTAACATTTGAAGCCTTATGAAAATTAGAATTTAAGTTGAAAATTTTAAATTCATTTCATGTTAAGTCCACATTTGATAGGGTTAGAAGTTTAAAAAATGGTTGATTCTTTGTAAGGATGGTTTCTTTGGTGAGGAGATCATCCTCCCCAATATCAGTCCTTAACCGATCTTTATGTGGGCCCCACACCTATTGGGAAGACAAAAGGACATAAACAAAAGACAAAAGAAAAAAGTTCGTTACATTTTCCTTCCACTATATTCGCTCATTATAAAATCAAATGTTTGGTTAAAAAGGGTCATGTTTAAATACGTAGTTACTTTCCATTCCATCATTCTTATTTGCAATACAGCTCCGTTGAAAACTACTTAATTACTTACCATGCCATTATTTTCATATTTTCAAAACAGTTTCTTGATAACAACTTAATTACTTTCTATACAACTTCTTCCATGTTTCCCAAACAACCCCTTAATAGTAACATATATTCTGAATGACAACTTCAAAATTTTGATTTCCCAATTGTGCTTTTGAGTTACCAAAATTTATAGGTTTATCCCTCCAAACTAATCTTCCGAACTGCCATTTGGGTTGAAACTTTCTTCTTTTACCACTCACGTGCAACACACATGCGGCCCACTAGTTATATATATGGAAAGCTCCCGTGACGACCTACAATGGAGAATCACGCAACCCAAAAGTTATACGTATCTTACAATCCTAAGATTTTCAAACCTCCTTCCGTTTGGCTATATTTTGTGACTATTTTACCACTTTTCCGATGTTTGGTTACAAATATTAAATTGCCCTCCCACGTAACCAACTCCTTATTCCTAATAGTGTTGCGATGTAACAAGGTATACCTGAGATCTTTTCAAATGCGGAAGTGGCATTTTTGGTAGTCACCGCTGCCGTCTGGGCCCACTGAGTGCATGGATGTTTAGCTCACTCCTTGGTAGACATTCATACAAAAAATCAGCTTGTTTGATGATTTTTAGCCGTTGGTTTTAGTACTAAAAAAATGGCAGTAAGAACGCCTTTAAAAAGTGCTAAAATCTAATAGTTATAAATTACCAATCAGGGTGATTTTTGGTGTGTATATCCACCAAGGGGTGGGATAAACATCCATGCGGTTACATCTTTTTTCCTTCCTAATAACTGTGTGCAAATTTTTTATTCATCTGAAAAAAGAAAAACCGAGGTTATTAGAGGAGGGGAACACATAATATGTAGAAGTATTTGAATATAGGAACAGGTTCCGCGGACGAGCAAAAATGAACTCATAGGTTCACTCCTGTTATCGGACGTGGATTCTGAGAATCCAACAGTAGCTGATAGTGTTGAGCTGGTATTCACTTTTGAAAAAGCAAAACCACCGTTGGATTCTCGGAATCCATGCCGGAGAACATGAATATGAATGAACTTATGAGTTCACTTTTGCGAGTCCACAGATCCGGACCCTTGACTATATGTTTTTATTTTTTTTTACCTTGTTTTACCCAAGTTTTAAAAAACGGTCGTTATAACGGATTCAGACCTCCCCCGTTACATTACGTACTGTTAAAACACCCAAAAAATAACGGCCGTAACGAAAATAACGACCGTTGTTTTCTGAAAAAATTTTAGGAAAAAAAAACGGCCGTTATTTATGTTATTTTTTCGTTTTTTGAAAATTGAAATTCGAGTTTCAAAATTCAAAATTTGAATTCCGGTGCCATTTTTCTGTTATTTCCGTTATTTTCTATTTTTGCCCCTAGCGTTATTTTCGTGGGAAAAAATGGTAACACCCCCCAGTCCATTATACCGTTAGAACGGCCCCTTTTAAACCTTGGTTTTTATCCATTGTTTAATCACATTTTTGAGAGCAAAACTTACCTGACCACCAGTGGTCTGGTTGCTACCAGACCACACACAAGTTGTTCCGTGTACACTGGACGGTTGCAAGTCGCATCGGCACGAGCCACTCCAAACTCGTCTCCTCCTCTCGTTAACTGGTAAGTTCAAAAAACAAAAAAATAAAAAAAGAAGGTAAGTTTAAACTTCAAATCTCGCCAAACAAAAATCCCGAGTAAGACTTTGATGACAGGGTGCAATAGGAGGCACGTGGTATACTCTTAGAGGACTCTGACCGTATGGATGTTTTTCAAATCCCTATATGGACCTACAGTCAAAGAATCAGCTTGATTTGTGATTTCAGACCTTTGGATCTTTGCAACTCAAATAATGGTCAATAATGATCAAATTTTCCATGGTTAAAATCAACCCATGAAAGCAATTCCAATCCAAACCTAGAAATCACTAATCGGGCTGATTTTAGGTTTGTAGGTCCATCTAATGATTGGCCAAACATCCATACGGTCAGAGTCCTCTAAGACTGTTCCACGTGGCTCGTATTGTGACCTGTCATCGGCCTTGATGACCGGGCGCTGTCATCAAAGTTTTATTCAAAAATCCCTATTTCCTTTTGGAAAAAGATGTAACAAGGTATGCCTGAAACTGTTGCAAATGCGGAAGCACGATTTTTGTTACTCACCACTGTCATTTGGGCCCACTGACCGTATGGATGTTTATCCCATCCCTTGGTGGATATACAGACCAAAAATCACCTTGATTGGTAATATATAACCATTAGATTTTAACACTTTTTAGAACCTTTTAAGGCGTTCTTATAGCCGTTCAATGCAACCATTTTCTGAGTACTAAAACCAACGGCTAAAAACCATTAAACAAGCTGATTTTTTGGTATGAATGTCTATTATGGGGTGGGCTAAACATCCATGCGGTCAGTGGGCCCAGATGGCAGCGGTGACTACCAAAATTGCTGCTTCCGCAAATGAAAAGATCTCAAGTATACCTTGTTACATCAGGACCCTTCCCTGTTTCAGAATCCCCGCCGAGCAAAAATCTTTATCCCACCAACTCGTGGGTAAGAAAGAAAAGCTCATGGGGAAGCTCTTGAGATGATTTCTCTTCATCTTCTCCGGGTATTTCTCCGTTGTTCCTATGGAGATAAGTTTAAAAAAAATTAAAAAATAGAGTAGAATTTCTGGGGTCAGGGACTCAGGATTGGGGGACAACTATTCTTGACAACCATTTTGGCGGACCCACGTAGAAGATGAATCAATGGCTTATTTTTGGGGAGGAGAAGAGAGGTATAGACTGGAGAGATTTTCGTTTTGCGGGACACCGGTGATGACACAGGTGATAAAGGGAAGAGATTTACAGCTTACTGTGTAAAGCTTCTGCAATAAGCCGGTCACAACGCACAATCCGAGCCACGTGGCACGCTCTAAGTGGAAGCTTACCGCATGGATGTTTGGCCAGTCCCTCGGTGGACCTGCAAACCAAAAATCAGCGTGATTAGTGATTTACAACCTTTGGATCTTTGCATCCAAATAACGCTCAATAATGCTCAAATTCCAACGGTGAAAATCAACCCGGGAAAATAATTTCTATCCAACGCTTGGAAACTAATGATCAGGTTTAGTTTTGGGTTGTAGGTCCACCTAGTGATTGGCCAAACATCCATAGGTCAGTGTCCACTAAGAGTATGCCACGTGGTTCGTATAGCGCGTTCTGGTCATAAGGCCAGTTTGTTTTTTTTTTTTTTAAACTTACCTCTTTAGCTTTTCCTTTTTTTTTTTTAAACTTACCTCTTTAGCTTTTCCTTTTTTTTGTAACTTACCAGTTAACCAGAGGAGGGCTGTTCTTTGATACCGACTTCGGTATCAAATTTTTGATGCCGAAGTCCCTCAATTTGCCACGTAGTAGACTCTTTCGGGCCCACTGACTCCATGAATATTTGGCCCACATTTTGGTGGACTCACACACCAAATATCAGCGTGATTGGTGATTTCTAGCCGTAGTATTTGAGCACTTTTCATCATGGGCGTTATGAACAGGCCTATGAGTTGGTTCCAAGCCCATGATGAAAAAGTACTCAAATCCAATGGCTAGGAATTACGAATCATACTGATTTTTGGTGTGTAGGTCCACCAAGATGTGGGCCAAATATTCATGGAGTCAGTGGGGCCTAAAAAGTCTACTACGTGGCAAATTGAAGGACTTCGGTATCATAGATTTTTCCACCAGGGGAGGGGACGAGTTTGGAGGGGGTCGTGCCGATGTGACTTGCCACCGTACAGTGGATACGCGTCCAACAGCTTGTGCGTGGTTTGGTGGCTACCAGACCACTGGTGGTTAGGTAAGTTTTACTCCATTTTTGAGTGGACAGTGTTACCTCATCTGTCCTATCGTCATCACTAGGTCTAGACTTTTGACGATCCTTGACTCCTTGGTGTCAAAACCTAACGAATCTCAAAGACTCAAACCACCCAAAGGACTACGAGTAAAACTTCCATCACACGAAATTGTAAATCACACAAAACACAGCCAATGAGTTCTCGGCACGTACACAATTTTTCCTTGTTTTATTTGCCGTATGCGACCATGGCACGTTCAACATGGTTTTTTTTTCCTTTGGAGCCATAGAGCTCATTAAAAACGTCCACCTGGCATTTTCTTCCCACCCTATAATGAAAATAACGACCGTTATTTTATGAAAAATTTGGTAAAAAATGCCATTAATTTCCGTTTTTTTTTTTCACTTTTTTGGTCCTACTCCTGCGTTACAATCCGTTATAATGCACACTATTTAACGGAAAAACGGGTAATGTCCCCAATCCGTTATACCGTTATAACGGGTCTTTTAAATTCTGCAGTCTCATAATTTTCTCCTGAATAGATGTCCACTCAGAGCCAATCAAATGAAACAATATTCATTTGAATTTTTCATGATTTTCACGCACATCCTCACATAGGGTTCCAAAAACCGATAAAACCCACCGCTATGCCTTCTTCTATTCCACACATTCCGCTAGACCGATTCTTTGCTGTCAATTCACATCATCCGACACGTCTTGCTCTCCCTAACTAGTAATCCGGACACTTGTTTTTCATCCAGCTTCATAATTCAAGACCGATTCCTCCTCCTCCTCCTCCGTTTTAGTTGTTCTTGAAGATGTTACCGTTGTAGTTTCTTAATCGATTCTTAAACCTTTGTTTGGAGAGAAACAGAGCGAGAGAGAGTGTGTTTCAGATTTTTTTTTTTTGGGTTTTTTGAATGGAGGGTGACGGTAGGGATGTTAAAACGCCGTTGTTGGTGGTGGAAGGACAAAAGTCCACTGAGAAGAAGCAACGAGTGAGTTGCCTTAACTCGGTGAATATAATTACAGGCGATTTTGTTGCCAAATTGCCTGAGAAAGTAAAATCTGGAGTCGATCCTGAGAACCCTTTTCACGTTGATCTCTCTAAGACCAGAGGCTTGATTCAAGGTAATCTTCACCATCCAAGAGCCAGGCTCTTATGTTTCATAAGTCGCAACACTCACTTGTTCAACTTGGAAACCAACATTTAGAAACTTTGTTAAAAAAAATTGAAAAAATCAAACAACTGGAGGATAAATGATGGGGGTTTGCTCCCTCTGGTCGTGTGTTCGATTCTGTGTGCCCATCGATTTTACCTTGTTGCACGTAGGGAAACTTCCGAGTGGGTCGGTCCGTGCAGCCGGCGGGATTAGTCCCATCCCAATGTGGGTGGGACACCCTGCGATATCGAAAAAACTGATGGATTAAATAGTAGAAAATTGCCGATAATTTTTGGATCATCTCTTGCAGGAACCAATATGCTTGCTTTGGCCAATGGGTCCATGCATTTTCAAAGAGCTTGTCAAGATTGATCTCATTTTCTCCATATTTTTATGTTAATCTGCTAATATTCTATCTGAAACCTATATCGACATGCTGCTGTTTCTCATAATTTTATCGCATTATGGCCGAATTGGGTAATTTTTATAATAATCTACTGTTGCATTTATACTACTTGTACACAGATTCTTCTAATAAGTAGCTAAAATTAGACCGCTATGCAACTGTTTGATTGCAATTAAGGCCTTGCTTGGTATCCCGTCTGTAGTTTGCAGGAAAATCTTTGTTGCCAAATATTTTATAATCAATGTTTGCAGTGACAAAACATTTGTTGGGAAAATATTCGTATGGTTGGGGAGGGGAGAACTGTTGGAGGAGACCAAGGGGGATGAGAGGGTCTTTTGCTTATTGTTTGCATCTGTTTGTAGCCAAAAAAGTATGGTTGGGGAGGGGAGAGCTGTTGGAGGAGATCGATTGCATCTGTTTGCAGCCACTTTTTGGCTGCAAACATTAGACCACTTTTTTGTCAAGAAATGATTGGGTCTAATGCAAATATTTGTTGAATGTTGCGCCACCAAGCACACGCAAATGTTGCAAATGTTTGCGCACAAACATTTGTAGTGCTACCAAGCAAGGCCTATAGTATTATATGTTACTAATGATTGTGCATGATTTCAAATATGGTTTCTATTAAACAATATTCGTGAAAAAATCTTGGATTTATGCTTAATTAAAAAATTTCCTATTCTGTTCAGGGGAAAAGGAATACTATGAAAAACAATTTGCTACACTGAGATCCTTTGAGGAAGTTGACTCTTTAGTAACACCCAATGGCATTTGTGAAGATCAAGGCAACGATGAAGAAGCCCAACATGAAAGAGCGATGAAGATCTCAAATTATGCTAATATTCTTTTGCTGGTATTTAAGGTAATTTGCAGGTACAACGATGTAGCTAATCACTTTGCATCGTTTGCCAATTTTAACTATTGAACTGATAACTTGTATTACAAAGTGCAGATCTATGTTACAGTGAAGACCGGATCCATAGCAATTGCAGCTTCAACACTAGATTCTTTGCTTGATCTCATGGCTGGTGGCATTCTTTGGTTCACACACTTGTCGATGAAAAATATAAATATCTACAAATATCCTATCGGAAAGTTGCGGGTGCAACCAGTTGGCATTATTATCTTTGCTGCTGTGATGGCTACTCTCGGTCTGTATTCATACTCTAGCACGCTCTTTATGCCATTTAAAGAAACTGATTCATGCCATTCAACAAATTCCAACCTGTAGCTCTAGAAGATTTGACGCAGAATAGAATGTTACGAATTATGCCATTCAAAATGTTCCAACCTATAATTATATCTAATAGAATAGCTTGCAATCTATGGATAACATATCAAAACTGGTTTCCATTTGACCTTGATTAAGAAAATTTTAGAACTGCGTCAGGTCACAACTTATACCAGCATGTACAGAGGATAGGTCCAACTAACAATAGCCATACATTTCTGAGAACAATGAGGTATAAACGCATCCAACAGTGAGCTAGTCATTGTTTTTCTATATTTTGTCTACCGAATTTGGTTTGTCTTTGGTGTGTGTGTGTGTGTGTGTGTGTGTGTGGGGGGGGGGGGGTTATTGTATCTATTACAGCTCACATAGTGAAAATTCTTGTTTCATACATTAGCTAGATGCTACTAATATTGAAAAATGGAAACAAGGGTCCTACTAATTCTGGTTTCATGTACATTAGCTAGATGCTACTAATATTGAAGAATGGAAACAAGGGTGGTAGGAAAAAAGATCAAGGACTGTATTCAACAAATCATGTAGAAAGCTTATCTTTTTTATCCCTTTTTACACCAGTTGATATAAACCGGTGGCATATGTGACTTCGGTGATTCAGAACATCTAGTTGCGCAAACTAGAGAAGGCACATGATATTCAAGATTCAACAGAAAATGCATAACTGGCCATTCAGTATTTGTTGGAGTTTATGTAATACACCCACGTGGGTGTCTCAAGTGGGCTGCGTCCCACTTCCCTCGTGGGTGATCTTTTTGGGTTATCACTATTCATGTGAATAGTGCCACATAAATAGTGTCACATGAATAGTGCTCATCTTTTGTAGGGGTTCTCCCCATCATATATATATATATAGTGTGTGTGTGTGAGAGAGAATGAATAATTCATTCTCTCCTCTTCCCACAACATCTCTCTCTAACTCTAATCTCCTTCTCCACCTTCTTCCGCCTCCATTACACTTTTTCCCTCTTCTCTCTACAACCTTCATCTACTGGTTACAACCTTATTTATAACATGGTAGCTCTAAGGCATGTGTCTTTGTCCCCTAGAGCCTCTATTTCAATCTAAGATTGTTATGTGAGCATCCAGAGCCACAAGAACTTTCTAGAGAAATCGCAGAGAGCTTTGATGCGCGATCTGTGGATCTATCCTGAGGCAAAACACTAGAGGAATTATTTCTTGGCTTGTTTTTTTTCCTTCAGTCGTATCAGAGATCCAATCGCAGTCCTCTTCTCAAGTTTCTCTAGCAGTTTTCCGGTCAACACACTTCCCGAGATTTTTTTGGGTTTTTATTTCCTTGAGATACACACCACGGTAGGATTCCCTGTCCTAGCCGCCCTCTCCAGTATCCTCCCAAGGACTGTCAGACGGTCGTTTCACATATTTTTGACCATCGGAGCCCTAGTTTCCAAAAAATCGGCCAGATCTCAGATATTGGGTTTTTTTATTTTTTCGTGATTCGTGCACCGGGAGGCCTCTCTAACCTATCCGCCCCCTCCAGATTACTTATCCGGACATTCAGAAACTTGGTTTGGAAGATTTTGACCGTCCGAACCCTAGTTTCCAAAAATCGCCTGAATTTGCTCTAATTTTGGGTTTTGATTTTCTAGCAAAATCAGACCTCTCTGGACCCTCCTGCCCAAGGCGCACCACTCATTGGGCCTTTAGGGATCCTTTGGACCGCGCTTCGGATTTTTGGAAGCCTCTAGTATACTAGCTATTTTTGGTGGTCCTACTCTGATGAGTTCCACCGAGGCCACATCTGGGATTTCTGACTCTTCCTCTGAGGGCCGTTCTGTGACTCATAGTTCTCATGGAGATCACAACCCTAAGCTTTGCATCACCACAGTGAAACTCGATGGCATCAACTTCTTGGAATGGAAGACTTCCGCGCTCATGTACATTGAGGGCCGTGGTTACAGTGAATATTTGACCGGTGTTGCTAAAGAACCAGATCCGAAAGACAAATCTCACCGGATATGGGTTATGGAGAATCTGATTGTGATGTCCTAGATTCTTCACTCGATGCAAACCCAGATCAGCAAAGGTTTTATGGTCATACCAACGGCCAAAGAAGTTTGGGATGCCGTATCTCAGACATACTCCCAGGTGGAAAATTTTGCCAAGCTCTATGAACTAGAGCAAGAGATATCTTGTCTTCGACAGGGGGAGATGAAGCTTGGTACATATTATGCTTCATTTCGAAGCAAATGGGAGGAGATCAATCAATACCAGAATTACTCCTCCAAGTGCACAAATGATGTCAAGTCCTTCAAGGCTATGGTTGAATGTTCTCGGATCTTTCAGTCTCTCTCCGGCTTTCATCCTAGCTTTGAGGGAGCTCGTGTTTAGATCCTTGGCAGGGATCCTACCCCCACCTCTCTAGCACAGGTCTATGCTTACATTCAGAGGGAGGATAGTCACCGCTCAGTTATCCAACTCTGTAGTGGGAGTGATATTCCGAATCGATCTACCTTGGCTACTGCCAATCAGAAGGGCCAGAAATCCAGTTCGAAGGAGTCTGGGGACAGACCTAGACCCAAATCTGACCACTGCGGTTGCATGGGCCATATCCAGGACACGTGCTGGAAGCTCCATGGACGTCCTCCAAGACAGGCCCCGACTTCTCATCAGCTCCAACCGGCCAAAGGGGGATCCCATACAACGCACTCAGTTACTCAAGACACCGCACCACCAGTGTCTACCTCCTCTGGGGACACCGACTCGTTTTTTCTGGCTATGGTATTTGCTCCGGTCGTGACAAAGTTAGGAAAGTTGATGGCATCTATTCCTCTATCTCTAGCAAAAGGGATGTTCATGCCACACCAGCTCTCTCTTTGTCTTCTATTTTGCGTGTTCTTCAATTCACTACTAATTTTTCTATTGTGTGTTCTGATATGTTGGGCTCCGCGATCGTGACTTCTTTGTTTGGATATTAGTACTTTGTTACCTTTGTAGATAACTTTAGTGGCTGTACCTGGGTGTACCTTATTTATTTTTATTTTCTTGAACCAAAGATGATGTATTCTCCATTTTCCAAGAGTTCTATAAGATGGTCACCACTCAGTTCCATACCACTCTCAAGATTCTTCGCTCTGACAATGGGGGGGAATACCTAGATGGGGGCCTTAAATCCTACTTTGCATCTCATGGCATTATTCATCAGACCTCGTGTCTTTCCACACCTCAACAGAATAGGGACTGTCGAAAGAAAAAACTGCCACATTTTTTAAGTTGAACATGCTCTCCGGTTAGGCATGCGGGTTCCAAAACACTATTGGTCTGAGTCTGTCTTACTTGCAACTTACCTCATCAATCGTATGCCCTCTCGAGTTCTAAGATTTCAGACTCCCATATCTCTCCTGTTTCCTGACCGTCCGGCTTTCATTTTTCCTCCAAAGGTCTTTGGTTATGTTTTCTATGTCCATATTCATCGTTCTTCGAGGGACAAGTTAGATCCGTGGGCCATGAAGTGCATCTTCTTGGGGTACTCCTATAATAAAAAAACGGTACAAATGTTATCACCCTACTACCCGTCGTCGCTCCATCTCTATGGATGTCACCTTCGCTGAGTCCATCCCCATCCCTTTCTTTGGTGAGCAGACCTCTCTTTAGGGGGAGCATGATGTTGCAGAAGAGAGTGTCCCTAGCCCTATGCCTGTAGCTGCAAGATCAGAGACAATGAAGAATAGATTGTTGCTGGAACTATGTGGTATGGTTCAGCAACTACCCCGATCGAATTATTTGGTCCTACTCGTTATCAATGCGATCCTATGCCTGTCCCTGTCCCTATTCCTATGTCGGCTCCTATTCCTATGTCGGGACCTCAGTCTAGTGACAATGACACTTCCACTACTACAGCTGATGTGCGTGTATATGTCAGAACCAAGAAGAAAAGACTAGCCACCGTCCTTGCGCCTACATCTGCGAGTCTCCCCTCGGATCCAGTTCCAGGTATTACTTTGTCCCTACCTCAGTTCCTATTTCTGTTCTTGAGCAACATGCATTCCTATTTCTGATGATCATATGAGCACTGATATTGACCTCCCTGTTGCACTTCTGAAGGATGTACGTACTTGTACGGAACATCCTATCTCACATTATGTCTCTTATCAGTCTCTGTTGCCGTCGTTTCGGAATTTTGTCAATATTGCTTCTTCTGTTTCTTTGCTTTCGAGTGTTGCACTTGCACTTAGTCACCCAAAGTGGAAAGAAGCTATGATGGATGAAATGCAGGCTCTTGAGAAGAACAAAACATGGGAACCTGTTTAACTACCTAGGAGAAAGAAATCTATGGGTGCAAATGGGTCTTTATAGTGAAGCATAAAGCTGACGGGTCAGTCGAACGGTACAAGGCATGACTCGTAGCTAAGGGATTCACTCAGATATATGGGATCGACTATCAGGAGACTTTTGCACCTGTATCCAATATGAACTCAATCCTTAGCTACCAACATGTCTTGGCCGTTGCATCAGCTAGATGTGACGAACGCCTTTCTGCATGAAGATCTAACAGAAGAGGTGTACATGAAACTACCATCTGGGTTGAAACTTGCTGGAAGTGACAACAAGGTGTGCAAGTTAAGGAAAGCCCTGTATGGGCCAAAGCCATCTCCAAGGGCATGGTTCGAACGGTTCAACAGTGTGATAAGACGAGTGGGCTATAAGCAGGTTAGGCTAATCACATGTTGTTTGTGAAGCACTAGCAGACTAGTACCACGGCACTGATCAACAATGTTGATGACATTGTCATCACTGGGAATGATCCCAATTCCCAAGGAAATAAAGCAGTTGAAGACCTTGTCATCGGAGTTTGAGACAGGTTTGGGGCCACTGTCCTGGGGATTGAAGTTGCTCGGTCTCAAACGGACATCTTCATATCTCAACAGAAGTATGTATTGGACCTTCTGGATGAAACTGGGTATTTGGGAGCTTGACTAGCAGAGACTCCAATAGATTAGAACCATCAGCTGAATTCTGAGGAGGGCAACACTCTTGAGGATGTCGCTATATTTCAATGATTGGTTGTCAGGCTAATCTACTTGGCACACACCCGTCCATATATTGCTTACCCTGTGGGTGTTATTAGTCAATTTATGCATACACCACGATCATCACGTCTTGAGGCAGTTCATAGAGTTCTTCGGTACCTCAAGGGCTCTACAGGTTGTGGAATACTGTTCGGGCGACATGGACACTTTAGAGTGGAAGCATATACTGACGCGGATTGGGCAAGTTCAGTTACTGATCGTCGATCTATGTCAGGATACTGTACTTTTGTTGGAGGAAACCTTGTCTCTTGGCGAAGCAAGAAGCAGCCAGTTGTAGCTCGATCCAGTGCAGAGGCAGAATTTTGCTCCATGGCACATAGTGTGTACGAACTCTTTTGGTTGAGGACCATGCTTGAGGAACTGGGACTCCAGGTGACAGAGCCGATGAGCATCTACAATGACAACAAAGCCGCCATCAGCATTGCTCACAACCCAGTCCAGCATGATAGGACCAAGCATATTAAAGTTGATCATCACTTCATCAAAGAGAAACTTAAACAAGGATTGATTTGTACTTTGTATGTGAGAACACAGGAACGGGTTGCCGACATACTCACAAAGGAGGTGAACAAGTCTATTCTTCATACCTTGACTGGTAAGTTGGGCATGATGGATATCTTCGCTCTAGCTTGAGGGGGAATGTTGGAGTTTATGTAATACACCCATGTAGGTGTCTCAAGTGGTGGCGTCCCACGTCCCACGTGGGTGTTCTTTTTGGGTTATCACTATTGACATGAATAGTGCCGCGTGAATAGTGTCACGTGAATAGTGCTACTCTTTTGTAGGGGTTCTCCCCAACAATAAAACAAATATGCAAACAAACCACAACACAGAGATTTACGTGGTTCCCTCTAGATTTAGGTACGTCCACGGATCCACACCGATTCCACTATGCTCTAGGGAAAAAGAAATACACACAGTACAAGATTAAGATACTCTTCTCTCACCAACAGAGGTATATATAACCTGAAGATGAAATTAGGGTTTCCGTATATCTCGGTGAGAAATGCGGAAATGCCCTCAAGAAAAAGTCCTCCCAAAACCCCCCAGCAAGCTCAGCGTGGAGTTGGGCTGCGGAATCGTGCCTTCATGTACAGTGCTTCAAGCATCATCAGTCTCTACATAACACAACAATATATATATATATATACAGTGTGTGAGAGAGATTCTCTCCTCTTCCCACAACTTCTCTCTAACCCTAATCTCCTTCTCCACCTTCTTCCGCCTCCATTGGCCTCTTCTCCTACAACCTTCATCTACTGGTTACAACCTTATTTACAATAGTATTCACATGTAAGGAACACGCATGGAAGGAGAGATATGGTCGACAATTTTGGAAGCTTTTCTTGCTGGATATATAACTTGGATTTCTGGAATAAGATCGCTTGAAGCTCTTAACTTGACAAGATGCTTTCTTCCACAGAAATTGATAAACAGGCCTTCAGACTTCACTTGAGATTTGTTATCAGATACGTAGAAATACGTATTTTCATGTAATAGGGGTAGTTATGTAAATACCCCCCACAAGGGGTATACTTGTCCTTTCTGTAACTTCTTTTACATAAATAAGATTTATGGAGCCATTGTGACCTAAGCACAATTGACATCCTTTCTCTTTTCTCTTCTCTCTCTTCTCTCTTCTCTCCTCCAAAAACCTAACCCTAACCCTAATTCTTCAATTCAACTTGGTATCAGGGCCATCTGCTGTCAAGGCTTACCAGAGGTTTTTTTGTGACAAATCAGAGACAATCTGACGACTGCTGACGTCATCTGACCGTACGGCTGACGTCATCAACTCCATGAACACGGAAATCGAGGTTTGCTGAAACCTTCACCATTTGATAGAGGGTATTTGTTTTTTAATGATTTTTTGAAGATTTTTGGAATCCATTTGAGGAGTTTTTTGGGCATTCTTAATGTTTTTTTTGAAAAAATTCAGATTCTAAACCAGCTCGATTCTCGCACCTCTTATATGAACTTTTTTGGGGGGTTTGTTGCATCAATCTAGTCCCCCCCCCCCCCCCAATCTCCTCTACATGTGGATAGTCTACTCGAATAGATCCCCTAAGAATTGAAGGTTGTGGAACCTTTTCTCTCCACTGTACTTACCGCCGGCGACTTTTTGGGTCTTTATGACCATCGGCTGGCCTAAAAAATCCTCCGAAAGGACTCTAAACCTCATCCTTAGTGGTTTGATAGTCCCATGAAGCTTCATTACTCTTGCATATTGCTTCCCTCCTTCATCTGGTTCCTAATATCCTACTTTTGGGGTTCGTATGGGCGTTAATTGGTTCCAATTCTTCTTTTAGTCTTGTTTTTGATTACTTGGGAGGATTATTGAGTCCTAAAATGCCTATTAGGACCTATTCAGATGATTCTGGGCCCTATATGCCTTGCTTTGATGTTCTTTTGCATTGTGGTATGGTTCTTTAACCTTATTCTGGGCTTCGAGTGATTATTTGTGACTCTTCGATACTCCGATATCGTCTTGTTGGTCATAGTTCTTCATGGCAGATCCTCTACCTTCTGTGGTCACGCCTTTGGGCACTCCGCCTTCCTTGCCTTCTCCTTCAGGGTCAGATGTGAGCACGGATGTTCCCTCTACTGGTATTAAAGGCCCTATGGTGCATCACTTGGAACCCTAGCTTACAGATCACATCAGTGAAGCTAGACGGCAAGAACTATTTGCGTTGGGCTCAGGCAGCACGGTTGTTTATTGGAGGTCGTGGGAAGTTGGGTCACACTACGGGGGATATAGTTGAGCCTCCCAAGACCGATCCATCTTATCAACAGTGACAGACAGATGATCTTACTGTCATGTCATGGCTCCTCAACTCTATGGAGCCTGATATCAGTGAGAGTTTCTTATTTATGCGCACAACACAAGAGGTCTGGGAGATCACTAAAAAGACTTACTCACAACAGCAGAACACAGGACGGACATTTCAGCTGCGACAGACTATCTTCCACTTTCGGCAGAGGGAGAAATCTCTCTCTCAGTACTATACTGCTCTTCGTACCTTGTGATAGGAGCTTGATCATTACTACTCTTATCAGCCTCTCAACTCATCAGAGATTGCTCCCTTTCGTCGATATATAGAGAAGGGCCGGATCCTTGATTTCCTTGCTGGGCTCAATCCGTCTTATGAGCTTGCCTGTGTTCAGATCTTGAGTAGTAGGATGGATCTTCCATCTCTCATTGAGGTGTATGCCTATCTTCAGAGTGAGGAGAGTAGGTAGATCTCTCTTCAGAGTGAGCATCCCCTTCCAAAGCGATCAGCGCTGGCAGCTTCTCCTGCTTATTAGCCTCAGCAGCTACAGCCTATGATGCTCGGATACGGATACGGACATGGATACGGGAAGCGGGGATACGACTCGACATTTTTCAAAATCAAGGACACAGATACGGATACGCATATCCTATTTTGTAGTTCAAAATTTTTATTTTTTCTAAAATTTTTAACTTTTTATGAAGGATACGTGGGGATACATGTCAGTGGAGTGTCCGGTGTCCGTATCCGTGTCGACACGACACGACACTGGTACGAGGCACTAGTACAGGTACCCGGGTATCACAGGTTACAGTAGCCTTCGAGGGGTCCATCTTATCAGACTATCTCAGCTCCATTTTATGCTCCTACTGGACCTTCTTCTGGGAAGTCTCTGACTAGAGAGAGGCCCAAGTATGATTTCTGTGGCAAGCTAGGGCATGTGCGTGCCAAGTGTTGGAAGCGACATGGGCGTCCTAGCCAACCAACCTCATCTAGTGCTCATACAGCCAGTGTGGACTCTTCTGTTCCTACTCCGGGACAGTCTCTGGCGAGTCCCCTTCCTTCAGCACCTCCTAGTGGTTTTTCAGCCACAGAGTATGCCGGCCTTCGACGACTGCTTCAATAGCTTGATGGTCCTTCTGTCACGTCATCTACCTCCTTCGCCCAGTCAGGTAACACTAGACCTGCTCATCATGTGTCTCTCCCATCATCTAGCCCCAGTTGGATTATCGATTCAGGGGCTTCGGAACACATGATGGGCTTATCTTCTTTATTTTCCAGTTATTCTATCTGTTCTGGTCGAGACAAGGTGAGAACAGCTGATGGCACCTTATCTTCTGTTTGTAGGAAAGGAAATATCCTTCCCTCTCCCCAATTGCTTCTTTCAATTGCTTTGCATGTTCCCAGATTTACGTCTTACCTATTTTCTGTTAGTGCTTTGACTAAAACCATAAACTGTAGTGTCACTTTTTCCCCTACTTCTTGTGTCTTTCAGGACCTAGAGACGAGGAGGACGATTGGCACTGGACATGAAGTTAATGGCCTCTACCTTCTAGATGGACACCTTTCAGAGCCCACAGCAGTACAGTCTTCTGCTTGTAGTAGTAGTAGTAGGATAGATGTTGTCTTGAACTGGCATGCCTGACTGGGGCATGTCTCTTTTCAGTATTTGAAACTTTTACTTCCTAGTTTGTTTACATATGTTTCTTTTTCTGCTTTACACTGTGAGACCTGTGAGCTCTCCAAGCATTGTAGATCCACTTATCCCTCCAGAGGTAATAGAAGTTCTACTTGTTTTGATATTGTGCATTCTGATGTATGGGGTCCTTCCCCTACTACTTCTCTATTTGGCTTCTGCTACTTTGTTTCATTTGTTGATGATCATACTCGGTGTACATGGGTTTATCTCATGAAAACCAAAGATGAAGTCCATTCCATCTTTCAAGGTTTTCATAAGATGATCAAAACCTAGTATGGTGTCTCCATCAAGGTCCTTCGTACTGACTAGGGTGGAGAATATATGTTTGGGAGTCTTCAACACTACCTTCTTGACCATGGGATTTGTCATCAAAATTCTTGCAGCTACACCCCTCAACAAAATGGTGTAGCTAAGAGAAAAATGAGACACTTGACTAATGTAGCTCGATCTCTTTTGATTGGCTCTCATGTCCTCAAGACCTATTGGGCAGATGTTGTGTTGACCCGCCTACTTGACAAACAGGATGCTTTCTCGTGTTCTCAATTTTAAATCTCCTATTCAAGTTCTTTCTCCCGCTTTTCCTCTTTTTCTGTTCCTCATCGCATCTTTGGGTGTGTATGCTATGTACATATCCTGGGTCCTCATCGCACCAAACTAGATCCCAAGGCACTCAAGTGTGTCTTTCTCGGTTATTCTTCTACCCATAAAGGGTACAAGTGTTACCATCCTTCTTCCTCTAGGAAGAAGTTTGTGTGTATGGATGTCACCTTCCGTGAGGAGCTTTCTTTTTTCTCTCCCACCTCTCTTCAAGGGGAGAATAGTCATGAAGAGAGGTGTACTGTTCTTCTTCCTGCTATATCTCTATCTCCTCCTCTGGAGTTTGAGAGGTCTCTGCCCACTCATACTACTAGTGTGATTGATAGAGCTCCTGGAGCTCAAAGTCTATAGCAGAAGGGCGAAAGTCACAGCTGATCCAGAACCAGTTGCTCCTTCCTTGGATCCAAGTAATTCTCCATCCCTCTCTATTCCTGTCATTCCCTTGTCTACTGATGATTCTGATCTTCCTATTGCTGTTAGAAAATGCATCAGAAGTTGTACTCAACATCCATTGAGTAACTTTGTTTCCTACGATGCCTTGTCACCTTCATACAGAGCCTTTATCACATCAGTTTCTACCATTCTCACTCTCTCCTTCGTGGCAGAAGAGCTAGCACATCCTAGATGGAAAGCTACTATGGTAGAAGAAATGAAGGCACTAGATTAGAACAAAACATGGGAGCTTGTTGACTTGCCAAGAGACAAGAAGTCAGTCGGATGCAAATAGGTGTTCACAGTAAAGTACAACGCTGATGGGTCAGTAGAGAAGTACAAGGCCAGGCTAGTAGCCAAAGGGTACACTCAGACCTACGGGATTGATTATGTAGAGACCTTTGCACCTGCGGCAAAGATGAACTCTATCAACGTTCTGCTGTCTGTAGCAGCAAACCAAGCATGGCCTTTGCATCAGCTGGATGTGAAGAATGTGTTTCTTCATAGTGATCTGCATGAAGAGGTCTATATGGTTCTTCCTCCTGGATTTACTCCACTTGGGGCATAGCAGCAGAGTGTGCCGACTAAGGAAAGCACTCAATGGGCTCAAGCAATCCCCAAGAGCATGGTTTGAGAGGTTCACCTTAGCAGTAAAGAAGTTGGGCTACACTCAAAGTCAAGCTGATCATATACTCTTCGTGAAGCATGTGGGGAAGAGTACTACTGCTCTCATAGTCTATGTGGATGACATCATTCTGACAGGGAATGATGCTGAAGAGGTGACAAAGCTGAAGAACCACTTGGCAGGGGAATTTGAGACGAAAGATCTAGGGTCCCTTAAGTACTTTCTTGGCATAGAGGTTGCTAGATCTAGCGAAGGATTCTTTATCTCACAAAGGAAGTATATCCTTAACCTATTGAGGAACTGTGGAAAGTTGGGAACCAAACCTGTGGAGACTCCAATAGAGCAGAATCACCAGTTAGCCGACTCGAGCAGTGAGCCTCTACAGGATGTGGGGAGTTTTCAGCGGCTGGTTGGGAGATTGATCTATCTCTCCCTGACTCGACCAGACATTGCCTATGCGGTCAGCGTTATCAGCCAGTATATGCATTCTCCTAGGGAGATCTATTTAGAGGCAGCACACAGGATCCTGAGATATCTCAAGTCTGCCCCTGGCAGAGGCCTTCTCTTCCAAAAGAATGACCACATGAGAGTTGAGTCATACACTGATGCAGACTGGGCCAGTGCCAAGGATGATAAGAGGTCTACTTCAGGCTATTGCACCTTTGTTGGGGGCAATTTGGTTACTTGGAGGAGCAAGAAGCAACCAGTAGTTGCCCGATCTAGCGCAGAGGCAGAATTTAGGGCAATGGCCCCTGGCTTGTGTGAGATGCTATGGTTGAAGATGTTGGTCGCTAAGCTTGGTTTTCCAGTATCAGAATCCATGAGCTTATACTATGACAATAATGTTGCTATCAGTATTGCTCACAATCCGGTACAACATGATCGGGCCAAGTACATTGAAGTGGATCGTCACTTCATTCGGGAGAAGATCATGTCTGGAGAAGTTTGTACCCCCTTTGTAAAGACTGATGAACAAGTAGCAGATGTCTTCACCAAAGGAGTTCCTAGTTGGCAACTTCACAGATGCTTATGCAAGTTGGGCATGAAAGATATCTATGCACCAACTTGAGGGGAGTGTTATCAGATACGTAGAAATACGTATTTTCATGTAATAGGGGTAGTTATGTAAATACCCCCCACGAGGGGTATACTTGTCCTTTCTGTAACTTCTTTTACATAAATAAGATTTATGGAGTCATTGTGACCTAAGCACAATTGACATCCTTTCTCTTCTCTCTTCTCTCTTCTCTCCTCCAGAAACCTAACCCTAACCCTAATTCTTCAATTCAATTAGATTTTCTTATTGTTTAAAGCTTTCTATGGCATGAAGAAATGAACTACGAGCATCATACTATAGAAACATGATGAGAAAACTATTCCTTTTCTTTTATCTAGAAAAAGATTTTATTTTTAATCTAAATTTCATAGACTTGAGATATTCTCTCCCATGTCTTATATTTTGCAATGATGTAGAATGAAATGCCTATGTTTTTGTTGCTTTACCCAGCCAGGTAAGAGTTGGACTTATGTGCACTATTTTGTCTCAGACTTGGACACTGAACTCTAGACCACTATAAATTGGAAAAGAATTGCAAAAACCTGTTAAACAACCCGAGAAAAAATCTTTGTTTGTTGCCTTCTGTTGTAGCAAAAAGCAATTTTAGGTGTCAAAATAGCAAACTTACTGGCCTAAGTGCAGCATGAATTTATTTATAACTGAAAGAACTCCAAAAGCTTTTTTTTTATGGTTTACCTTCCTGAATTCATGATTGACATTTCTTTATAAACAATATCATAACCTTGACAATGTAGCAGAGATTCTTAAAATGACAACTGGGTATCCTCTGATCTCATTTACAGGCTTTCAAGTGCTGGTCCAGGCTGTAGAACAACTAATCAAAGATGAAGCTTCTGAAAAGATGAGCACTGAGCAATTGGTGTGGTTGTATGTAATTATGTTGTCTGCTACTGTAGTGAAACTCGCTCTTTGGTTATACTGCAGAACTTCAGGAAACAAGATTGTCCGTGCCTATGCAAAGGTTTTCCCACTATATATCTAATTTGAGGCTCCTTATTACTTGCATTCAGTTTCTAATCAAATTTGGCTGTATAAGTTCCTGCCAGAAAGTTGACTTCTTTTTCCAATGCTGATGTCCAGGATCACTATTTCGATGTGGTAACAAATGTAGTAGGATTAGTTGCAGCTGTGCTTGGTGATGAGTTCTACTGGTGGATTGACCCTGCCGGGGCCATTGTCCTTGCAGTCTATACAATAACAAACTGGTCTGGGACTGTTATGGAAAATGCAGGTAGATTAGCTTGCCTTTCCTAATCTCATTTATTTCACATAACAAAGTGTTCTGGTATTTTCATGAATTTGGATTCCTTTTCTCCATGAAATAGAAATGTGAGTAATTGCTTGTTTATTCAAAATTTTATCAACTTAATCTGATGCTATCCTTTCGAGTATTTTGAAGCATTGGTTGTTTTTTTAAGTAATTATTTTATATTGTAGAGTTCTTACTTCTTCTTTTTTTGCTGAAATTTCTATATACCTGTTTTATGTTTTCATGAAATTGCATGGAGAGAAGTTTATCAGACAGTCATTTTCTTTCTGTAAAATTTCTGAGAAAATTTTGAATGAGAACCTCATTTTGCAGAATATCATTCGGTGTATTTTCTCAAGTTTTTCGACAATTATGCCTATTTTTTTCTAAAAGTTTCTTGGCAAAGAATCTTTTTGCGAGTTGTTTTTCTTTTTGCAAAAAAATCCCTGGTGAGAAATTTCAAGGCAAGACAGTGTTTCACTATTGTAAGTTTCAACTTCTAAGCAAGACATTCTTTTCCTCTATTAACAAATTTATATCAGGCAAATTTCATTTTTTTAGAAGAGTGTCTGAATTTCTGAGCAAGACATTCCTTTCTTGTTTTTTAATGTTGTGGAAACAAAAACAGTTTTTAAAGGTATTGATTGGTCATTTAATTCGTCACCGTATGATTTTGTTGTAACTCATTTGGGAGAAGTGAGTGTTTTAAAGCCTTAAAGGTAAGGGTAGCAAAACATTCTTAGCCTTTCTTTTTTTTGTAAGCCACTGATTTACTAACAGAAAAAAACCAAACTACACAAGGGAGGGTTATCCTGAGGAGAATCCTCCAACAGCCAGGCTGGGGGTAGACGAGCAAACAATTCAGATGAGCGAAAATCGCACAAGAAAGGAGAAGAAAAGGGATCCTGAGTACAAAGACCAAAGGGAGAAAGAAACAAACCCTATGAGAGAGATGAACAATGCATCAAGGGAACCCAAAACCAAACATTCTTAACTTTTAGAAGTCGATAAAAAAAATTTAATAATGAATTTTGGTTAACTTTTTGAGTTCTTTGGAACTTTTCCTTGGAACTTTAAAATCTAATATGACACCAATGTTCATTATGTTTGAATTGAGAAATATTATTTTATTGTTGAAAAATAATAAACATTTTTTGATGATTTTCTCTTTTAGCAATAATAGATTTAGATTTAGCTTTAGCTTACTGAAATTTTATTTGGTGTCGGAACTGGTGTATTTGGATTAGGTGCCTCAAATTCTATCATTATTGTTATTGGGCCTACATAAGGTTCTGACCCAATTGGGCGGCGTGGGGTTGACCCTTGTGACTGGGATGGCAGTGCCTCTCAACGAGGGTTAGAGGGGGACCCTCCTACCTTACATTAGGGGGTATGGGGCAACGTCCCAGCCTGAAATATTTTGGGCATGTTCCCTTTGGGTATAGCTTCCTATTTTTGAGGGTTTTCCTTATTGATTGGGACTAGGGTTTCCTCATGCATAGTCGTTACCCATTCATGACTAAAAAAAAGCTTCTTGCGGAGAGGAAGGAACATGATGAGTTGAAATTCCTAAAAGAAACAGTTTGTATAAAGGAGATAAAAGTATGATCGAAAATAAAGTGGAAAATGGGATGCTCAGTACAGGTCCATTTACCTTTGCAAAAGGTAATAGATAAATCGATGTCTATACGAGAAGTAATAAGATCAAGTGGAGGAGAAGGCTAACCTGAGGGGGAACAAGTGGTGGCAGGAGGAGCATCCACAACCTTGTTTCTCCTTTTAGAGACCTTAAGAGGAAGCGGCCTAACGCCGTCAGTAGAGGGCCTTAATAGGAACATTTCTCACAGAAATGGGAAGGAATAGAAAACTTAAAAGGGAATAGGAGCCAGGGGTCTTATATAATGTAATGCTCTAAAGTTTTGGGCTATGTTCTTACTTGTTTGTCCATGCTTAGCTACTTTTTGTTTTCCCTATGGCCTGCGTGTACTATTAATTTACCATGTCGCTTTTTCATGTAGTGTCACTGGTAGGACAATCAGCACCTCCTGAAGTCTTGCAAAAATTGACATACCTTGTCATAAGGCACCATCCTCAAATCAAGCGTGTTGACACAGTCCGGGCCTACACCTTTGGTGTTCTTTATTTTGTGGAGGTTAGTCAATTAAGCTTATTAGTTATATGATTATACCAGTACTTCTAAGGATAATGTAAGAGTGACAATCAGCAGTATCGTTCTAATAGTGTGTTAGTTTGTTTTGCCTAACTCATTTATTTTTTTATTGAAACAGGTTGACATTGAATTGCCAGAAGATCTGCCATTGAAAGAAGCCCATGCAATTGGAGAGTCTTTGCAGATAAAGATCGAGGAACTCCCTGAAGTCGAACGGGCCTTCGTTCATCTTGATTTCGAGTGCGATCACAAGCCAGAGCACTCTGTTCTTAGTAGGCTGCCCAACAGTCAGCCTTGATTTTGAGTCTTACACACTGTGGCCCAGTGTAAATTTTCGTTATATTTTTCTTATGATGGTACAACAATGGTGTTTCTAGTTTGAGGATGAGTGGGATGTTGGAAAAGAAACAAGTCTTTGCCCCCAAAAATAGGTATTTCAGGTTGAGCTTCCAAGGGACAAAGTTATTTTGGGGAGTCAAAAGGGTATTTAACTTATTGAAATACAGTGAGCTTAAAAAAGGGGGGGTATAGCTTTGTTGAAATATCTCAATTTCTCCTGGATAGAGATCTTAAGGGCGTGTTTGATTGCCAAGTAGGAAAATTGCATTTTCCTTGGGAAAACACAACCGTCCCTTGTTTGATGGCCATTTTTAATCTGTATACTTTTCCCTACCAAACCATTTAAATCTGGATAATTTTTCCTACTAAGCCTGGAGTTCATTTCCCATCCAAATAGGTGAGAATTCATTTCCACCTGAAAATACGCCTTTATTTTCTCACATGATTGAAATATGTGTTCTCAGTTGCAATCAATCAGCCAGTTAAGGCATTTCCCAGATGTATTTTCTCGGGAAAATTTTCTGTGCAATCAAACACACCCTAAAATTAAGTACGGTTTTAATGGCGGATAATCTTTTAAAAAACAGGAGGCTTATATGAGCTTTTTGCTTTCATTAGGCGAAGCTCAAGCCTTAAGGCAGTACATGGCATAAGCCTTAAAAAAATCATTAAAAAAAAAAGAATCAACTATAAAAATAAAGAAGAAAAGAAGTTAGGAGCTCTTCATTTTTATGATTTATTTTAAAGATAACCTCGAAACGGGAATTTTAAAACATCAACCCGAGCTCTGAACCTGAGTCTGAGCCTGAGCCTGAGCCCGAGCCCAACTGGAGCTCAGCCTCAGTTTCTCAGCCCAAGTCCAAACCGATTGAGTTCAGTCGGGTTGATGGCCAGCCAAAATCCTAAATCCTTGTTGGTGTTAGAGATTTTGGTCAAGATGGCCAACCTAAATCCTTTTCTAGCATGAAAAGCTTTTTAATAAACTAGTGTGTGGCCCGTGCCCTCGGCACTCTCCGACAAAGCATTTGCCAAAATTGGGTGCGACTGGCTGAGATCCACCGTCCATTTGGGGGATAAGATCTCTGCCATCCTTTCTAAAGCCGATAAGATGGGAGATAAGTGGGGAGACAACATCCCTGTTTTGTTATATAAACTAGTAAATGGCCTGTGCCCATGGCACTCCTCGACAAAGCGTTTGTCAAAATTGGGTGTGAGTGGCTGAGATCCACCGTCCAGTTGGGAGATAAGATCTCGTCCCTTCTTATGAAGCCTATATAAGAGGGGGAGACAACTTCCATGTTTTGTTATATAGAGATTCATTTCCACATCCTAAATACAAATATAAACCAAATTAACAAAACATATATGTATTCATATGCTAATCGGTCTCGAGTTGGGTCAGGTTGTCCGAAGCCTTAGCCCGAGCCCAATTTGATTTTGATCGAGTTTTGAAATCCAATCCCATGCCTAAGCCCAAGCACTGAAGAGGCCAACCCAAGCCAAGCCCAAAGTCGGGTTAAGCCCATCCAAGTTGTAGCCTTAACAAGCAATGCTTAAAGATGTTTCATACATGCAACCCGACAAAAAAGACAAAAAAATATACATATTTTAATTCAAGTTGAGGTTTTCAAGGCAATTTTTCTTGTCTTTTGCATGGTTACATCTACGCAATGCCATAAAGGTTTTGCTTGCTAATGTTTCTCGTAAAACAATGGTTGTTGTGCAACGTAATTAAGGTGATACTTGCTAGCGTTCCATGGAACAATGGTTTGAAGCAAGGTTTAAAGCGGACCGTTATAACGGTATAACGGACTGGGGGCGTTACCATTTTTTCCATTATAACAAAAAAACACTCAGGGTCAAAAATGGAAAAAGGAAAAATAACGGAAATAACGGGAAAAAATGGCACTGAAAATTTGAATTTCAAATTTCCAAAAATAGAAAATAACCGAATATAACGGGAAAAAATGGGAAAAAACGAAAATAACGGCCGTTTTTTTCCCAAAAAAATTTTCAGAAAAATAACGGTCGTTATTTTCGTTATAACAAAAAAATAACGGAAAACAATGGCCGTTATTTTCGTTATAACAGTCCATAACATAACGGGGTAGGTCCGAATCCGTTATAACGGCCTTTATTTTCGTTATAACGGCTTTGAAGTTCTCTATTTATGTTAGAGAAAGAGCGAGAGATGAATACTATGAGGAAGTATAATTATAGTTAGTAAAATTCTTGAATTCTTTGCGAGTTATACAAATTATTCAAAAACAAACCAACAATGTCCTGTTCGAAGGTTTGGATAAATTCGTGAATTTTTTAACATTATTCTCAAATAATTCACAAACTTTTCTAAATTATTCTCATTTTATTTAGTTTTGAACACGAACAAAAAATTTATAAGACAAAAATTAGTTAATATTTTATTTTTTTAGATTTATTTATTTTTAAAATATTTTTGCCAAATTTTTAATGCATTTTTAAGGGTTGGGATATTTGCACCCGCATTTTACTCACCTCACCCACTTTAAATTTTTTTACACCCCTCTTTTTCTTCTTCTTCTTCATCCTAAATAGGAACCATCGCACCACCACCCTCGCCATCGCACCACGCCAACCCATCGCACCATCACCTCGCCAACCGCCACCACCACCATCACAATTGCCACCACACCATGCCACCCCACTGCTCTCTCTCTCTCTCTCTCTCTCTCTCTCTCTCTCTCTCTCTCTCTCTCTCTCTCTCTCTCTCTCTCTCTCTCTCTCTCTCTCTCTCTCTCTCTCTCTCTCTCTCTCTCTCTGTGGACAAGGGAGGTGATGGCAAGGGGTAGCATTTGGGGAAGACGAAGTGGGGTGGAAGAAGAAGAAGAAGGTGAGGGTTTCGTCGAACAAGAGAGAGATGACAGTCGTGGCAGTTGTTTTGTTTTTTTAGGGTGGGTGTAAAAATACTTTTGGTTCTTTTTTTAGGGTTGGTGTAACGCGGGTGCAACTATCCGACCATTTTTTAATGACAACCCCAAATTGTACTCGAACATTTTCTGTCCCGTACTTTTCCACACTCCAAATTGCTAACTATGATATAAACTATAGAGTAAAAATAAGGAGAAAATGAATTTCTAAAGCTTGAATGAGTTCTCAAGTAAATTTTTTCTTTTCTCGTTTAGTGGGGTGCTCGGTTGCTTGCTAGCATTCACTCTTGGGTATTTAGGATGAAATTTTAGTCGCACCCCTTGAATTGTGAGGGCACCCAAAGTAGACATTCATCCAACAATTTTTTTATTGTTTAATCCATCTGACAATTATGTTGACAAATAATAGACGGAGAGCACGCTCTACGTAGGGCTGTCAACAGATACTATTCGGATCGAATACAGGCATATCTGAATCCGAAAAAAAAATTTGATATCCGAATCCGATTCGATATCCGACGGACATTTTACACCAATATTTAAATCCGAATCTGATTAATTTATCGGATATCTGATAATATCTAAGTCGAAAACATAATAGTATATATATATATATATATATATATATATATATATTATATTTATATATAATAAATATTATTATTATTATTATTAGAATAAATATTAATTAATATGATAAATATAATATAATCTTTTTATTATAAATATATTAATTAAATAATATATTGGATCAGATATTATCGAATCAAATATATCAATACCCGAATCCGTATCCGAAAACTATTCAAATATTAAAATAATATCCGAATCCAAATCCGAAATCCGAAATTTTTGGATAATATTCGATTTTTCGAATACGGATTCGAATCGGACTCGAATTTTCAATTATCCATTGACAGCCCTAGCTATATGAGCCACGATAGCACACTCTTAGAAGACTCTGACCGTATGGATGTTTTCCAATCCTTAGGTGGACCTATAAACCAAAAATCAGCCTGATTAGTAACTTCAAACCTTGGGATCTTTATACCTCAAATAATGGTCAATAATGCTCAAATTTCCACGGTTAAAATCAACCCATGAAAATAACTCAAATCCAACGCCTAGAAATACTAATCAGGCTGATTTTTGATTTGGAGATCCACCTAGGAATTGGTGAATCATCCATACGGTCAGAGGGTGTCACGTGGGGTGCCTTCGCCAGGTCCGGGTGCGACTAACATTTCCCTGCCGCAAATTGTCTAGAAAATAGGGATATCTATGTAATTTGATCTTAAGCGATGAAAATTTAGGGTTTTTTTCGAACCCATCTCAACATTATATAAACCCCTCTAATCCGATTGCTTTCTTTGTGCTCGTCTTCCTCCCTCCCTCTCCTCCAAAAGCCCTAGCTCTTCCTTTCTCCCTTCCCAAATCCCTCTCCATCTTCTGCTTCTTTTCCATGTTTAGATCTCTTTTGTTTTTGTCTTCTTAGTCAATCTAAGATCTGCAGAAACCAATCTCAATGGCCTGTGATGTTAGAAATTGTCCGTACCATCTGAGATCTCTTGCAGACTCTTTGATGTATTCTATCAATAGTTTCTGAGGCCCTTTTTGGTGCAGCAGACTCTCTCTTGCATTTTTTTTTTGTTTTTTGTTTTTTTTTGGGAAGATGAGAGGCAGTGATGAATTTTTGTATACCATCAAACGATGAAGGCTTTATTTAAGCTTGTTGATGATACATTAATCTTTACTCTCTGAGCCTTTATTTATTTTCTCAGATTTGTTTAGTTTTTTCTTGTTTATTAGATGAAAGAAGAAAAAAGATGGAAGAAAGGCAACAAATTAGAGTCTCTGATGCGCTTTTTTAATAGTGTTTTCAGTGCTGTACGTTGCCGATACAGAAATCGAGCTGAGATTCTGGCGTTAGCTGCTGTTCTTAATTGCGGTTTCTGCATTCAGATGCTCGGAAATTCATTATAAAAATAATGTTAAATCATTAGGATCTGTTTAGATTAAAGCTTTAGAAATTAGATCAAAGGCCTCAAATGGTTGTAAAAGCTCTCGTCCAATGGTTGTCAAATCTCCATTCAACTCCTCAAACCCTAAAGGAAATTTGAGGATCGTGTCTGGATCAGTACTGCTTCGAAGCGAATCCGATCCATTGACTTTGGACTTGATTCTTTACAGAAACTGGAATTGAATCGATAATAACATTTTTGAATTTTGGTAGTTTGATATTGATCAAAACTGATAGGAACGGAATCAGAATTGATATATAAAGTAGTGTTAAAATTGTCATTATCAAGAGTAGAACTAAAGAACACTGAACAGAAATGATTGGAACCAGGAAGGAAGGCAACAAATTAGAGTCTCTGATGCGCTTTGATTCAATAGTGTTTTCAGTGCTGTACGTTGCCGATAGAGAAATCGAGCTGAGATTCTGGCATTAACTGCTGCTCTTTAACTGTGGTTTATGCATTCAGAGGCTCGGAAATTTGATAATTTTATTTATTTCTTAAAACGAACCGCAATGGTCGGTGAAAGGGCGTTTCAGCAAACAACGCACTATAATCAAGATGACTTTTGGTGAATAGGTCAAATTTCAAGGGAATTTTTACGGCCAATAACAAGCTAGAACTACCTTTGGACCCGAACCCCATCCCAACTAACGAGGTGGTGGTACATAAGAGAGTTAACGATGACTGCCATCAATTACGGTGCATTGCAAAATGAACTGCGCTGTACCTTTGCCTTGTTTCTCCCTGTGCTAAAACTAACCCTTGAAGATGGATATAACAGAGTTAACGGCGTCATCGTGAGCGTTAGTCGGCTCCAAGCACTTGATGGAAAACTAAGTACGAATATATCTTTGATGACGGACAGCAGTAGTCTAAACCTAAGAAGTATGAATACAGACCTACATACCAAAAGTCATCCTGATTACGGATAACCTTGGGGATCTGGGTATCAAAATAATGCTAGATTCTACGTTTAAACCCATGAAATTGACCCTAGCCAACGGTTAGAAATCACTAATCATGCTGATTTTTGTTCTGTAGGTCCGCATATGGATGACCAAACATCCATACTGTCAGGTTTGTTATGGGTACGTGTCAAGTCTAAAGGCTTGAGTGGCCACTAAAGCAAGTGATCAAAGGTGGACTCGTTTTGTTTTTTGTCTTTTTCCATTGAGGTGGCAGTCCACATCACAGCAATGTAAACATCTATCCTCATCGAGATGCACAAAAGGAAATCAGATGGCTGAGCTCTTAACCACACGACCAATTCCAAATCCCTGAGCTTGAGCTTGCGTTAATGAATTTTTTTGGGAAAACTATTTTTAAGTCCATATTTACAGAAGTACAGCCCATTAAGTCCTCCCTACAAAACTATGGACACTTTGGTTTAACCGTCTGCCCGTTATTAAGGCCTTTTTAAAGGTTACCATCTATTTTTTTTTTTTCTGAAATGCTCATACTACCTTCCAGCTATTGTCAATTTTAATTGATAGCATCAGTTTGATTTGAAGTTTGACTGATGCAGTACTGTACGTCAGTCAACTTCAACGAAGTTTAGTTCAACTATTTCTCTCTATTTTCTTCCTCTACAGCTATTTTCTTCCATTTCCTTCCTCTACATCACTTTCCCTCCATTTCTTTCTTCTACAACTCTTCACAGCTCCTCTATCCTCCATTTAAGATGAAGAAAGACGAATGTGATGTCGGTTTGAAAGATTTCCTTCCGGCCATCTATTTTGGAGTATCTTGATTATTCTCTACAACTCTTTGTAGGTTGTCTATGCGCCATTGAAGGTGAATAAGGAAAGCAACATTGGTTTCAAAGTTCAGTTAAGAAAGAAGAATTTGAAGAAGAATATGAATAAGACGGCTATCACTTTCATTTTCGTTACGCAAGAATTTTTTCTTAAGTTTTAGTAATGATATTCACGAAATGGTTGAACTAGTACTGTTTTCACCAAACTCGTTGAATCAGTACCCTTTTCACCAAATTGGTTAAACTAATACCATTTTCACGACGTCTGTCTCTATTTCCAATTTGAGTATTGAGCTCAACTTAGTTGAACCACTAACACAGTTAGACTATAATAAAGGGATGATGGGAAAATGCATCTCAATGAAGAAGAACCCCCCTGCAACATGGGTGAAACGAACATATTTTTTTCAAAGGAACCCCTCAACTTAGTTAAACTAATTCATTTTCATAAAGTCGGTATTTGTTTTTAGTTTGAGTATTGACCTCAACTTGATTGAATTAATAATACAGTGAGACAATGATGAAGAGATGGTGAGAACATATATCTTAACAAAGAGAAACCCTTATAACAATGGTGAAACGGAAAAAATTCTTTCAAAGAAACTGCTCAACTATGCGCCATTGAAGGTGATTAAAGAAAGCAACGTCGGTTTCAAAGTTCAGTTAAGAAAGAAGAATTCGAAGAAAGAAGAATGTGAATAAGATGGCTATCACTTTCATTTTCGTTACGCAAGAATTTTCTCTGAAGTTTTAGTAATGATATTTACGAAAATGGTTGAACCACTACTGTTTTCACTAAACTGGTTGAATTAGTACCATTTTCACCAAACTGGTTGAACAAGTACCATTTTCACCAAACTGGTTGAACTAGTAGGCTATCACTTTCATTTTCGTTACGCAAGAATTTTCTCTGAAGTTTTAGTAATGATATTTACGAAAATGGTTGAACCACTACTGTTTTCACCAAACGGGTTGAATTAATACCATTTTCACCAAACTGGTTGAACTAGTACCATTTTCATGATGTCTGTCTCTAATTCCAGTTTGAGTATTGAGCTCAACTTAGTTGAACCACTAACGCAGTTAGACTATAATAAAGAGATGATGGAAAAATATATCTCAATGAAGAAAAACCCCTACAACAATGGCAAAACCTTAAAATTTTGGTACTAAACCTTAAAACTTACAAGCAATGTTCCATTTCTCTTACTAATTCTATTTTGTTAGACATGTTTGAAGCTCTATTTTACTCTCAATATCCTTTCTATTCTTATAAACATTTTTGTTAAGCCGGTATTTTATTTTAAGTAGATCGAGTATTGAGCTCAAACTGATTGAACTAACACAATTTTCAGTGAATTGGTTGAAGCTTGTTGAACTAGTAACAATGGTGAAATGGATGTCAAAAATATTTCAAATGGATTAAGTCTTCACGAAAGAAATGTGCCTTGTCAATCAATGATAAGGGCATTATTGTCTTTTCATTTTGATTTTAAACAAAGTCAGAAGCAAGGTAAGCAAACAAGACTTGTCGGTCCATCAGTTGATAAAGCAATATAAATGGGCCTATTTGGTAACGCACCGCGGCGGGCAAATAAAATATTTAGCCGCGCTAATATTCACCCAGCTGTGTTTGGCAGCCACTCGCCCTCGGCGAATATTTAGCCGGGCCCACATATTTGCCCTCCACGGCGGGAAAACATTTGATCACCCACCCCCACCCCCGTCACGCCGATTATGCCTTGGTGAGAAAATTTTATTTTCTCGCCGGAAAATCACTATTTTCAATAAAAATTAATTTTTTAATATATAAAAAAGATAAAAATAAATTTTTTTTATCCTTTGACATAATATGTGGTTCCCGCACTCGCCCAACCTATTTTTGACTTACTTTGATATGTGGGACCCACTCAAATTGAAAGAAAATGAAGTAAGCTGAAGTGAGCTAGCTCGTACACGTACCAAACATTGTTAAATATTGCTATGAGCAAATATTTAGCCAAGATAATATTCGCTGTCGGAACTCTTTTTCTCACGTACCAAACAGGCCCTTAGTGCTGAAAATATTCCTACAGCTTGGATGGTCGGGTGGTGCGTACACTACAGACTTTCTAGTAATTCCCGCAATTTTTTTTCTCATAACATTGCCGTCATCCACTGTTGATTCAACGAGAAATATCGTCATTTTGCCCTTGGGTGCTTTCATTTCTGATATGAGGATTCCAGCATTCAATTTTATATCTATTTTACGTCTATGCTAAGAAGAACCTAATCAGACTAATCATCTGTACCACAGTTTTTCAGACCTTCCATTTTCTGATCATTCAAAAGAATGCAGATCGACCAGGTCAACATTCCCAGTCGATCTCCTAGAGAACCTGCAAACTATTTAATTATTTAATTCGAATCATATTATTCTCAATTAATCAATGTGACAAAATTTTCATTTCTCAGTAAATCAATATTAGAGATGAAGTATAATACACCATTGAGCATGAGGAAAGAAATTACTTTCACAGTTTAAATACACTGAAATGGAAGATCTGCTTAAGACCTTGGCAATAGTCGGCCGTTGTACATCTTATCGAGCAACTGCCGCGCATCGGGCCTCCGTAGAAGACCCTTGTTATTGGGTAAACCAGTCCCTAGACAAACTGGGCATACTAGTTTACCTCTACCTGCACCACAATAGAAACTAGATATCTCAGTATCATCTTCACTATCCATTGCTCAAAAAAGAGCATCAGTGACACAACAAAAGCTTCTCTGCATGAACAATAGTTGCAGGTATGTCCCACTTCAGAACCTGCAATTCCTAGAAGGTTTGAAACACTAAATAGACAACTTTATACTTCTTGAACTCCGATCAATATACATGGTCATCAACCGAGATACTGGAAGCCGGCTAAATGCTTAGTTCATAAGGATGCCCCAAGTTGGCACAACCACAAGCGCATCAATACCTCCACATCTTGGCAGCTAAATGACAAGTCTGTCGTGATGTGCATAGTTGGCACAGCCAGAAGTGCACCATTACCTCAACATCTTTGAAAATAGCATTGGTTCAAAGTTTTGGCCGAAACTGAAACATTTCGCCTGTTTTGTTTTGATTTTGCCATAGGAGGAGACAATAGATGTGTTGGTCGGTTTTGTTTCCGCAACCACCAAAATTAAACCTGGTACTTGCAACTATGGAAAATAGACTCCCATTTGGAAGATTATAGTGCTAGACAGTCCTCTCTTGAATAACCAAGACTGCCGCAAAATAGATATATAATTATAAAAATTTAACACTATTATGTATTATGAATGCTAATCAAGAAAATACTTGTGAAAGTAAAAATTATACTGAGATTTTATATTCAATCTTCAATACTAATAGATATATAGAAGTGCCTTGGCAGAAGGACATACCATAACAATTTGGACACTCCGTGAACTCATATACATCTTTTGCCCGTTTCCGGTTGAGAGCTTTCCATTTTCCTGTTCCACCACACATGTCACCTGAATCAAAAGCAAATAAAATCTTATGAACCAGAGTAAACTATTTAAAATATTTCAGAGCTAATTGATTGTGATTTCCTAGACAACGAAACTCCAAAATAGTTTCATTTCGCGTTGTGCTTGAAATTTGCAAGCTTATTTCCACACAAATGTGGATATAATCTCTACTCTCTAGTATCTGATGATCTAATCTTTTTAAGTGCTCTTTTATACCTTGAACTATATAAGAGTAATCTCCTCGCTAAGAGGTATCCTAGAGCAAGCATTGGTCCAAATGCTTTGACCAAGGTAAAGGAGACCAATAGAAGGTCGAGTATGGTATAATGGATCCTCACTGACTAAGGCAATCGTTTCCTATAAAACTAAATACTTAATTTTTTGATAAATACTGTTGGAAAAATCCGGTTGAAAAACCTGAAAATGTGACTAACGAGGTCACTTTGGGTATAAATAAAAGTGGGACACTTATCTTTTGAGGCGGGTCCATATTGATTTTTTATCACCTTGGTATGTAGAATAATATGGTTAAATTATTTAATCAAGACCTTTTATGGGTGAATGAAAAATTAGCTCCAAACTACCCTACTTGTAATGTGTACAAGTGAGTAAAGTTTGTAAAAAACTTTAGTCTCACATTGGAAAACAACAAGATTGGAATGCAACTTATATATAAAAGTTGTTCCATAGAGACTTGTAAGCACAAATAGAATAGTGGGTGGGCTCGCGCGCACACAGGGGCCCATGAGGAATAAAAAGCTTTTAAAAGGATTTGGATCTTGGGATCCGAAATTCTTTAATGCGCGTCCACTGGCGGCGTGCGTCCTGCAGATGTCACGCGGTTATGTAACTGTATTCTCTGGTTCATTGAATATGGGAATAACTATCAAACAATTATTCTGATTCATCGAACATGGGTATAACCGTCAAGCGGTTATGTAACCGTCTCGAACCACCTTCTCTATTTAATCCTATTCCGTTCCCTCTTTTAAAAAACACAGAATTTTTATGCTTAAAACAATTTCTCTGGATTTTATAAGTTTTCTTCTGTGAGAATACGAACACAGTTCAGGTTCGCCAGACGTATGGATTAAGTGCTATTTCCGCATGTTGAGATCGTTGTATCCTGGGAAATAGACGTCCAGAGACCTTTAGCACTGCAATAAGGGGAAGGATTTGTCTTAAGGATATTGTGTACAACACAAGCCTCGATCTGCCAAATAACAATGAGTTTTACATTTGATTAATTTTGTTCATATTATCCTCTTTTCTTTGACTTTTATTTTCTGTGATTTTCATATAGATAACAAATACAAATATAAAGCACATTCCCACATAATGCAACAACACAATCTCAGCTAGAGGAGAGAGAAAAAAAACAACTAAACTTCATGCAACCCACTGCACTACAAAAGTAGTGAGAATTGAAAAAAAAATAATATTACCGTATTAAGATACCTCCTAAGAATTTAACAAACTTTAATTTCTAGATTTGATTAAATATCACAGATATTGCTCAATGAGATAAAAAAAATATATATATATATGTTTTTCTACATGTATATATGGCATAAGCATCACCTTGACACTAGTAATACAATTACAGACACAATGGAGAACAAGACACAGCAATAATATGGAATTAAGACATTAATATAACCCTTTAAGATCCCGACACATACATACTTCAGCTTTTATATTACCTTACTTTGACAAAAGAATAAAAAGTCAGAGGATCACTTCTTTTACAAGACCAGAAACAACTTTTACCCAAAATGAGGAAGATATATGGAAACAAGAGGTTTTTCCACAAGAACAAATAAATAAACAAATAGTGCAAATAAAAGAAAGAAATCCAATTTAATGACCAGAGAAAAAGAATAAATCCAATTAGATGATGCACGGTTGGATATAGATTCCACGGATGGCAAATACAAATTCTAAATTGGCTTCCGTGAGGGACAATTGCGACGGGGATCCCTAGTACTAAAATAAATAGTAAAGGTTCAGGATCTAGTTGTCATTGTTCGAGATGGTGTTACAAGGAGAATTTTGTACTTTGCTTGTGGTTATGAAATGTATTTTTTGTATTCGTGGACTCTGCTGTATACTTCAAATAATGTAAAGCAAAGCACTTGATTTTTATATAATTATATGGTTAATAACGGATAATGAGATGGGATATCCATTATTATCCCATCACTTCGTGTGTGTGCGTGGTCAGGATACGTTGACAAATAAAAATGATGAATGGTCACAGGGCCCACATGGAGAAGAGATAAGGGCTGAGTTTCGGTGAGGACATTCTCCTCAGCACTGATATTAACATCGCAAAAAATCAGTTCATTCTGAAATTCCTAGCCTTATGAGAAGTCGATTATAAGTCGAAAAGTTTTGGACAGTCCATTTTCACTGTTAACTTTTTAAGTCCACATTTGATAGTATTAGAAGTTTCAAAAGGGGCTGATTTTTTGTGAGAATGGCCTCTATGGTAAGGAGATCATCCTCACCAAAAATCAGTCCTGAACTCATTTCCATGTGACCCCACGAACTGCATGTCTATTTGTCAAAATGTATTTGCAACTTTATCTCAACCCATATATATAGGTTGACTCATGCTTTTTGACCCATAAAATGACAGATGGTCATGGGACCTACATGGAGATGAGCTAAAGGCTGATTTTTGTTAAGGATGGTCTCCTCACCATAGAGTGTTACAAAAAATCATCCCTTTTTGAAACTTCTAACTCTATCAAATGTGGACTTAAAGTTGATGGTGAAAATGGACGATCCAGAATTTTTCAACTCGTAATCCACTTTTCATTAGGCTATACATGTCGGAATAAGCTGAGTTTTGGTGAGGATGATCTCCATGGTTAGGAGATCATACTCACCAAAATCATCCCATAACTCATCTCTATGTGGGCCCCACGACCATGTGCCATTTTGAGTCACAAAAACATTAAGTCAATTTATCCTAATCAATATATTGGGATAAAATGACAGATGGTCATGCGGCCCACATACATATGAGTTGGCTGATTTTCAATACTGTAAACCTTGTGCAGCATTTGTGTAAGCACATTAAAGCCAAACCGAATCAGTCTCAATATCTCATCCTATAGGAGTCAAAACACCAAGCCTGCTCCATAATATTGCTAAGACTTCCAATGGTCACACAAACTAATCTTCAAAAAGCATTTGGATATTTAGAGAAATTCTTTTGCATTACTAGAAGCTATATTGGGTGGATTATTCTAAATAAGCAAACTACCCATGTCAAAATCATTTGAATTCTGACACTCCATGGAATCTAGAGCAATACTTCCAATTGTTTTTTTCTTTCCTTCCAATATATTAGTTAACATTTACCATAGGTTACGAGTTCTACCTCTTCTAGTTGAAGGTTTCTATATATACACGAGTTGGGATAAATTGAGGACTGTTTTTTGATAAATAAAATGTAGATGGTTGTGAGGCCCACATGCAGATGAGTCAAGGGCTGAATTTTAGTGCAGATAATCTCCTCCCCATGGAGATCATCCTCACGCACTTTGTGAAACTTCTAATCATATCAAATGTGGAATTAAAGTTAACTTTTTGAAAATGGATGACTTGGAATATTTTTCAACTTGTAATCCACTTATCATAAGGTTAGAAATGTGGCAATGGGCTAATTTTTTTATGAGGTTGATATCCATACTAAGAACAATATCTTCACCAAGTTTCATCCCTAAACTCATCTGCATATGGGCCCCACAACCATTTGTAATTTTATCTATATACATAGAGGGTTGGGATAAATGACATGATCGTGGGGCCCACATGCAGATGAGTTAAGGGTTGAGTTTTGCTGAGGATATACTTCTCAACATCCATATCAACCACACAAAACATCAGCTCATTCTGACATGTCTAGACTCTGGCCTAATGAAAGTGGATTACAAGTTGAAATATTCCAAGTCATCCATTTTTACCGTTGACTTTAACTCCACATTAGACAGGGCTAGAAGTTTCAAAAAGTGCTGATTTTATGTGAGCCTGATAACTTTAACTCCACATTTGATAGGGTTATAAGTTTCAGAAAGTGCTGATTTCTGTGAGCCTGATATCCATGCAGAGAAGAATATCGTCACAAAAAATCAGCCCTCAAGTCATTTGCATGTGGGCCCCATGACCATTTGTCATTTTATCTCAACCCTGCTATTTTTTATATATAATGTGATGGTATATCCATCACATCAGCCATTTTATCCTTATAATTATACAAAAATCAAGTACTTTGCTTAACATGATTTGCAGTATACAGCAGAGTCCATTAATCCTATTTTTCAAGGTTTGCAGAATTCGACACTCCATACCCATTTTGTACCCACACCCGTATCAATGCAACATAGACTAGAAACAAGAGTACATTGAGAAGTTTGAATGTTTTTTAAGATGGTCCTCATCAGGGATTTAAATTTCAATTTTGACCTGCATTTGGTCTAGGTCGAAACCCAAATTTCGGGCGAAATTTCAAAATATCACAGAAATTATGGAAAAAAGTATCAATATGATAAAACCACTATCCTTTATTTGTGGAAACAAATTCTTATCTCTTTCTCTCTCTATTATCTCTCATAAGATAAGAGAATCTTAATTTTTGCCATTAATCATGGAAATAAGACCTTAATATAGAGATTTTCTTTTGATAATGATATATTAAAGACGGGACCGAAAATTAGGGATTTTGATTTTGGTCTAGCTCGAAACCGAAATTTCAGGCCGAAATTTCAAGCTTTTCAGTGAAATTTAAAACATTGGTCCTCATATGAGGCTCCTTTCCCTATTATATTTACAAACATTGGGGCTTCTAACTTGTGGTTCTTATTTTACTACATGAAATTTATACAAAGACCTAGAATCTTATAAGTATATGTATGGTTATTTTTCCTTGGAACATCATGGGAATATCTATGGAGTTCTCTAGATACTTAAATCTTGTATCTTCACAGGCATACATTTAACCATTTTCATAACTATAGAACAATCTAGAGACTTTCTACTCTCTCCTACACGTTACTTAGAAATCTAGCATTTTCTAATTTTCTTATAATATATATACTAATGGGTTCAGGAATTTGTGAGCCCCCCACGCCCCTTGACGTAGTGAAAGCGTGAAGTAAATCATGAAAACGAACTAGGAAGAAGAACACCGTCTTCAACCGAAAAGAAAACTTGAATCCACAAGGAAAAGTGTAATAAAAGACTTAAACCATAAACTTCATTGATCACTTCGTCCAATTACAACCCATCTTAAATAAGGGTAAATCACCAACGAAAATTAGAAACCTACTAAAAGTCTAAAACTGCTAAAATAGGTAGATCCTAGAAATACGTTAGGATCGACAGGGAGTGATTCTGATTTCCATAGCTTGAGTTATTGCTAAAATGAAATTCTCCAAAAATAGCAAAGTTGTCGTTTTGACTCACTAAACGATGGAAGAATTTGGTCAAAATTAGGCGTACATCATAAGCGAAGCTAATGACTATCGAAGATCTCATCGTTTCCTTTAAAAGAAGTCCGGCCCCGCGCAATTCCGACACTAGAAACAATTACGTTAATGCCTATTACATCCTTTTTAGTGTATCTTTAGCGTTAATGCCCGTTACGTCCTTTTTAGCATCGTTTGGACTGTCAAAGGTCCAAACGCTCCATGAACTCCTCTGCTACGTGTTCTATATCAGTCCCCTCCACTTGAAAAGAACTCGTCCTCGCGTTCACCTAAGGCAAGAGATGAGAGTCTGACGCATGATGCTCGAATAAATCTCGCACGTTGAAAGTCATCAAAATAGCCATACCGTCGGGAAGATCAGCGACATAAGCATTGTCATTAATCTTGTGCAAGATCTTACTGTACGTACTCACTGAGAACCTTTCCTTGCGTAGATGAACCATAACCATATCACCTTTGTTGAAAATTTTCAAATGCCTGTGTTTATCAACTGCAACTTTATACTTAGCAGCGGCTTCTTCCAAATGCTTCTTGACGTCTGTATGGATTGACGTCATCTTTTCAACCATATGATCAGCAACAACACTCATACCTGGCAATTTCGACAAGGAGACCAAATCTAGAGTGTGCGTAGAGAGTCGTCCGTAGACAATCTCGAATGGTGGTTTGCCGGTAGAACAATTAACCACATTATTATAGGCAAACTCGGCTTGGGCAAGTGCAAAATCCCACTGCTTGGGCCTCTCGCTAGATAAACTCCGCATAATATTCCCCAAAGTACCGTTCACCACCTCTGTCTGGTCATCTGTTTGTGGATGACACGTACTGCTATACTACAACGAAGTATCCAAATGTCTCCACTGTGTATGCCAAAAATGGCTCAAAAACTTACTATCACGATCGAAAGTGATAGTCTTGGGGAGACCATGCAAGCGAACAACCTCCTTGAAGAATAAATTTGCAATGTTGGTGGCATCCAATGTCTTTTTGCACGAGATAAAATGTGTCATCTTTGAAAACCTGTCAACCACCATACACAGAATCCATACTTCGTTGAGTCTGTGGAAAACCCAACACAAAGTCCATAAATAGATCTTCCTGTGGTGCATTAGGAATCAGTAATGGAGTGTAAAGACCCGTATTCTGCGCATAACCCTTGGCTGCTTGACAAGTGTAACATCGCTGTACATAGTGTCCCACTTCTCTTTTCAACTGTGACCAATAGTATTTGTCCTCAACTAGGACAATACTTTTGTCACGTCCCATGTGACTGCCTAGTCCTCCACCATGCTTTTCCCGTATAATGTGTTCTCAAAGAGAACTCTTGGGCATGCATAATCGGGTTACTTTAAAAAGGAAACCTCCCTAAATCTAATATTCACCCGAACCCGACTTTCCAGATGTGCATTTAGACCATTTGTCCTGAAAATCTTAATCATCAGCATACAAGTCTTTTAAATAATCGAACCCGATTACCTCACTTTGGACAATCCTATGTAAGGTAGCTCGTCGGCTTAATGCATCAACTAATTTATTCTGCTCCCCAAATTTGTGCTTCAATACAAAAGTAAACTCCTGGATCGTAGCAATCCATTTAGCATGCATACGATTTGGAGTTGTCGAGTTATTGTAAAGCCTGATGATTTGTATGCAAGATAAATTCTCTCTGCACTAGATAATGCTTCCAGTGCCGTAGAGATTGTACTACAACATACAACTCCAACTCGTACGTGGACTACTTCCAGGTGTCGCTCAATTTCTCACTGTAGAAAGCAACTGGTCGTCCCTCCTAAGAAAGAACAATTCTAATGCCTATGTAAGAGGCATCACAGTCCACCTCGAATAATTTTTTGAAGCTAGGTAGAGCTAAAAGAAGGGGTAGACGTTAACTTTTCCTTGATCAACGCAAAACTCTGTTCGGCTTCGTCCGTCCACTAAAACTATTTCTGCTTCAGGCAATCTGTGAGTGGGGTGGCAATACTACTAAAATCTCTCACGAATCGCCTATAGAAAGTGGCCAATCCATGGAAGCTGCGTACCTCACTAACAGGTGTTAACCTATAAATTTGACATGAAATACTTAGGCCAAGCAGGTGTAATTTTAGGAGTAAATATAGTACGAAACTCTGAGGGGATTAAACTATCCCAATCTCATTACATTGAGAAGTACTAAGAAAATTTAATCAATTCAATTCATATCCTGTTAGAACACCATTTGACATAAATTGTAGTCTAAAGAAAAATAAAGAAGATGTAGTATCTCAACTTGAATACTCTAGAATAATAGGTAGTCTAATGTACATAATGAGTTGTACTAGACCAAATATAGCTTACGCGATAAGTAGGCTAAGTAGATATACTAGCAACCCAGGACATGATCACTGGGAAGCTCTTATTGGGGTATTGAGATACCTAAAATAAACAATAGATTACAATTTATACTATTTGAAGTATCCTGCTGTACTAGAAGGATATAGTGATGCTAACTAGATATCAGATTTTGAGGAATCCAAATCCACAAGTGGTTATGTGTTAACCTTAGGAGGTGCTACAACATCATGGAAATCATCAAAACAAACTTGCATAGCCCGATCCACCATGGAATCAGAATTTATTGCTTTAGACAAAGCTGATAAAGAAGCCGAATGGCTTAGAAAATTTTTAGTGGATATTCCAATATGGCCTAAGCCAGTACCAACAGTAACTATACACTGTGATTGCCAAACTGCGATAGCAAATGCTAAAAACAATCAACATAATGGCAAATCTAGACATATTCGTCGGAGACACAACTCTATGAAACAATTACTTTCAAATGGTATAATAACGATTGATTTCGTAAGATTGAAAGAAAACTTGGCGGATCCTTTGACAAAAAGACTTACCATAGAGATAGTTCAAATGACATCAAAAGGGATAGGCTTAAAGCTTAAAAATGAGTAAAACACCTTAATGAAAACCTAACCTATGTGACTGGAGATCCAAAGATCTAGGTTCAATGGAAAAACTAATTAAGAGTGTTACGTGAGAAGCACTATATCGAAGATTAACTCCTCATCTCTATGGTGTAAATAGTACTACATGTCAAAAGAGAAGGTTTAGTATTAACTCTTAATGAATCTATAGTTTGGTTATCAAGTGGGATGCAAATGGGAATTCTTTATAGATCACCTATCTGATTGTGAAAGTGGGGCCGCTTTCTATGAGAATTAGGCTGATTCTCTAGAGCACTCATGAAAACTAGGATTTAGCTCATGGCCTACACGAGCAAAACCGTAAGAACAATACAGTGAACAGGAAATGTTGTGTGTATAGTCTATTATCTCGGTTTACAATATAAAGTTGGACAGTTCAAGACATAAAGTTCACTGAACAACTAGCAAACCCGATAAGCTTACACTAAGTATTGGTTGAAGCCCAAAAGACACATTTGCTAATGCACGATAATTCTGAGTTTTAACCTCAGCTTTAAATTTTTATTCATGTGGGGGATTGTGATTCATAAGGTTTTCTTTAGGTCTATGGGTTTTGAACCCAAGACATCATAGAGACTTATATTAACTAGTGGGTTTTGAGACTATTGGGTTTTGAACCCAAAACATTTTGGTGTTTTAAAAGTTTCAAGTGCTTTTGCTTTTTGGAGTCAAAACTTTCTAATGATTGAATAAAAAAATTTGGAGGGAAATCTTTAATTGCTTTTTGCTTTCCATACAAACCTTAATCCCACATTGGTTGTGAGGACTCTCATTCTTACCATATATATATATGAGTTTTGGAACCTGAGGGTGGAGCCCTTGGGCATCCCAAGTTTTGTGCCCAAGGGGCACAACTATGCAAACCAATATATTTTAATCACACACACATGCACGCGCGTGGTCCTTGGACTTTGGACTTTGGACTTTGGACTTTGGACTTTGGACTTTGGACTTGGACTTGGACTTGGACATGGACATGGACTTACAAGCCCAAGCATTGTTATTTGGACCGTTGGTTTTCGCACATGCTTAATTTTTCACAACATTTTGTAACCGACATTGATTTTAATACATTAAATTTGTGACCATTTCGGATATTTAATAAGACCCAAACAGCTATCTCCACACCTCTTTAAAAAGAGATGAGAGAGGAGGCTAAACACAACAAATATTACGATATTTCCTCTTTCTCTTTTTTGCAAAGTTTTCTGAATATTTTTTGAGGTTCCACTGTAAGTTCGATAGACTGAAGATTTGGTGTGCTGCCTACCTTCAGTGGGTTGTTGAAGTAATCGCCGACCAACTGACAACAACACATTCGAAGTGCAGCGGCGAAATCTGCTTTACGACAGCGCGTACAACGCGTGGCTCAATTATCTTTTCACCGATAAGTTATCTAATCTCTGTTTACAGTTTCAGATATTGAATCAACTACTGGTTATCTGCTACTACTATCCGGGTACACTTCTTTTACTTATTTAATTTTATTTTGTAGTTACATTGCAACTGTTCTTTTCTGATTCTCTGTTTTAGTGATTGATTATCTACTGATACATAAACCGGGAAAGTCTGCACTAACAATATCATCAACCCACCATGATCATAAACATCATTATATTTGCTAAAAAGATACATCATTTACTTGTTGTGTTAACCAATTAAGAGATAATAGCACATGAACAGTATATAATACGGAGTGAAGTTAATAAATAGAAATACGATACGGAAACATGTGATGAAGTCAAAGATGAATTTTACTTCATGTACATCACATAGTGATTAACCAACATTCAAAATTCTCGTCTAGATTTGTGTGATTTTATAGTAAATCATAAAAAAAAAGCTCTTAATTTTTTTTCTTATTTCTTTACTTATTTCTATAGTTGATTCATTGTCTGAACGAGGCTCCAGACAAGAGAATCTGGAAGTGGGATCCTCAAGGGTCTTATTTGGTTCGATCTTGTATCGGGAGAGCTTCTTGAGGATGCAGGAGGATTCTCCGACACAGGTGGTTTGGAAACCCCCGATTTCATCTAGAGTGAATTTTTTTGTGTGCACTGCGATTCATGACAAGATTCTTATAGTTGACCATTTGATCAACAGAGTTTGTGCAAGTCTCGAGTAGAAACGGTCGACCACTTGTTCATCCACTGCAATTTCACCTCCACTGTTTGGCAGACATTCTTCATTCTTTTTGGTATACCTTTCGTAGTTCCTCAACATGTGAGAGGCCTTTTCCAAGGGGTAGCGAATGATTCTTTCTCTGAGAAGAGGAAGCTAGATGGAGGTTTCTTCCTTTTGCTGTTTTGTGGGTGATTTGGACGGAAAGAAATCGTAGGATTTTCAAAGGTAGAAAGGAAAGCCTTCCTAAGGTGGTTCTGCAAATGAAAGCCTCTCTCTTTATTTGGTCCTCTATCTCCCCTCTTTTTAGAGGATGCTTTTTTGAATCTTTTTGTATATAGATGTGATGATTTACTGGCGGAATTCCCTCCCAATTTAAGGGGGTAGTTCTGCCTGCTCTTTTGTTTTTTTTTTTCGGGGTTCTTCCCCTTTTAATGAAATATACAAACAAAAAAAAAATAGTTGAATCATTGTTTAAATTTTAATGATTTTTATGAATTTCTTTAAAGCTTTCTAAAAAAGAAAATTCAGGGTTATGCCTTGTCTCACAAAAGCAAAAAGCCTAATATACAACTCCTGCTCTTTAAAACATTGGGTCCAAGCATCCCATGTCCAGCCATATCCCTCTCATTAATCGGTCCTTGTCCTCTTGGTATGACCTATGAAAATTTATGTGAAAAATAGGAGAGACATCAGTTTCGTCGGTAGTTGGAGCTTGTAGAACCTTTCCAACATATTATAAATTAGGGAATGGTCCTCCATACTTCTATAGAAGACCTTTATAATTTCTGGGGCTATAGCATCACCATGTCCCCTAATACTCAATGGCCCGCATATTCCTATTTGCCCATTTCCTCATCCACTTAGTGGCCTTCTTGAGATAAATCTTGGTGATGCAGCTCTTGTATTGCCAATCTCTAGCAAATTAATGTGCAACATGATTTGTATCTATACAATCCTTTACTATTGTGTGCAATGCCAATGGTTGTTCGCCTCATAGCTAACTCAAAAGGAATGGGTATAGGCTTGTGACCATGGAAGGAATTGGGCTTTGTGGGAAAGTCCATTGGGGTCCCATTTGAGATGTTGGATCCGATGGAGAATATCAAATCCAATTATCAAATCTTTTCCTGGAAGGGGACAACCGAGAACTTTGTGAGTTATGTGAGGTTAGGAAACATCCAGATGGAGATGAGGAGACTGATCTTGTCTATGAGAAAGGTGTGGCCATTGGCGGCACGGAATTCTTGATTAAAGGGTTTCCAGTGGGTTGGAAGAAGGATTTGTGGGTTGAGAATGGTAGCTGCTGCGCCTGTGTCAAAGAGGGCAATGACTGATATGGGTTTGGAATCAGTTTTGTGCCACACTATAAGTTAAAAAAAGAATTCAGTTACATCAAAGAGACCTTATCCTTCTTATTCACACTCACGAAGTGCTAAGATACTCCTCTAGTAATGCATTATTCCGCTTCATTTGACCATTTTTCTAGTGTTAGAAACTTATTTAGAAGTGCCACTTAGCGCCTGAGAGTTCAAACGCTTCTATCCAAAAGCGCCTTGTGAACCAAGGGTCTCAACCAGAGCTCTTACAGATATCCCAATTCTTCACCACATCTCTAGGCTTAGGGATCTTTACCTTGGTGACCTTGTTCGTATTATGCTATCATTGGCAATAGATTTTCCATGATAATCACTATGAAAGAAAAAAAATGTGTTGGGCCCCTTGGGCCCACACTTAAGTTACTTGGTCCGTAAGTAGTTTCTTTATTTGCTTATTTCTATTTTGGCCTTTCTTGCTGCCTAAGTTTTTCTAGTTGTCACTTTCTATTTTGTAACATTAGAGCATCTATAAATATGATAGAGGAGATCGATCTGAGCTCATTCAAGCTAGTCGACTCTCTCTCTCTTTCTCTTCCATCTTCTAGTTCTTGCAAGTTTACAATCACCTTGGTTTTCAACTCCTCAATTTGAGCATTCATGCTTAAAGTGTTCAACCATCCTCACAACGCTCTCCAATGCATTGTCAAGGTCCTCGACTGCTTTGAAACATTCTTGTTGAAAGCCCTCTAGTCAAGAGCCACCGGCCGAGCTTCTTTATCAACAGCGGCAAGCTCTAACAATGGTCTTTAAGTCTCAATCAAAACCGAGTTGACTTGCTTGAGCCAACTTGGTCTCAGCCACAACCAAGTCATGATCGTCATGTGACTCAGTCCTTATTATTATCTCAGCCAAGATAGTCCCGGACCAAGTTGACTCCCAAGTTAATTCAGTCTCGGCCACGGACAATCCAGGTCCCGAGACTAAGGCCTAAACCATGGCTCTAACTTGCTGACTCATTCTTCTAGAGGGAAATACTCTAGTGAGTAGTGACAACCCTTCTTTTTTTGGAAGAATTACCTTCCCTTCTCTCCACTGGGTCATTCATACAATATGGTGCTTTCTTAGCCAATCTGTCTGTAATAACAACTATTACAAGGACAAAAAATTTCACTTGTCATAGCATTGCGATGCACTCATGTGCATTGAGTCAGCTTAGCAATATGTTGCTGTAATGTGGTCAAGGAACCGAGCCTAAACAGAAATATTACTAAGAATACACTCAATATTAGAAAAGAGGTAAAAAAGTCTTTATCGAAAGAAATGCGTTGAGAAACGGTAGATTATAGAACCGTTCGACGAGATAGTGCTTTTCAAAAATCTCTCAAAATGAAATCTGTTCCAAACATATACCATGGTTCCTTACTTCGACAGTGCAAATATCTTTAAGAAACACTTTGGGTTAAGGGAAAATTAACTGCATTACTCTAAGCAAGATTAGAAGGAGAAATTTAGAATTTTCTAAAGTATGGCACCCATTAGAACATCCTTCTATTTAGAGACATTGGCCCCTTGGATGTGTGTTTCTTATTTTGCCAGAAAGAATTTATAGGAAGACCTAGAACTTCTAAGGACATATATCTCCATATGAAATTCATGAAGTTCTCCAGATACTACTTTCATGATCATACTTCTATACATCTCTTTGTAAGTCCAGATCATTCTAGAGAATCTTACTCTCTTCTACAAGTTTCTAAGAATCCTAAATTTTTTCTATCTTTCTTCTTTAATATACAATAATAAACTCAAGAGTTTGTGAGATGCAGGTACAAAAGTGATTCAAATTTTCCAAGGATCACATGCATATAAAGTCCAAAGCAACTACATAAAAGCTTCGAGATTGATCTACTCTATAGAAAGGGATTTTGAAGGTTTACAGTTTTGACATTCTCACATTTGTCAAGCTAGTCCCTTCTGCTTCTAGAACAGTTTGTTACTTATTTTTCTTATTGTGGTAAGTCAGGTAAAGAAGAGGAAGGCTAAGAGTGGACTAAGCAAGGGTGTGGATCAAGCAAGGGCAGACTGAGTAATTGAATTGAGGGTGAGGGGGTAAGCACAGTCAATAAAGATTTTTTGAACGTTCTGCTACGTTGTCATGCCCTTCGGCTTTAAGAATGCTGGGGCAACCTACCTTACTAGATAGGGGTGCCATGACTGCTATATTGAACGATATGATGGGTGACTTGAGGATGACGTTGATGAGATCCTGGTTAAGTCTCATCTCTAGAAATCCATTTCTGAAAGTCCCTCTCGGAGACGAAGTAGTTCAAATGACCAGGTAAAAAATTGGTTAGGAAATGGAAGGTTCACTGTTGCTTGAAGAAACATATTTTAGGGTTTTAGACATGTACACTCCAGAAATGTACAATGAATTATGTCATATGATGCAACCAAAAGAAAATGAAGATGAACACTAGTGGAAAAGGCATAATGTACTTACAGATTATGGCACCACTACCCCCACAGTTACGACATGCAGGTTTTTCTAGTCCATCCAAAGCAATTGCCTTACGTACAGAAATCAAAGTGCCAGAAGCATTTATCAAAGCTAGAGTTGAACACAAAGATATAAGACACGAGCGCCGTGAGGCTGATACTTGATTTTCCTGTAGTAGAAAGGAAAAAAAAGGAACATTTACATTGTGAAGGTATGCTTTATCAAAAGAATAAATACACACTACAATACCATTTGGCTTCTGAACAAAACACATAGCTTGTCTTCTTAGCAAGAAGACAAAAACAAACTTCGAACTGCCCAAGTAATATCAAAGATAGAATTTCAGTGTTTGATTTGGTGAACAATGAAAATGATAAAAATATTGTACGGATTTACGTGCAAATAAACGTGAACGAACCGAGTTGTTCATTAACTCGGAAGCTTCTGAACATGTGTTGTTAGTTTAATTTCTCTAGTTTTCATTCTTCAAATTCTAAGTTTATTCTAGCTAATTGGCTTACATGTGAAGTTGTTAGTAGAGGGGATGTTCACACTACAGCTTCTCTTTCATTGTCATATGTTCTTTATATTCCTAATTTTCTTTAATCTTATGTATGTCAGCAAATTAACTAACTCACTTTAGTGTTTAGTAACATTTTCTTATTCTTCTTGTGTTTTTTAAGACCTCACGATGAAGAAGGTGATTAGTGGGGGACGTGAGCGCAATGGTCTTGATAAGGATCCAAGAACTGGTGCAGCTGCCCTTCACCCGAGTGTCTCCATATTAGTGACATTTTAGTTTGGGTCATCCATCTCGTCCAAAGTTGAGACAGTTAATTCCTAAGTTGAGTCCTATGTCAATATTAGATAGACTATGAGGCTTGCCAATTGGGCAAACGTCACAAAGTTATTTTTTCTAGTTGTGTTGATAAGTCGTAAGTTGAGTCCCTTTGATGTAGTCCATTCGGACATTTGGGGTCTTTCTCAAATTAAGTGTCTGATTTTTCTTATTTTGTTATCTTTGTTGATGATTTTTCCATAATGGCATGGCTATTTTTAATGAAAGATCGTTTTGAGTTATTTTCTATTTTATAAACCTTCCATAAGGAAATTGTTGTTCCATTTAATAAACTTATTCACATATTTAGATCTGATAATGCGCTTGAATTGCAAATCTTTTGTACTGCAAATGGGATTAATCATCAAACCTTTGGTGCCCATACGTCCCAACAAAATGATGTGGCCAAACGCAACAATTGACACTTGTTAGATGTTGCACGTACTTTGATGATGAATATGAATGTTCAAAAAACCTACTGGGGGAATGTTCTTCTTACGGCATGTTACCTGATTAACCGAATGCCATCATCTATTCTAGAAGGTCAGTCTCTGTTTTCTACTTTGTTTTAGTTGAATTATGGAACTAGGGTTAGGATTAGGGTTTTTACAGTATAGGAGAAAGAGAGAGAGAGAGAGAAGAGAGAAGAGAGAAGAGAGAGGAAAGGATGTCATTGTGCTTAAATCATAATGACTCCATAAATCTTATTTATGTAAGTCCCAAATACAAAAGACAAAAATACCCTTCAAAGGGAGTAATTACAGAACTACCCCTAATACATGAAATATACTTAGAAACGCGTATATGATAACACTCACCCTCAAGTTGGTGCATAGATATCTCTCATGCCCAACTTGCACAAACACTTATGGAGTTGCCAACTGGGGACTCCCTTGGTAAAAACATTTGCAACTTGTTCACTAGTCTTCACAAATGGGGTACACACTGCCCCAGAGACAATCTCCTCTCTTATGAAGTGGCGGTCCACCTCAATGTGCTTGGCTCGATCATGCTGAACAGGTTTGTGAGCAATGCTAATGGCGACCTTGTTGTCACAGTACAAGTTCACAGACCCTGAGACTGGGAAGCCAAGTTCAGCAACTAACACTTTCAACCAAAGCATCTCACACAAGCTATGAGCCATTGCACTGAATTCAGCCTCTGTACTAGATCTGGCGACAACAAGTTGCTTCTTGCTCTTCCAAGTAACCAGATTGCCCCCAACAAAGGTGCAATATCCTGAAATAGATCTCCAGTCATCTTTGGCCCCTGCCCAGTCTGCATCAGTATACGCCTCTATACGCATGTGGCCATTCTTCTAAAAAAGAAGACTTCTACCAAGAGTTGACTTGAGATACCTCAAGATCCGATATACTACCTCTAGATGAACACCTCTAGGTGAGTGCATATATTGACTGATCACACTCGCTGCATAGGCAATGTCTGGTCTAGTCAGGGAGAGGTAGATCAATCGCCCAACTAGAGTCTGAAAGCTCCCTACATCCTGTAGTAACTCACCACTGGCATCTGCTAGCTGGTGATTCTGCTCTATAGGAGTTTCCACGGGCTTGGTACCCAACTTGCCTGAGTCGTGCAACAAGTCTAAGACATACTTCCTCTGAGAGATGAAGATCCCCTGACTGGATCTTGCAACTTCGAGGCCTAGGAAGTACTTGAGAGGTCCTAGATCCTTGGTTTCAAACTCCTCTGCTAACTGACGCTTCAGCTTAGCTACCTCTTCTGCATCATTCACTGTGAGAATGATGTCATCAACATAAACAATGAGGGCAGTGATGTTCTTCCCTTAATGCTTCAAAAATAGGGTGTGATCGGCCTTGTGCACTTCTTCATGTAGGTCCCCATGAAGAAAAGCATTCTTCACATCCTGCTGATGCAAAGGCCACTCTTGGTTTGCTGCCAAAGACAACAACACCCTAATGGAGTTCATCTTTGCCACAGGTGCAAAGGTCTCCACATATCAATCCCATAGGTCTGGGTATACCTCTTGGCTACTAATCTTGCCTTGTACTTCTCAACTGACCCGTTTGCCTTGTACTTGACTGTGAACACCTATCTGCAACCCACAAGTTTCTTGCCTCTTGGCAGGTCAACAAGCTCCCATGTCTCATTCTTGTCCAGAGCTCTCATTTCTTCTATCATAGTAACTTTCCGTCTTGGTTGAGCCAACCCTTCTGCCACCGAAGAGGGTATAGGAATAGTGGAAAGGGACGTGATAAAGGCTTTATAGGAGGGGGACAAGGCATCATAGGATAAAAGTGGCTCAGAGGATGATGAGTGCAACTTTTGACTCCTTTTCTTAAAGCAATGGGAAGATCAGAAACATCAGTAGAAGGAGAAATGACAAGTATAGAGAGGGAAGGAGAATTACCTCGATCCGAGGATGGTACCACTAGTACAGGATCAGCTCTGACTTTCTCCATTCCGCGATAGACGATGAGCTCCTTCTGAGCACCAAGAGCACTATTAGCCTCAGTAGTAGGTAGAGTAGTCTGAGACCTCTCAAGCTCAAGATGGGAGTAAGAGAGTAATATAGCAGGAAGAGGAACATCCTCACACCTCTCTTCACCACTATTCTCCCCCTGGAGAAAGGCGGAGAAAAAAGGTAGATCCTCTCTAAAGCCATGGACATAAACTTTTTTCCTGTGGAAGGATGATAACACTTAAGCACTTTGGGATCAAGTTTGGTACGATGAGGACCAAGGATGTGTACATAGCATACACACCCAAAGATATGAGGAGGGATTGTGAGTAAGGAAGCATCGGGAGTAAGAACCTGTAGAGGAGACTTGAAGTTGAGAACTCGAGAAGGCATTCTGTTAGTCAAATAAGCAGCAGTTAAAACGACATCTGGCCAATAGGATTTGGGGACTTTGGAGCCGATCAGGAGAGATCGAGCCACCTCAGTCAGATGTCGCATCTTTCTTTCAGCTACACCATTTTGTTAAGGGGTGTAACTACAAGAATTTTGGTGACAAATCCCATGGTCTAAAATATATTGCTGGAGCCCCCCATTAGGGCTGGCAATGGATCGGGTTCGAGCCGGATTGGTACTGATTTGGTACTGATCCGATAAGAAATCCAATTGATCCGGACCCAATCGGATCAAAAAAATTCAGTTCCGCAACCGATCCGATATGATTAGATCGGTTCCGGGCCCGATCCGGTCCGATCTGATATGATACAGGCAGAGCTCGTGCACGCTCGTTTCGCAATGGCTGGAGTAGCCGGAATTCTTCTAACTTATGTGAGTTGACTAAAAAAACTGAGTCATCTTAGGCACCATTTATGCAGTAATCTTTTCATGCCAAACGGGTTTTTGTGTGTGGGTGTTTTATAGTTCTCTATATCATACAAAACTCTTCTTTTATCGACGAATATGTACAATAAAAAAAGCAGAGAATGATAGTAGTAATTAGATTTGAACTTCCACTATGTTACAAGATGAACATAGTCTCCACAAGCGCTATCCTTATCGCCTTTCACCAAAACTATAGTTAGAGGCTATTGACACGTACCGTAACAACCGTTGTGGGCTACCAGGTTACTTGCTACCAGCACCGGCCTCCACTCCTCCAAGGATCCAAAGCAACAAAAGGACGAAAAAAGGTGAAGAAGAAGAAGTGAAGTAGAACAAAAGAAGTTGAAAGGACAAGAGAAGAAGAACAAAAAAAGTTGAAAGGACAAAGTAGAAAAACAAAAGAAGTCTAAAGGACGAAAATAGGAAATGTTAACAATTAAAATCAATTTAAATCATAATTAGTAATTACAAAACCTAGGGAAAGATTCATGTTTAAATTTATTGGAAATAAAGCCCAATAGTAAATATTAATTGTCAACTTGACCAATAAACAAAAATTACTTTAAATAAATATCTATTTTATATATATTACATATTTAGAATATATACCGGGTCTATATCGGATCAGAACAAGGTTGATCCGGTACCGATCCGATAACCAAAATAAAGTTCCGGACCCGATTTTTTCGAATCGGATCAGATCGGATCTTGGGTTTGATCCGATCCATTGCCAGCCCTACCCCCCATACATATACTCTCCACCTTGGTCAAAACGAAGGACCTTGATGGAGGCACCATACTGAGTTAGGATCATCTTATGAAAACCCTTAAAGATGGCATGAACCTCATCTTTAGTTTTCATAAGATAAACCCATGTACATCAAAAATAGTCATCAACAAACGTAACGAAGTAGTGAAAGCCAAAAATGGAAATCAAAGGGGAAGGACCCCACACATTAGAATGTACGAGATCAAAGGAAACAGAAGTTCGATTACCTCTTAAAGGATAAGTAGATCAACAGTGTTTCAAGAGCTCACACATCTCACAATGCAAGTCAGATAACAAGACAGAAGTAAATAAAGCGGAAAATAACAGTTTTGAGGTACTGAAAAGAGACATGCCCCAGACGGGCATGCCAACATAAAACAGAAGCTATCCTACTACTACTACTAGAGGACTGCAGTGCGGTGAGCTCAGAAAGCCATCCATCATGAAGGTATAGCTCATCAGCTTCATGTCTAGTGCCAATCATCCTCCTCGTTTTGAAAGACACGGTATGAAGGAAAGAGTGCAATTCAAAGATTTAGTAAGAGCGCCAACAGATAATAGGTTAGATGTAAAATTTGGGACATGTAAAACGGATGCAAGTGGAAACTGGGGAGAGGGAAGGACATCCCCTTTCCCAGAGACAAAAGATGAAGTACCATTTGCAGTTCTAACCTTATCGTGGCCAGAACAAATGGAATAACTAGAAAATAAAGAAGACATACCAGTCATGTGCCCCAAAGCCCCTGAATCAATGATCCATGGAGGGGAAATGGACACATGATAGGCAGATCTGATGATACCTGACTGAGCACAGGAGGAAGTGGCAGAAAGACCATCAAGCTGGGAGAGCAAGCGTTGAAGCCCGACAAGCTCAGATGCAGCCAAAGGACCCGTAGAGGCATGTGAAGAACTCTGGAGAAGTAGGCCTAGAGAAGGTGCAAAGGTGTCCATAGTAGCTGAATGCGCACCAGAAGATCCTGACTGATTGGAGCGAGGAGTAGAAGACTGGGGCCGACCATGCAGCTTCCAACAAATAGCACGCATATGTCCAAGGCGGCCACAGAAGTCACACTTGGGCCTCTCCTTGGAGGAGGAAGATCGGCTAGCTAAAGGTGCAGAGAACTGAGGGGGTCGAACCCCTTGAAGATGCTGAGGCTGATAAGCAGATGCAAAAGCAGGCTGAGAGGCAAATGCAAAGGCAGAAGCAGGTGAAGAGGTGACAAGCGTTGATCGCTCGTGAACGGCAGACTCATCCTGAGTAGATAGACGTCGGCTCTCCTCACTCTGGAGATAGGTATACACCTCACTGAGAGAGGGAAGATCCACCCTACTACTCATGATCTGAACACGAGCAAGCTCATATGACGGATTGAGTCCAGCAAGAAAATCAAAGATCTGACCCTTCTCCATATACCGCTGGTAAGGAGCAATCTCTTCTGGGTGAAGAAGCTGATATGAGTAATAATGATCGAGCTCCTGCCACAAGGTGCGAAGAGCGGTATAGTACTGAGAAAGGGACTTCTCCCCTTGCTTGAAGTGGGAGATACTCTGCCACAACTGAAATGCCCGTCTAGTGTTCTACTGTTGTGAGTAGGTTTTCCGAGTAATCTCCCATACCTCTTGCGTTGTGCACATAAATAAAAAACTCTGGCTGATATCTGGCTCCATAGAGTTGAGGAGCCAAAACATGACAGTAAGATCATCTGTCTCCCATTGTCGATACGAGGGATCAGTTTTGGGAGGCTCAACTGTAGCCCCCGTAGTGTGACCAAGCTTCCCACGGCCTTCAATGAACAACCGTGCCGCCTGAGCCCAGCGTAAGTAGTTCTTTCCGTCTAACTTCACTGAGGTGATCTGTAAACTGGGGTTCTCATAAGCCAAGTGATGCACCACAGAGGGATCTATAAACTGCCTCCAACTCCACTATAGGGAACTTCCGTTCTCACTTCTGACTTTGATGGAGAATCCGAAGGAGCTGGCAGATCTGCCATGATGAACTACGGCCAAAGAAATACTATAACAGCACGAGAATACCACAAATAACCACGGGAGGTGCTGAAGATCAGATTGATGGCCCGAAAGGGTTAAACAACCACACCGAAGGCCAAAAAAATCCGATGAAGTCCCAAAAAACAAATAGAACCCAAGGATACCTACCATAAGCCTCTAATTCACAAAAAAGAGTTATCCAAAGGTAAATAAGACCCTAGAGTAGTGCCAGTGATCAAGAAACACCCAAACGAACCTCAAATAAGCATCCTAGAAGGGCTAATGGCAGAGAATAGTAACATATGGATGGTTAAAAACATCCTAGAAACACTAGAAGGCATTACAACCAGATCTGAGATCAAAAGGAGAAGGATTAAGATCCAATCGATAGCCTGAAAAGGCTATTAAAGCCACCGGCGGTAACTAGTGGGTGGAAAGAACATCCCACAACCTTCGATCCTTGATGGAATCACTCAAGTGATATGTCCACACGTAGCTGAGATTTGAAAAACCCGCTTGTTCACTAACTAGGTTTTTCCGATTTTTCAAGGAGAATGGCTTAAAAACACTCGACATGGATCCAAAAAATCCGTCAAAAATAACTTAAAAATAGGAAAAAAAGAGCTCTAGCTATTGGTGGAGTTTCAAGTGAAGAGGAGAGACCTGTCCTTACGACGCCGACATCAGCCTATGGCCTGGATGACATCATCACATTCCTGGATGAAGTCTGAGAGGAACCCCTTCTAAAAACCCTGAAACCTTGCTGATACCAAGTTGAATTATGGAACCAGGGTTAGGATTAGGGTTTTTACAGTATAGGAGAAAGAGAGAGAGAGAAGAGAGACAAAAGGATGTCATTGTGCTCAAGTCACAATGACTCCATAAATCTTATTTATGTAAGTCCCAAATACAAAAGACAAAAATACCCCTCAAAGGGAGTAATTAAAGAACTACCCCTAATAATATACGTAGAAATACGAATATGATAATAGTTTTCTGATGTTTCTCCATTTGGTCTACTTCCATGTGTCTATGGTTCTGTCTATTTGTTCATATGTTGAGTCCTAGTCATGATAAATTATCTCCTCGTGCTATTAATTGTAGTCTTTTAAGTTACTCTCGTACTAAAAAAGGTTACAGTTGTTGTTATCCATCTCTTCTCGTTGTTATTATATTTATGCTAATGCTACATTCTTCGAGGGTACAACATTCTTTTCTTTTGATGGTCGATCTATGAATGGTGATTTATTTCCTGTTACTCAGGGGAACACTCTATTTCTCCTCCAGTTCCTTTACTTGTTGCTACTGATGTGTGTCTTGCACCGATACAGTCCTTATAAGTTTATCACAGAATGGCCAAATCTACACCAACCATTGCTGAAGTGCCCACTCCTCAATCATCTACTTCACCTGAGGATCCTTTTGTTGATTTCCCATTGCTTTGCGTATAGGTATCCGTTCTTGTATTAAACATCCAATGGCTAATTTTGTGTTATTTCATCGTTTGTCTCCATTATTCCGTGATTTAGCTTTGTCCCTTTCAGTCGTAGCTATTCCCAAGTCCTATCTGTTGGAGTTTATGTAATACACCCACGTGGGTGTCTCAAGTGGGCTGCGTCCCACTTCCCACGTGGGGCCTTTTTTGGGTTTTCACTATTCACGTGAATAGTGTTCTCTTTTGTAGGGTTTCTCAACATATATATACAGTGTGTGAGAGAGAATGAATTAACAATTCATTCTCTCCTCTTCCCACAACTTCTCTCTCTAACCCTAATCTCCTTCTCCACCTTCCGCCTCCATTACACTTTTTCCCTCTTCTATCTATAACCTTCATCTACTGGTTACAACCTTATTTACAACATGGTATTAGAGCATAGTAGCTCTAGGGCATGTGTCTTTGTCCCCTAAAGACTCCATTCCGATCTAAGACGGTTATATGAGCATCCGGAGCCGAGGAGAACTTTTGAGGAAATCGCAAAGATCATTTATGCGCTATCCGGGGATTAATCCTGAGGCAAAACACCAGAGGCTCTTATTTCCTAGTTAGTTTTTTCCCTCAGCCGCATCAAAGATCCACTTTGTCTTCTTCTCAAGCTTCTCCAGCGTTTTTCCGGCCAACACGTTTTTCGAGGATTTTTGGGTTTTTATTTTTCTTGAGATCCGCACCACGGTAGGTTTTTCTACCCTAGCCACCCCCTCCAGTATTCACCCAGGGACTGTCAGAAAGTCGCATCACATTTTTCGACTGCCGGATCATTAGTTTCCAAAAATCGGCCTGATTTTCAGATATTTGAGTTCTGGATTTTTGTGATATTCACGCAACAACAGGCCCCTCTGACCTTGCCGCCCTCTTCAGTACTACTCGTGGAACAGTTCGAAACTTGATTCGACGAATTCTGACCGGCGGAACCCTAGTTTCCAAAAATCACCCGGATCCTCCGGCTACTTTTTCGTTTTTGATTTTCTTCCAAAATCAGACGTCTCTAGGCCATCCTGTCCTAGGCACACCACTCATTGGGCCTTTAGGGATCCTCTAGACCTCGCTTCAGTTTTCTGGGAGCCTCCGGTACACTACCTACTATTTTTGGTGGTCCTATTCCGATGAGTTCCCCCGAGGCCACATCTGTGATTTCTGGCTCTTCCTTTAAGGATCGTCTTGTGACTCATGGCTCTCATGGAGATCACAACCCTCAGCTCTGCATCACCATTGTGAAGCTCGATGGCACCAACTTCCTGGAATGGAAGACTTCCGCTCTCATGTACATTGGGGGCCGTGGCTACAGTGAGTTTCTGACAGGTGCTACTAAAGAACCAGATCCGAAGGACAAATCTCATCGGATTTGGGTTATGGAGAACCTGACTGTCATGTCCTTGGGTTCTATTTGTTTTTTGCGGCCTCATCAAACGTGTTTATGGCCTTCGGTGTGGTTGTTTGACCCTATTTTGGCCATCTATTTGATCTCCAGCACCTCCTTGTGGTTTTCGTGAGCTGTGTTAGTGTTCCTTTGGCTGTAGTTCTTCATGGCAGAACCTCCACCTCCCGTGGTTACTCCGCCCTCCTCGGATTCTCCTTCCGCGTCAGACGTGAGCACGGAAATTCCCTCCAATGGTATTGGAGGTCCTATGGTGCATCACTTGGCATATGAAAACCGTAGTTTACAGATCACCTCAGTGAAGTTAAACGGCAAGAACTACTTACGCTGGGCCCAGGCTACAGTTGTTCATTGGGGGCCGTGGGAAACTTGGTCACACTACGAGGGATACAATTGAGCCTCCTAGGACTGATCCCTTGTATCGACAGTGGGAAACAGATGATCTTACTGTTATGTCAAGGTTGCTTAACTCTATGGAGCCAGACATTAGCCAGAGTTTCTTATTCATGCGCACTGCTCAAAAGGTTTGGGAGATTACACGGAAGACCTACTCAGAGCAGCAAAATGCTGGAAGGGTTTTTCAATTGAGGCAGAGTATCTCTCACTTTAGACAGGGGAGCAGTCCCTTTCTCAATACTATACCGCTCTTCGTACCATGTGGCAGGAGCTCAATCATTACTATTCTTATCAGCCTCTTCATCCAGGAGAGATAACTCCCTACCAGCGGTATATGGAGAAGGGTCAGATTTTTGATTTCCTTGCTGGACTCAATCCATCTTATGAACTTGCTCGTGTTCAAATCTTGAGCAGCAGGATGGATCTTCCCTCTCTCAGCGAGGTGTATGCATATCTTCAGAGCGAGGAGAGCCACCGGATTTCCCTCTAGGATGAGCATCTAGTTTCCGAGCAATCAGCGCTTGCCAGTTCCTCTGCTCCTCCTACCTTTCAACATCAGCAGTCTGAGAAGGGTCGCTCTTCTCAGCCTCCTATGACTGTGTCTTATGTTCCTACTGGTATGACTTCAAGCCTTCTTCGAGGGACAGGCCCAAGTGTGATTATTGTGGTAAGCTGGGGCATGTGAGAGATAGGTGCTGGAAACTTCATGGTCGCCCTAGCCAGCCAACATCCTCTGGAGCCCATACTGCTCGGTTGGATGCTCCTGTGCCTCTTCAGGATTCACAGCCTAGTCCTTTGGTAGCTCCAGCTGGTATTTGTACTACTGAGATTGCTGTTCTCCGACGATTGCTGAGTCAGCTGGACGGTCCTTCTGCCACCCCTTCGACCTCCTTTGCCCAGTCAGGTAACATTAGACCTGCCCATCTTGTGTCCATATCCTCTTCTAGTTCCCATTGGATCATTGATTCAGGGGCTTCAAAACACATGACGAGTATGTCTTCCCTTTTTTCCACATACTCTATTTGTTCTGGTAGAGATAAGGTTAAAACTGCAGATGGTACCTTATCTTCTATCTCTAGGAAAGGGAATATCCTTCCTTCCCCTTATTTACCTTTATCCTCTGTTTTGCATGTTCCTACTTTTACTTCTAACCTATTGTTTGTGAGATCCCTTACCCGTCAGCTAAACCGGAGTGTAACCTTTTTACCTTCCTCCTGTGTCTTTCAGGACCTAGAAACGAGGAGGACGATTGGCACTGGACGTGAAGCCGATGGCCTCTATCTTCTGGATGGACGTATCTTTGAGCCCATAGCACTGCAGTCTCATAGTAGTCTTAGTAGTAGTTTATCTTCTGTTCTATGTTGGCATGCCCGTCTGGGGCATGTCTCTTTTCAGTACTTGAAACACTTATTTCCTACTTTGTTTAATTCTGTTTCTTTTTCTGAGTTACATTGTGAGACGTGTGAGCTCTCCAAACATTATAGATCCACTTATCCATCCAGAGGTAATAAAAGCTCCAGTTCTTTTGATATTGTGCATTCTGATGTGTGAGGTCCTTCCCCTGTTACCTCTATTTTTGGCTTCCGCTACTTTGTTTCTTTCGTTGATGACCATACACGTTGTACTTGGGTCTATCTCATGAAAACCAAAGATGAAGTCCATTCCATCTTCAAGGGTTTCATAAGATGATCCACACACAGTATGGTGCCTCCATCAAGGTCGTTCGATCTGACCAAGGTAGAGAGTACATGTTTGGAGGTCTCAAGCAGTATTTTTTTGATCATGGGATTTGCCATCAGAATTCTTGCAGCTACACCCCTCAACAGAATGGTGTGGTTGAACGAAAAATGCGCCATCTAACAGAGGTCGCTCGATCTCTTTTGATCGGTGCCCATGTCCCAAGCTCTTATTGGTCCGATGCTGTTTTGACCACTGCTTACCTGACTAACCAGATGCCTTCACGTGTGCTCAACTTCTAGTCTCCAGTTCAGGTTCTTGCTCCTAGCTCGTCTTTATTCCCTATCACACCTCGCATCTTTGGGTGTGTCTGCTTTGTTCACATTCTGGGTCCACACCGTAACAAGTTGGATCCTAAATCTCTTAAGTGTGTCTTCCTTGGTTACTCTTCTTCTCACAAGGGGTACAAGTGTTATCACCCCTCGACAGGCAAGAAGTTTGTTTCCATGGATGTCACTTTTCACGAGGAGACATTCTTTTTCTCCCCTAACTCTCCTCAGGGGGAGAGTAGTGAAGAGAGGTCGTCTGATCTTTGTCCTCTTCCTACTGTATCTATGTCTTTTCCATTCCCGTTGGTTGTCGAGCAACCTACTCAGCCTACTATGGTGTCTAATAGTGCTCCTAGAGCACAGGGGGAGCTTCAGGTCTATCGCAGAAGAGGGAAAGCCATTGCTAATCCAATACCAGTAGTTCCATCCTTGGATCTAGGTAACCTATCTTCCACCTCTGTTCCTGTCATTCCTTCTTCCACTGATGTGTGTGCTCTTGATCTCCCCATTGCTTTACGAAAGGGCACTCGTAGTTGTACTCAACATCCCTTGAGCAACTTTGTCTCCTACGATGCCTTGTCTCCTTCCTACAAGGCGTTCATTACTTCTGTGGCTACTATCCCTATTCCCACTTCTGTGGTAAAAGGATTGGCACATCCCAGATGGAAAACTGCTATGGTAGAGGAGATGTGTGCCTTAGACAAGAATAAGACATGGGAGCTTGTTGATTTGTCAAGAGGCAAGAAGCCAGTTGGGTATTCACAGTAAAGTATCAGGCAGATGGGTCAGTTGAGAAGTATAAGACTAGATTGGTAGCCAAGGGGTATACTCAGACCTACGGGATTGACTACGTGGAGACCTTTGCACCTATGGTAAAGATGAACTCTATCAGGGTGTTGTTGTCTTTAGCAGCAAACCAAGCATGGCCTTTACATCAGCTAGATGTAAAGAATGCTTTCCTTCATGGTGATCTACATGAAGAAGTCTATATGGTACCTCCACCAGGATTCAGCCCCCCAGGGGATGGCAGCAAGGTATGTCGACTGAGAAAAGCCCTCTATGGGCTTAAGCAGTCTCCCAGAGCTTGGTTCAAGAGGATCACTCTAGCAGTAAAGAAGCTGGGGTATACTCAAAGCCAAGCCGATCACTGTTATCAGATACGTAGAAATACGTATTTATCTTGTATAGGGTAGTTCTGTAAATACTTCTTATGAGGGGTATACTTGTCCTTTTTATGTAACCCTTTATATAAATAAGATTTATGGGGTCATTGTGAATTAATCACAATAGACTTCCATTTTCTCTCTCTCTCTTCTCTACTCTATTCCCTCTTCTACAAACCTAACCCTAACCCTAATTCTTAGAATTCAACTTGGTATCTGAGCCATCCACCGCCGAGGCTTGCCAAAGCATTCTTGAAGACAAACCAGGAGCAATCTGACGCCTGCTGATGTCATCTGACCATACGGCTGACATCATCAGTCATATGGACACGAAAATCGATGTCGGCTGAAACTTCTCCACTTGGTAGAGATCTTTTTTTCCTGTTTTTTGATTTTTTTGGAGAATTTTTTGGAGTCTATTGGGCTGTTTTTTGGGTGATATTCGTGAATTTTTTGGAAAAATCAGTTTGTAAACCAGCTCGATTTCCAACCCAAAAATGAACTTTTTCGGGGGGTTTGTTGCTTCGATCTAATCCCCCCCAATCTGAGGAACATGTGGATACCTTCTTTTATGGATTTCATTGAGTATTGAAACCTGTGGCAGGTTTTCTCTCCCCTCTAGTTACGGTCAGTGGCCTTTTTTCCTCTAATAGGACCTTCGGTTTGGTCCAACAGTCCCTCCAATCACCTCCAAACTTCTTCTTCAACAGTTTGTTAGCCATGGGAGGTCCCTTGCATCTCCACGCTACATACCTTCCTCATTCGACCCCTTATTTCCCAAATTTGAGGTTAATTTAGGTGTTTATTGACTCCCTTCCTTCTTTTTAGTTCTTCCTTGGTCACTTGGGAGACTTCTTGAGTCCTAAAATGCCTATTAGGACCTATTCAGATGTTTGTTTACTTGTATTGCGACAACAAAGCTACTATCAGTATTGCTCGTAACCCGGTACAGCATGATCGGGCCAAGCACATTGAAATAGATCGTCACTTCATAAGGGAGAAGATTGTATCTGGAGAAGTCTGCACTCCCTTTGTGAAGACCGATGAGCAAGTAGCGGATGTCTTCACCAAAGGAGATCCCAGTTGGCAGCTTCACAGATGTTTATGCAAGTTGGGCATGCGAGATATCTATGCACCAAGTTGAGGGGGAGTGTTATCAGATGCGTATTTTATACGTATTGAGTATTATGTAAATACGCCTTGTTATGAGGGGAATACTTGTCTTTGTCTATTCCTTTTCATATAAATAAGATTTACGGAGTCATTGTGACCTAAGCACAATAGACATCCTTTCTCTTCTCTCTTCTCTCTTCTCCAAACCTAACCCTAACCCTAATCCTTTAATTCAACTCTTGATTCATAGCTTTAAGGTTCCGGATCCCCAAGCCCCCTTTCTCTTTGGTTGTTCTGCACACGTTGTTCCAACTAACCAAATGCATCTTCCTATTCCCTTCCCTACCGCTTCATAAAAAATCCCGCATCGTCTTTTCTAGAGTCTTAGCAACATTACTCGGAATAGAGAAAAGGGACGTAAAGAAAATCGGTAAGCTAGATAGAGTGCTTTTAATAAGGACCAATCTACCCCCTTTGGATAAATATCTAGACTTCCACACAACTAGCCTTATACCATAGCACTCAATAACCGGCTCCCACAAAACCTTAGATCTATAAGCGTTCCCAAGAGGAAGGCCCAGATAAGAAGTCGGTAGCTTGTCCACACTGCAGTTGAGGATGCTAGCCAGCCCGGATAAATTATCCACCTCCCCCACTCCGAACACCTTACTCTTGCTCAAATTGATCTTGAGCCCCGACACTGCTTCAAAGCAGCAAAGGAGCCCTCTAAGGAATCTAAGTTGAGGGACAGAAGCTCCGAGAAAAACAAGGGTATCATCTGCGAATTGAAGGTGAGAAATAGCTCTGGTACCAGGGGTTGCCACAAAGCCTTCCAATTCGCCTAAAGCAACGGCTCTAGATATCATTTTCCCCAAAGCCTCAACTACCACAAGAAACAAGTAAGGCGATAAAGGGTCTCCTTGACGCAACCCCCTAGAGCTCTTAAAGTACCCTGCTGGGGAGCTGTTGATCAAGATCGAGAACGAGGCTGACGAGATGCATTTCCAAATCCAGGATCTCCACCTAATGCCAAAGCCCAGTCTGCCAAGCATGTAATCCAACAATCGCCAATCCACGTGATCGTAAGTTTTCTCCATGTCTATTTTGCAAACGAGACCCGGAACTCCTAATTTAGATTTGGAGTCTATACATTCGTTAACTATCAGCACCCCGTCCAGAATATGCCTACCTTTCACAAAAGCCCCTTGAGAAGGGGAAATAACCAAGGATAGCACCTCTCTGAGCCTCGTGGCAAGCATCTTGGCAATGATTTTATACACACTGCCCACCAAGCTGATCGGTCTAGAACTGGCTATATCCGTTGCTCCCTGAAACTTCGGGATCAAAGCAATGAACTTACTGTTGGAAGTGAAGTCCAGAAACCCTTCCTCATGGAATTCCGCCACTACTCTCATAAAATCTAAACTGACTATATCCCAACACTACTTGAAGAAGGCAATGGTGAAACCGTCGGGACCTGGGGCCTTGTCTCCTACCAACTCTGACAGGGCATTCAGAACCCCATCCTCATCGAAAGGCCTTTCCAGTCTCTCCCTGTCTACTCCATTTATCTGGTCGAAATCAAGCCCGTCCAGCTTAGGTTTATAGGTGGCCGTATCAGAATAGAGATTGGAATAGAAACCCACAACACTGTCTCTAAAGCTACCCTCCTCTTTCAACATGTTGCCATAGACCTCGATCCGAGCTAGGTGATTTCTCCTCCTATTAGCATTAGCCACCTTGTGGAAATATTTCGTCTTATTGTCCCCTTTCTTCAGCGATTGAGGTACTTAAAAGGCATAGTTTAAAAAGGCTTTTTTAGGCTACGCTTTGAGGCTCGCTTCTCATCGAGGCTCCAAGAAACAGCCTCGAGGCTATAGCCTTAATGATTATTTCTGAGGCTTATGCCTCAATGCACTGAGGCTATAGCCTCAAGGCGCACATGAAGCTATAGCCTCACTTTTACACGTTAAAACCCAAAATTGTAACCCTTTATTTGTCAAATTTTTTCATTTTTTTCAAAATACCCTCCCCAATAATCTTTCATGATAAAATCGACCTAAAAGGTCTTAATTTTGTTCTCTAAAAGCTTTTATTTTGTGAGAAATCCTAAATCTAAGCTTTCATCCCTAGTTTGCCCTCCTTGAGAGAAATTCTCATAGAGAGCTCAAATCTTATCGGATTTTGATTCTGTCACTTCCTATAGTTCTCTTGTGAAGAACCTCGCCAAACTCAAGCAAGAAATCAAAGCATTACAGACTTGCTCGACTATTTTCCTAGCTCTATCTTGTTAGTTACTTAGTTAGTATTGATACTTTGTTAGTGGAATTAGTTTATTAACTATTTAGATTTAGTAATTTAGTTATGTGATTTATGTTTTTTAAGATTTGATTGGTTGAATGCCCAACAGTGTCACTCCTAAGATAAAAGCTAGTCTCAGTAACTTTTATACTTATTTAAGTTATTTTTTTCACATGGTAGGTTGTTTCTAATCTTTCTAGAATTGGTTATATTTTTTATCGAATTTTTCAAGCAATTTTTTTTAAATGAGGCACCACCTCGAGGGTACGCCTCGCCTTTTGGAGGCAAACCGCCTCAATACTAGAACTAGCCTTTTTAAACCTTGCTTAAAGGGTGTACTAGGTAGAGGTCTATTATATCGACCATCCACACACTTCAGTGTTACAAGATTTCTGATGAAGACTGAGCCTAAAATCATTCTGATAAAAGGTCTACTTTTGGGTATTGTACATTTGTTTGTAGTAACTTGGTCACATGGAGGAGTAAAAAGCAGAATGCGGTTGCTAAATTCAGTACAAAAGCGGAGTACAAGGCAATGACTCATACTGCATGTGAGATGATGTGGGTGAAATCTCTTCTTCAAGAGATGGGTTTTGGGATTTCTACTCCTATGCAGAGGCATTGCAATAATTAGGTTGCTATCTTTATTGCTAATAACCCAGTGTTTCATAAGAGACCTAAACATATAAAAGTTGACTACCACTTTGTCAGGAACACGATTCTAAGTAAGAGGATTGTTATTCCATATATTAAAACAGTCGATAAACGTGGTAATGTGTTTCCTAAGGCATTAGGAAACACATTACCACGTTGAGGGAAAGTGTTACAGTGTGTTTCATTCTAAGGGGTATTATGGCCTTTTTACATTATGTTATGTACTTAAGTGATATTTATACACAAATAAGGAGGCCAAACAAGCTAAGTTCGACTCTCTATTTTCTCTCCTCTCTTCTTCTTCTCTATACTTCTCCATCTTCTCTAACTTTACAAATGTAATCCAATAAAGCTAAAAAGAAAATTCTATAACACAACAATAAGACCGATGCTTTATACAGAATGTTGGGCAATCAAGAAACATGTTCATAAAATGAGCGTACCCAAGATGAGGATGTTGAGATGAATATTTGGTAAGACAAGGAAAGACAAAATTTGAAATGAATGCATTCGTAAAAATTTTGGAGTAGCCCCACTAAGTGAAGAAAAAAAAGAGAAAGTCAATTGAGATGGTTTGGTCATGTCATGTACAACGAAGACCAATGACAGCACCAGTGAGGAATGTGCAAGTCAAAGGGCTAAAATCATGAGCTGAGGAGAAGGCCAAAACGGACATAGATTGAGGTTTTGAGAGGATACTTTAATAAAATTTCCTTAACAGAAGAGATGACTTTGAATAAAATTGAATGGAGATGTAGGATTCGTGCATCCGATCCCATATCGTTGGGACGAGGCTTATGATGATGATGATGACGATGATGATATACAAAGATCCCCTTAAGGCTCCTTCTTTGGCCAAACTGCCTAAGGAGGGTGACCATACAAAATATGCAACTTATCTAAGATATTTCTAATATGATCTCAGATAGTAAGACGTTTGCTAGTTGCAAGTGTTTTAAAAGGCGTTTGAGGCTTTTGCCTTGAGGCCTTCCTTGGGGCAAGGCCAAAATTAGAAAAACCATAAAAGCTTGTGAGGCATATTCCTGATTCACTGAGGCATTTCTCAAGCCTTTTACATGTTTTTCAATGGCTTCTGTCAGAGGTGTGCACCTCGTGCATATGCTGGTGGTGGAAATTTGGTGTAGAGTTGGTTGACCACCTGATAGCCATCCAGCATAATCAAAACCCATTGCCTCCACACCTTTAAAATCCTTGGAAACCATACCCCACATAATGTTCTTTCTTCTAAACCCCTTCAAAGATGTGGTTAAGGGAAGAGGAATTGTCTTCAAAATATGAGCTTATTTCTTTCTTCCAAACTCTCCAATATAAATCAAAGGGGAGCAGCTTCCAAAGGTGTTTACCATGTCTATAATAATCAATAATAGTTGACATTATTCAACGGAAAATTTGATGAAATACCTCTATTGAAGTTAAGACTACGTCCAACCATGTTTTCATGGCTTCTTGCACATGGCCAAACCCACACAATCCAATAGCAAGCTCAAACCGTGTAGTGCTTCTCTCCACAATGGACACCACACATGCCCTGTCAACTTATCGAGATTCTCTCACAAGATGTGCTTTAGAATTAGTAGTAGTCTTAGATCACTGTAAGGGGTATTTTCAGACGATACACGTGGGTTCATACGATGATGACATGTGTCCCTTAGTACTTTGACTGAATGGCCGACTTGGGCATGATGAAGAGCTGGCCGACTTGAGCATGACGAAGATCTGGCCGACTTGAGCATGATGAAGAGCTGGCCGACTTGAGCATGACGAAGAGCTGGCCGACTTTGACATGTTGAGGGTCAGGTCGGTTTGGCATAATAAAACTCAAGTCGGGTCGAGATGACAAAGAAAAGCCGACTATCCCGATTATCTCGATCTCACGATTATTCTGCCAAACGAAAAGTAGAGCCTAAACGAACAGGGAGCAGCCACCTATTGTACTTTTTCAGCGAAACACGATCTACGACAGGTCACATATAAGACAAAGATGTCCAGATTGATTGGTACGACCTCCATCGTGTTCTTGGACACGTAAAAGGCCGCATATCCTAAAAATAGAGAGCTACAATAATGAGGAAGGTAAGCAATCTTGGAGAAAAGAACAAGAGAAAAGATTTGAGGAGTTTTAGAAGGATTTTGACTTAAGCATCGGAGGCTCTACGGTGGATTTCCCACCAACGGAGTTATTTTGCAGGTGGTGTCGGACGATTCGGGTAAAGTAACGGACGTGCCGACAAATGACTTTTTCCTTCGTTCTCTCGATCTCTCGGTATTTCGTCCCGATCTACCGTGTCCTCCAAAATTTGCTGCCTCAACTAGCAGTTCTCTTTCCTGACGCTTTTTACTTCTTCCCTCATCTTCTGCATCTCGGTGAGGACCCGGTCCAACATCTTTTGAACTCCTGGGCTTACTATCTCCTCATCGCCACCTTCTTGTCTAGTGGCGATGTCTTTTGATCTTGTATGCATCCTTGATTTGTTTCCGTCTGATTTGCTTCTGATAGAATGCGCAAGCCAATATCTTTTCGTTCCTACAGACGGCGCCAAAAGATATAAGGGAAAAATCCCACACCCGCTCAAAATATGCACTAAATCAGATGCCCGTCTCCCAAGTCCACCTGATCCGACTCCTTTGCTAACAATTCAAACGTCTAGTTCAAGATGATCGTCTTTCCACCCGTGCAATCCGATAATCTTGTCGGCACGTCCATTACTTTACCCGAATCGTCCGACACCACCTGCAAAATAAATCCGTTTGTGGGAAATCCACCATAGAGCCTCTAATGCTTAAGTTAGAATCCTTCTAAAACTCCTCAAATCTTTTCTCTTGTTCTTTTCTCCAAGATTGCTTACCTTCCTCATTACTGTAGTTCTCTATTTATAGGATATGCGGCCTCTTACGTGTCTAAGAACACGATGGAAATCGTACCAATCAATCTGGACATCTTTGTCTTATATGTGACCTGTCGTAGATCTTGTTTCGCTGAAAAAGTACAATAGGTGGCTACTCCCCGTTTGTTCAAGCTCTACTTTCCGTTTGGCCGACTAATCGTGAGATCGAGACAATCGGGATAGTCGGCTTGTTCTTCGTCATCTCGACCCGACCTGATTTTTATTATGCCAAACTGACTTGACCCTCAACATGTCAAAGTCGGCCAGCTCTTCATTATGCTCAAGTCGGCCAGATCTTCGTCATGCTCAAGTCGGCCAGATCTTCATCATGCCCAAGTCGGCCATTCAGTCAAAGTACTAAGGGACACGTGTCATCATCGTATGAACCCACGTGTATCGTTTGAAAATACCCCTTACAATCACTATTTCCAATAGAGATATTATTCTAAAAAATAATAATTCTCCTTTGTAGAGAATCTCTCAAAAGGAAAGAGCCATTATGAGAGCCTTCCTTACTATACAACTTTCTAGACAAAGAACTTGCCATACTCAAAGCACTAAAGATAAAAGCTGATAGAGTCAACTCATCACAAGAGGAAACTTACACTCTAAAGAAAGATATTTCCATATCTTGCAGATAATTCTTGGAAAACCTTTCCTTGCAAAGTGTCTTTCTTTATTTTATTCCTTTACAAAGAAACAATATATAAATTCATTCTTTTATCTGATAAGATCACTTTGATCTCTCTTAAACCAAACCCTAAGGATTGGACATCCCCTACGCAAAACGTGTCCTTCTCTTCTTCTCTTCTATTCTTCAATAGAAAAGAGTTGTAGGAACTCTTTTACAGTATCAAAGCTTTGATCCATACTTGACATTAAAGTTACTGGTGTTCGTCTCTCCATCGACTCTTTGCCATGACCAATAAGATAATTCCTTCGTCTTAGAAGTTGACCTTCTCTTTGTCAATCACAAACATGTTGTCGATCAAACTCAACTCCACAAACTACATGTGGAAAACGCACCTTCTGACTCTTGTAAAAAGTCAGAAACTCATTCAAAAGAAAATATTTTTCCTAGTCCTTCCTCAACCATCACCATAGAGGATGGATAAGTTGATTACTCGGTGGAAATTCACAAATCACTAGGTTCTCAACACGATTTATTTAACCCTCTTGAAGGATGTTATGGCCTAAGTCATGGGCCTAGAACATTCCCATGAAGTGTAGAGTGTGCTGGAGGAAAGGTTCTCCTCAAAGTCCAAGACCAATGATCTTCAACTCAGATAAGAGATGCAACTTCACCAACAAGGTCCATCTTTTATTGCTAAACACCCTGACAAGTTTAAGAAGCTATGCAACTCTTACTACCATTGGACGACCCGCCCCTGATGAGGAAAAAGTCTTTTAGCTACTTTGGGGCCTAGCTCCGTAGTTTCAGATATTTATGACTATAGTTCTTGCAAAATCGCCCCTGACGTCCTTTAAAGAAATTGTTCTCCCTGCATCCTCAATCAAGAACAATTTCTTCAGGCTCTTCCTAGCCCTCAGATGTCTTTGACTTACCACTCTACAACTTTATCTTTTCAGAGAGGAGGTCGTTCAAGAGACATGAACAACAGGGGTGGACGCAACTATTGTCAAAAAATCATCCTGCACCCAATCAAGATAGTCAGGGACATCCCTTCAATGGAAAGGGTAAAAATAATAAACGAGGAACTAAAGAAGAAACACTTCTCGTCTAGAGAATTACCAAAAGGGCGTTTTCACCTCTGGTAACCAAGAGCTTTGGTAAAAAATCTGGTGGAGATCAGTTTACTCCAACCACAATCTGTCAGATTTGTATCGTTAGAGGACACATGGCTATAAAGTTTTGGCATAGGTTCAACCACGCCCACCAGGCTGAAAAACTTCCTCAAGCATTCACCAACATGGAGATTCATGATCCCAATGATGCTGAATGGTATATTAATAGTGGGACTTCAACCCACATAAGTAACAACCTACGTAATTTTACTAAACGTTTTTTGATAAGCGTGTATATATCATTAAAATAGGAAAAATCCCAAAGAAAAAACAACTGAGGCGAAACTAAATCCTTAATGAAGGAGGAAGTTCCCCAAGTAACTCATCCCATCTATATACAAAGGATTCAAAAACACATCCTCTGAATAGAAGAGAAACAGAAGACCAGAGATACAAAAAGGCTTTCACATTCAGGACCACCTTGGGAAGACCTTCCTCTTTGCCTTCAAAGATCCTTCGGTTCTTTTACTAAACTTAAAACCCTATAATGGATCTGATCTAGTAGTCGTTGGCAGCGGAACTCATCTTCCTATCTCACATAGTGGAACATGTCTTTTCTCTACACCTACTGGTATAGTCAAATTAAAAGATCTGCTAGATCTACTTCTTGTTCCTCATATTATCAAAAACATTATCTCATATGAGGAAATTCAAGCACTTCACCAAAATGTACATGGACATTAGTACTTCGGACTCCAACAATGAATGTGGTGGGCAGCAAATGGGTCTTCATAACAAAACTACTTTTGGATGGTTTGGTAGAACGCTACTAAGCAAAAGGCTATACTCAGTTACAGGGTGTTGATTTAAACGAAACCTTTAGCCCAGTGGTCAAACCTACCACTATTCATCTCACTCTATCTAGCTACGGTGTTCAAGTGAGCTATTAGTCAGCTTGACAGCAAGAATGCCTTCCTACATGGAGTTTAATAAGAAGATGTCTACATGGAACAACCCCCAGGATATGTTGACATATCACAAACCAACTCAATCTACTAGCTTTGTAAAGCGATCTATGGACTAAAACAGACCCCACAGGCTTGGTTTGAATGATTTAACAATTTTCTACTCCATGTGGGTTTTTCTTATTCAAGGACCAATACCTCAATTTTAGTGTATCACTCTCCAGTTGGCATCATAATACTTCTAGTGTACGTTTATGACATTATCCTCACTAGAAGCCGAGAATATCTGCTCACTGACTTCATTACTCGCATTGGTTATGAGTTCGCAATGTACAATCTTGGTCCCCTCATTATTTCCTTAGCTTTGAGGTCACCCGTACTTCTAGCCTTTTCTTGGGGCCATAAAAGAGATCCTACAACTCGTTTCTTTTAAAAAATAGAAAAGAAGAAAAGAGGGGGACTTTTTGCATTTAAGCCTTTGAAGTCTGGTCTTAAGAAAGATCAAACTAGTTCTCTTAGAGAAAAGAATGTATTTATATATTATCTCTTTGTACTAATAAAGAAATACACTTTTAAGTAAAGGTTTTCCTAGAGTTATTTGCAAGATATGGAAATATCTTTCTTTAGAGTGTAAGTTTCCTCTGATGACGAGTTGACTCTGTCAGTTTCCATCTTTGGTACTTTAAATATGGCAAGTTCTTTGTCTGTAGAGTTGCACAGTAATGAAAGCTCCCATAACGGCTCTTTCCCTTTAAGAGAGATTCTATACAAAGGAAAATTATTATTTTTTAGAATAATATCTCCATAGAAAATAGTAATCTAAGAGCGTTAATTCAAAAGTAGATCTTGTAAGAGAACTTTGTAAGATGACATGGCATGTGTGGGGTCCACTATAGAGAGAGAAGAAGCACCACACGGTTTGAGCTTGCTATTGGACCATGTGGGTTTGGCCCATGTGCATGAAGCCCATGAACACATGGGTTGTATTGTGGTTTAAACACCACATATCTATGGTATACTAAAATTAAAGATAGATTGAGATGAACTACATTGCTCTCTGTAAGACGGCTCCCACCTCTATAGAGAACAATTCTGGTACAACAGATTAACAACGTGCCGTCTTCAAGATACATCAGCCCCACACACCACAATTCTTCCTCTCCATGCTGCATTGCAAAGAAAACTCGAACAAAGAATGCTCGCCCCCAAAAGTGAGAAAATGGTGTGTAAACAAGAAAAAAAATTCTTGTGCGCATAAAGCATAGGAAAGACCCTTTTTCATAGAGAAGAATCAAAGATTGTATGCCTAATTAAATAGGCACTTCATGCAAAACATGTTCAATATACTCATTTACACTAGCCAGCTTGGACCGAGCTGTAAGCTCGTGCATGCATGAGTGCTTATCTCCCTCCAAGCCCATTACACCTCATATGGGAGAGTTCCCATATAAGAGCTCTCCTCTAGTCCCTCTCCTTGTCGATGTGGGACTAAACCCACACACAAGAAGACGAAGCAAAAGCACAACAAACAAAGATGCCAAAAGGGAAAAGTGTAGATGTAAGAGAAATTATATTTTTTAAGAAAAACAATTCACGGTCCTTTTGGGAGAGACCCAATCATCCAAATGAAAGAACAAATTTTCTCCAAAGGGCCAAAGCCAATTCACAATGCAAGTATAGGTGATCAACCATCTCCTCCAACATCCTACACATAAAGCACATATTTAGGAATAGTCTTCTTCCGTGAGCGAGGTGGTTAGTCATTAACTCTGGTCCAAGATGTAGTCCAAGCGAAGAAGCTATCTCAAAGGGCACCAAACAAAGTCAGATTTGTTGGAAGGAAACCCGGAATTCAATCTATCCAGAAGAAGCATAGAATGAGCAAATGAAAAAAAGAATCCCTCTAAGATTCCACAGTTTCCTCCCATCTAGGCTATTAAGAGGAACATACTCCTGTTCAAGCTAGGAAAGGAGAGTTGTAAGACTTCTCAACTCAATCATTTATACTTCTAAAGAAGGTAGGGCTACAAATAACTCTAACACCGATGATGTACGAATCTAGAAACTCTTCCGCAAATTAGAGTCTCCACACCATATCCTTCCAAAATGAGCCATCACCCACTCTATATTGATCCCTTTGCTAAATTCTACGACAGATAACAAGGATGCCTCTCAAACACCAACTACATAGCTGGAACATTTCTATTGCTCCAATCATTTTCCTACTTCCACAATGAATAATCAATCTCCACCATCTGTTGCGTTTAGCCCATATCACCAACACCATTTGCCTAAAATAGCGGTGTTCACCTCCCTAAGTCCTCTTATACCCAACCACTGGCAGTAACAGTTCTTACAAATTGACTTCCAATCCACGAGATGATATTTGACCTCTTCACCCTTGCCTTGCCAGAGAAAATTACATGGAAGCTTCTCAAGTATGTATGCAGGCTAGAAAGAGCGTACTTAATAAGAGCAACCTTGACAGCTTTTTTTTTTTTTTTGATGAGAAACCTTGACAGCTTTTGATAAATAGCCATCCACAATTGTTGCTTAGCTGTATTCAATAATTATTATTCTACAATTCTTTTGTATGATCATAATGCCCCACCAAATCATGAGCAACTAACGATTTTAACTACTCAGTACACAAATTAACCATTGTGCTGGCTTCCATCACTACCATAGTTCCATGCCAAAGACAACAGAGTGCTTGAACAAGTGACCAACTTCTTGTAATGATTCTGGATGTAACACTTTACCTTAGACATCTTAGACGCTTTGTTTATCTATTGACAGAACAACCAGCAGAAAAAACTACCCAACTGGCTTAGTAACCTTCCTAGTATCCTATTCTAGATACATTGTATGGCCCTTTCCCTACTTCAATACTGTGGACATGTTACCTGGTCATTAGTATGAAAAATTGCCCTGTCACTAATGGTTGAATGAGAAGAATATCTTTTATTCCTTTTTGGGAACTATATAGCCAATCAATTAAACAAAACTGATATATTTACAACAGATACAAAATTCATAAGCATCAAATAATGTCAAAACATGTGGAAATATTTAAGTCCAGGGAAAAAGGGGAACATTTGGATCAGGATTAAAGGGCAGAAAAAATTCCCCTCACAGCTTCTAATGTATATGTGGAAGATATGTTGAAGGCCTGGGTCCCAGTGTTGATGGATCCCAACTAGGAGATCTCCTAGGCAAAAAATCGATTCGATTGGATGATCCTTTCCATTCAACCAATCAAATTCTTTTGGAGGTAAGAGACAAGCATGAAGAGTGGTCCAGAGAAAAAAATTATAGACAGTTTGTGACTTAGAAGATCTCCTTGATGAGACTCATCAAATGGTAGCCCCCTACAACATGTAACAGTGACAGGGAGGAGGACTGCTTCTTTCCGTCCTCCTATACAGCACAAGTATTCTTCAAAGATAAATATATATTCGAGGACAAGCGACTGTAGTTGCGGACATAAGTAAAATATCAGGCATTGTTAAAACACCTTTATCTTTAATGATTCCGATGAATGGCCAGGATCACCTGGTGTGCAGCTTTCCTTTTCCAAACTGGATCGGGCATGAAACCCAACTGACTTTGAGTTAGCTGCCATTTTAACAACGCGAACGGTTATTAAAAAGACTACTATTCATTACAATAAAGAATGCCTTGACATATAAATCCATTGCACCATAGTCGCTATAATGAACCAAGTAAACACCAGTTGCATAATGGAAATTTCAAAAGTTTTCCATCTTATTGTTGACATAATAATCAATATATATTTACCTAAATTATTAAATACAATTGCATTTATAGACCTTTAAACAACAAAAATAATAATTTTGCATTAGAATACAGATAGCATTGTAATCAAGGATTCAAGGGTATTTAATATCAGGAATGTGTTTTCTGGGGCAACATTGCAGATCTCTTCAATGGAGTGGCAGGATTAATATGGCAACTGAGGTGGCAGGCCCCAAGGGCCCACACATTTCTTCACCTCAGCATCTTCCCATGTGGAGAGTTTCAACCCAATTGCACTCCACCACATGGCAAAAAGAGACATGTTTCTTTTGCTTTTTTTTTTTAATTATTGAAAAAAAAAAAAAAAAAACCAATGGATGCAATTCATAGTGAAAGAAAGTTCGAAACATAGTAGGGTATGTATAGGCTTGTTTGTGGACCAGGGCACTATGCAATTGGCCAATTAAGAGGGCAGTCTATCAGATGGACAACCTGGGTGGGTTGGTCAAGCCAGCCCCTCCACATGGCAGGAAATACCCTGTCACTCCAGTGAAGAGGTTTGGATTGTCACTCCAGAAAACCCTTTTAATTATTATTATTATTATTATTATTATTAGAACTGAGTTTTTAGCAGGGGAGAAGGGGGTGTGAGGTCCCTCCAGTGCCATTGTTAATTCATTCGATTAGAAAGAGGCCAGAATTTTTCCCTCACTACTGAAACAGGATTGTTTCGCTTCTTTTAACAAAAATACAGAGCATCTTTTAATGCCCAGTCTTGTTTTCCAACTTTAATCCCCTTTTTTGCAATATATGTGGAGGAATTTTCCGATTTTAGACAAAAAAAAAAAAAAGGAAAAAGAATAACAACTCACAGCTCTTCGAAGCGCTGCTTGTGGTGAAAGAGAGGTGACGATGGATGGTTGAAGGCGTAACAGAAGAAAGATGAGAAGCCATTCTCTCTCTCTCTCTCTCACTCTATCCCAGAGACATGCACATGAGATAAGTCCGTGGGCAAATTCTGAGACGCCCCCAGGGGAAGAGGATACTAGCATAGTTGCGCGGGTAGGAAAAACATCTTGCACGCCATTGTTCGACACGTGTCCCGATCTTTAGAATGGGCATAATGTTGATCCAATAAGGTATCCCTTGGGAGTGGTGATTCAATACTTCTCGCGCCCGAGTTGCTGTCCCCCGGATACTCTTTTGGGCCCACTGACGCATGGATGTTTTCACTTTTCACCTCCTGAGTCCTGATGGACCTACACACCAAAAATCTACTTAGTGGTGATTTGTAGCCGTTGGATTTGAGCTGAGCCTTTTAGTGATGTGATTTCACGCCGATCGATTTGATTGGACTTTTTTTTCTTTTCGCTCAAATGTGACTGCTACAAGTCACCAATCGACCTGATTTTTATGTCTACGTCCAAAAGGTGAGCCAAACATCCATGTGTTCGTGGAGTAAAACTTCTATCACAAGAAATTGTAAATCACACAAAAAACAGCTAATGATTTCTCGGCACGTACACAAGTGCTTTGCAACGTACCCATGTGCTTTTGCTTTTTAGGTGTATGTGCCGAGAACTCATTGGCTGTGTTTTGTGTGATTTGCAATCCCATTGTAACAGAAGTTTTACTCGTGTTCGTCGGGAGTAAAACTGTGCCACAACGGATTGCAAATCACACAATCACAAGCCAATGAACTCTCGGCACGTACCCAAGTGCTTTCTTGTAACGTACCCATGTGCAGTCGCTTTGAGGTGTAGAACTCGGACAAATTTAACATGCAGTCCCTTGAAAAATGTGTTATTTCAATGTTTTCAAAAAAAATATATTTTATAAATTAAAAATACGTTTTTCAATGATGGATACAATGTTTGCATACTTTTAAGTATGCAACCATTTGCATACTAGACCGACCCCGTAGAACTCATTGGCTTGTGATTGTGTGATTTGCAATCCGTTGTGATAGAAGTTTTACTCGTCTGTAGGCCGAAAAAGTGTTAACCGTTGGACGGCACATGCTTCAGGTCGAAGCTCCAATGTACTCTCTCATCCAATGAAATGAGACACACAAGGACCTTTATGATTTGACTCCACGGTAGAATGGTCGATGGAAACTCGTTCCCCATTTAAATTGCAATTTCTAAAGCCTTTTTTGGAAATGCTTTTGCATAAGCACTATAGAAAAAGCGCTTTTGGAGAAGTTCTGGAACCAGCTGTTGAAAAATATTTTTTTTTGTAGAATATTGTTTGGCAAACCATGCATGAGACGTGTTGTTCTATTTGTAGAAGCTAGTATTGATGTTTGGCAAAATCAACTGTGAGCTTCTGAATTTTGTCAAAATATCAAGAATACCCTTATACATTACAATGCAATAATTTATATTTTTGGCTCGCCAAAGAAAACCACTATGCTTTGAATTACATCTTATAAATCTCAATAATTAAATAATATTAAAAACACAGCAAATATATAAAACAAGCATCTTAATGAAACTAATCAATCTATATAATGAAATTCATCGATCTATAAAAATAACAACTATAATTCATAATAGGAAAATTCAAATTGTGTTGATCAAAAAGAGTTTTGATCACTTTAGCTATCTTTGCTCTTTTAGAGGATGGAACTTGCAGCGACAAGATCAAAACTTGCAGCAGCGAGAGAGCAATGAACATAAGAGCATGCAACCATAGAAAATTGATATATCGATGATGAATCCTCACGCTTTGGGGGACGAAAATCGTGATAAAAGTGGATGAGTTTAAGGGTTGTAAAAGTTATTTTGTAATATAGAAAAAAGAATTGAGACAAAAAGGTCAAATGTGAAAACCATTTTGACAGTGATATGCTTCCCGCAAAAGTGTAAAAATACCAATATATACACAGAGGTATTTCTCAAAAAAACGCTTCTAACTTCTTTTCGACGTTGGAAGCCAAAACTCTTTTGCAAACCAGAGATTTATGCTAAGAAAGTGCTTCTCAACTCCAAAAGTTGATAAAGCGCTTCACAAAAAGAGTTCCCAAACACTACCTAAGAAACTTGTTTCGTTCCCATTTAGAAATTCACTGTTTAAATGGATGGAAACTTGTTTCTCTAATCTTTTTTCTCACATAGAATGAACCAATAAATACACAAAGTAGGACTTAGGTTGTGTTTGGCATCGCAATTAGCGAAAAAAGTACTTATTTTTTGGTGTTTGGCTCATTCTGTCAAAAAAGTTATTATTTTGAGAAAAATAATTAAATGTCTTAATTGTTTAGAAATTGATTTTTTTTAGTCCTAATAGGGTTAGGAGAGAGTTTTTATTTTTGTTTTGAAGTCAAATAGGATTAGTTTAATAGGTCTATAAATTTAGGGTAAAAGTAGAAATGAAAATTGAAGTTGATAATTGATTATTAAATTTTAGAGAGAATTTTCTCTTAGGTGAAGTCTGTGATTGGTTTTAGTAGACTGATGTGGATTCATCTTGTTGAATGGTGGATTCCATTCCCAAATCGATGGATTCCAGTTTCCTTTTGCTTTTGTTCACATTTATGTAGAACTAGCCCTGTCGTTCTGCGTCAATTTTAGTATCAAACCAAGCTCATTGCTCTAGGTATTGTTTGGATTGTCTGATATAAACCATAATTACCAAATTGATTTTCATATAAATAAAGTTATCTTCAGCGCGCCACTGTTCATTGTCATTAGCATTACCAATCATTGCCTTTCGTACGTTGCTGGTCAAATACCTCGAGATTCAGGCCGTCAATATTTGCTCGAGATTCATATCATTGATCATCAATGTTTTCCTATGTATCGGTAGGTTCTTCCAACATCTTTCGTTAACAATTGACTTAGCTCAAAAAAGAAAATTTGAATAGTAATAGGAAAAGCTATTACTCTTATGATTGATCCATCGAGTTCAAAGAATAATATTAAAAATTGATGAAATTAAATCACCAAATTTGAACTTCTAAGAATAGTTCCATCATATTTTCTTTTGGAAGCAAATATTCAAAAATTGTTTCTTGTGCAATTACTCTTATGAATCAACGTCATTTACTTTTTGGATAATCGTGGTTGAAAGATTAAAAACTCTGTACAATTCAAACAAACATGTTTATCTTTTTCAGAGGGAAAAACGTATCTTTAGTTTCAAAGGACTAGGTACAAAAGGAAAATCCAAAGAAGCTCAACCTATCCAAGTTCCCCATTCAAGGTGAAGATTATCCGCAAGAGGTGTTTATTGAAGATTTGCTAGTTGAATGAGAAATTCTTCCCCAAATCAGGGGATTCTGATTCTTTTTTGCTTCCCCTCACATTCACGTAGAATCGGCCTTGCCATTTTGCCAGTGAAAGTTGTCTGTCAGCTCTTGCAGCAAATTTCGTTGATTCGGCAAAAGATTGTTTGAGTTGATCTCCCATCTTTGCACCATTCTGGAATCAGATGGAATGAAAATTGTTAGAAATGATCATCAGATTTTGCCTAGCATGGAGATGAGAGTCCCGGTTATCTGAAGAGACTCCATGGGTTTAATGATCTGAAAGAATCAGGAAAATATGTTCTATTCGAGGGTTGATTGGATTTGGAATCATTGTCGGGGCTTTGTGATGGAAGTAAACTACAAAAATAAGACCTCCAAGGTTTCCATTAGTTCTGATTTTTTATAATAGACTCTCCCCAGATTACATCTTTTTATTCCCGCACAATCAACTTCTAATTAAAGCTATAACTAAGGAAACAAATAAATGAAAAACGAGGATACAAGGAAACAATTAAGGAAATACACAACTAAGAAAACAATAAGCAATTAGCAACTTGAGTCGTTCACTTTGTTCACCGTACCAAGGAGCCGAAGAGACAGGAACACGTCACTTTGTTCAGTTGTATTATGGGAAATGGGCTGATGGTGTAAAGGTTGGGGAGTGCTAGAGTGAATACTTGATTGGGAGAAGGCAAAGGTGGTCAATTGGATAGTAGACTTGGATTCCAAATTAGGTGAGGGTGGTTGAGGTAAATCTATTAATCACCGAAAGTTGATGAGGGTTGGGAGCATGAGAGAAGGTAGGGGGGAGTGTTGAAGCGTTGAGGATGGGTCAGAGATGGATACTTTGGTCTTAAACGTGGTCTGATGTGGGTGTCATATGGGCTGTTTTATTTAAGTCTACCATAAGAAGTGCAATCCTTTTGATAAGTAGGAAAAGCTCAACAATTTACCTAAACCTTTCCCCATATAAGTCAATATTTCCATGGTCTTCATGCTCTTCGGACTAGCTCTACATCAAGATCAATAGAAATGCCAGCAGAAATTTATGAATATCGGAAGAAATATCCTCCATGATTTGAGTCTTTCTTGGCAGCATGCCAATGAGTGAGTTGCCAAAATTCATCTTTTTGATTTTTTTCAACCACCCAAAATCTACTCACCTTTTCAAAACTAAAAATGCTCTTATATAAACCCTAAATCGAGCTGGGCTGGGCTGAGCTAGGTCCAAGCCTGTACATTGACAATTTGTTTGAACTTGGATTAGAGGTCTTAAGGCCCAAAGCAGGCTGCTCACGTCTGGCCTGTCTCATACCCAGCCGGGATGGCCGAGTTGTAACCCTAAATACAGCCATCACGAAAATGGCCATATGCTTCTTTAATCCCTAAAAACCCTTTAAAAGTTGGATAGTTGATGGTAAATAACAATATATCACATGGGAGAATTCTCTGCTGCCGCAATTAAGCTCCTGGCACCAATTTTCCAGAAAGATCTATTATAACATAGAGACAAATAAAAAAGAAAAAACCAACCCTCCTGACAAATTACATGACCATACAGCCTCCTTACAATTACATGACCGTATTCCCTGTGCTCTCAATCTCTAGACCGAGCTGGTGGTGAGATGTCAAGCTTCATAAATCACGATACAGTGCGTCCGTAGCACACGGAAGCAAGGTAGAGATTCTTCGCCCATTTCTCCTGCACGTCATCATCCATATTAATAATTGTGAATTAAACATAATAGTAGTTTGCCAATCTTTTCAATCATTCTTATTTTTTGAGTGAATGCATCCGTAGCACCTGCAAAGAATGCACTTTTACCTTCACAATGGAATCTGTCAGTAGCCCAGTTCCACCATTTCAGGAAATTTAGGAAGTTTATTTATGTTTTTTAGAAAAAAAAATGCAATTTCATAACATTCAACTTGGAAGGAGCATTTTAGCAATATATTTTCGCCGGAACACAGAGGGTCCCAGATCATCCATTCACCTTAACATGAGTACTTGGAAATGCAGACGTACGCAAGGTCTCCTGAGTTTCATCCCCAGGTTTGCGCTTGGGCACACTCAAGATAAGAGCAGCTTGGTCCCAAGTAGCAGCTGTAGATGTTATCCGGAAACCACTATCCCAACGCCTGTGGATGCCCTCACTCGGGTAGAGAAAATCAAGCTCGACAACCTGAACAAACAAGTATCAAAGGATTTAAAAACCCAAAGAGGCACCCAACTCGCACTTCAACATTGCCAATACAACAATTATCATGAAAAGGTCAAGTCTTCACAATAAACTGCCATATAAGAGTGCAATATGATGATAAAGTGCCAAATATTATTCTAGATCATCAAATAACTTACTAACCCACTTGTGGGTTGCACAATAAGAATAAGAATAAAATAGAAAGCATAAAACCAGCGGAAGGCAGGAAGTATTTTTGCTGGCCCATTAGGGGATGGGAGTTCAATATACATTTCAGCAAGTTTGAAGTCCAATTTTACTCGAAAGAAAACAGCAAGCGATCTGGGTGGGTAAAAGCTGAAAATTGTTACTGTCATTGCCATCCCAAGCATTTAAGAAGTCACCAAGAGTTACTCAGGCCTTGTTGGCAAAACATCAACAAATTACATGTGTTGGAATATTCAAAAAGAGAAGATCTGGCCATAAGAGAGCCCACAAACACTTCTCAGATATCAAAATTGATAAGATCATCTTTTAGAAAACAAAGGCATTTTCCTCAGATTTGTATGAGAGCATTAAGACCACATGTTTTGAGAAGGAAAAAAAAATACTTCGAAGTGTTAGGAATGGGATGAGAAATGGAACTCAACCTGATCGCTAAAGCCTGCGTTGCGAGACATGACAACACCCCATCGGCTTCCAGCCGTTGCCATTGAAGTCACGTGAAATCCTTCTCTCCACTTCTTGTTTATCCACTTGAAGGGGAAAGACTCACTTACTTTGTAAGATTGTTGCGTGTATTGGGTGCCTGGAGAAATTTGATCACAACTTCAGAGTTAAAAAATTGAAGATAAATGCCAAAAATGGGGACCAAATAAGTTGTGCGCAGTGTGTCTCTAGTATAAGAACTAGACAATGTTAAGTAATAATCTTGCTTCTAGTAAATAAAACATTCTTTAGGATTGAGAAACATTTAGTGTTGCTTTAAGTGGCCAGGAAAGAGCAGCAAGGAAAATTTCTGCAAGTCCCACACCAGAACAAGCATTGAAAACAGAAAAAATAATTTCTCATGGGATGGTCTGAAACCAACTTGGCAAATCTTAATGATGCGAGAGAAAAAAAATATTTTGAGAGAAGAATCTATTTTTTGCCTTAAGCTTGGTGATACTCTTAGGCTCAATGAGAGTGCTATTCTACGAGAAAGTGCAGATAGTAGGGTTTAAAGGTGGAATAGTTAAGGGAGTGTAATCCAAGCCCTCAAATGAGAAGTGTCGAGGATAGCAAGTTCATAATAGGTTCATATCACATGATTTAAAGTCTCGGTCTTGAGGTACATCCCAGTTAGTTGAAAAACTGAGACATCTCAACGAATAGAGTATAATACTAGCTGAGAAATTTTGAGACCACACCCAATTTCATTCCGGACACCCCCAAGACCGAGACGTCCCAATCAAGATTCAGAGATGAAACGGTACTTTGAACCATAAATATCACCAACAGGAGGTAGAAGAATCCCATAGTTGAAGCTGAGACTAGGTATTATCTCTAAAGATCATTTCATGCCTTCCAATTTCGTATCTAGAGGAAAACAAGACTGTCATAGGTTCATATCCCCACTAGGTGAAGGAAAAGCTACATCGCTACACTACACGAGCACAAAAAGGACCTCTACCCCCAAAGAACTAGCCGCATAGCCAGTTGGTAAGGGTGCAACTCAGATGAGCCTGATGGGCTGAACCTGACCTTGGGCTAGACTTTTCCTACCTAGAGTCGGGCTGAAACTGAGATTTTAGAGCCTGACCTGACCAGAAGTTGGGGTTGGGTAGGTTGAAGCCTCAGGCAACCCCAGCCTGACCTCTATTATATGCCATGCATATGTTACTTGTACAGCAAACTTTCATTTGTCTGTTTTCACCTTTGTTTTGGGCATTTAAAGATGAGCAGCATGGTGGCGTTAGGGTGGGCGGCATGAGCCTGCCCTCAGGTTGGGTTCGGGTTGGGTTGACCCCCAACTCGACCAAACGCGCCTGAGTTAGCACCCCTACCAGCAGGAGTAACAGAAAGGGACAACAGTATACAAGATGGCTAGATAGAGTGGAATGACAACACAATTCATGTAGCTGAACCCATATAGTTGGGACACGGCTCCATGACAAGGATGATGATGATGGTGATGGTGATGATGACGATGAAAATTTCCCTCCAACCATATGCTAGGCATGATTTAAACAGTCAACCAAGAAATTTTGAAAACAGATGTGATCAAAGCAAGGTATGTCTAGTGCTTGAAATGATTATAATGTAGACTGAGCTTTCGGTGATTAAATTCATATCTTGAACTTCACATGTTTGAATCAATATACACCAACATAACATGGTAGTTTCACAAACATTAAACCTTCAAGTTTCCCCCCAAAAAGCATCTTACAACTTATTAGTAAAAAGTGACAATTACACACCATACAAAACAATTTATGAGATAGAAACCCCGCAACCTGTGTACACCCAAATTTTTTTGCACAGCTTGTAGCCGAACTAAAAGACGCGTGGCAAAATAAGTCGAGGAAAATCTAGACTGTCGACCAGGTTTTTGTTGGACCTGATTTTGCCATATATCAAAATAAGAGAGTTGTTACGGGGTCATATCACAGCCATTGGATACGATAGATCTTGATGTTTGAGAATTAAAACAAACAAGCAAGACAACAAAGCCAAGCTTATATACATGGTAATAGATAGATGTTAAAGATTTGAACTTTAGTTGCTTTGCCACTAAGAATGACCCAATAAAGGGGAAAAATCTTGACTGGAGATAGATCAATCAAAGTAGGTATCAGTTAGAAGGTTGGGTTCCCATAGGGAATGGAAGCCAACCCAATTAAAGGATAAAATATTCTTGATAAGGATGATCAGCCCAAATTGGTTGCCAAGAAAGGAAACTACATGGTTTGCATTAGCTATAGAACAACTCTCAACAAAGAAGAAAGGCCCTCGCCACTCACATCCCTATGGCTTACACAATCAAATCAACTTTGACAACAACCTCAAAAATAGTTCTCAGAATCATCATGCACATTTCTTTAGTTTTTTGCTCGGCTCAAGTCTTGAACGCTCTAACTGTGATTTTGAATGTCCTTGTCACAAATCATTGTTCAATTTACTTGTTTCTAATCAAGTCATTTGCAATTAGCTTTGATTTTTAATTTAATCCTCAAATCATTATGTTTCTCACAAATGTGTACTTGCTTGGTTCCAATTTCATTTAACATTGTGGATGCAAAATTCCGCAAGTTACGATATGAATACCTCGATATGCATGTCAAGTAAGACCTGTATGGTTCGATAAACTGTGCAATTTTTTACACTCACAATTGTCCCCTCTCAGCTGGTCGGCTAGGAAATTTTGGTCGAGTAGCCGAGAAGTCCTATATGTCTCGATATGCACGTCAAGTAAGATGTGTATAGTTTGATGAACTATGCAACCGTGTTGAGTATAGGAATAACCAATTGAAGTTAAGGATGACATGCTAAGGTGGGATATGTTATGTTGATTGATGCGAACATGCCACTCTACAGGGTTTACTACAGGCACGGGAGGAAGAACAAGGCCTACATTGCATCTTGCATTTTGGGTTGGTCACGGGTGCTTTTGAAGACCCATGCACACATGCAGCATATCAGTGAAGACCCCACACTAGGAGGATGTGCACGTGGGAGATGGTGCTGCGTTTGGGAGGGATTGGGAGTACATGTGGGATCGTGTAGAGGAGCCACATCTCACATGGTGCGTACGAGGGAGCGTCTTCAGCTTGGGCCCATCTACTTGGGTCCAGTTCCATTCTTTAGGGAGAATAGCATAGTTGTAATTTGCTTGCTTAGTTTTGGTTATTTGGTAATTTTGGTTTAAAGATATTTTAAGTGTGTAAATGTCCACACTTGCTTTGATCCAAGGGGAGTAGGGTTTTATCTCTTTGCTTAAATACTCTGTTAAGACTTTAATTAAGGGTTAATGAATATTTTGAATTGAACGTTCTAATGCTAATGAAGCTTTTGGATTATCCGCCTGCGATGGGTGTTTGGTGAGAGACCAAGGGTCAAATCTTCTTGCAAATCCAGGTATTTCTCTATGCTTTCTCTCTTCTCTCCTTTGATCTTATGCTCGGCATTCTTGCTGCCGCCATTGCCACAAACCCCTCCAACCCATTGCCACCACTTCCATTACCCCTCGGCCCATAGCCGTTATCCCCCACACCCTCACAAACAACAACTGTCACCTCCTATTGTCCTTGTACATGCAGCCATCACCCACCACATCTGAAAACCCTAAACAAACTTTATTAGTGGGTTTCCACCAAGCCACACCTGCTGCCATCACCCATAGGCCCAAACCTCAATGCCGTCAACCCCCATAGATCCTAAACTTGCAGTCCAGGCCACCGTAAACCCCAAACCTGCAACTCCTATACTCCCTGGACGCTGAACACCAGCAGCTGCCATTCTTGTAGCAACAACTTTGTTGCCGCTGGCCTCTATGGTCTTTATACATGCAGCTGATGCCTCCTAAGCCTCCAAAACTCGCAACCGCCGCTTCCCACACCCAAAACCTCTGTTGCTGCCACCTTCCATAGCCTCCCAAACCTGCTGCTGCATATCTCCACAGGCCAGACACCAGCAGTCTATATCCCCAAGTACCCCCATGCTGACCAGCTTCCTATATACCTTCAATTGTTAGCCATATTGAAGACCCAACCCCTAGCCATACCCATAAGGTTCCACTGAGCCCTTGTCAGCCTGGACCAATCTTTGTTTTGTGGTAAATTGTTATATTAGTTGTTAGTCATTAATTTTCTTGCTTCTTGAATTGCCCAAAGCCTAATTGTGACCACATAATGATTTGAGCCTCAAATTTCCCATCAAATTCTAGAATAGGCATAAGAGGACTCCCATGAATCGTATGGATTGGCCCAAGGTCAATGGAAACCCGACTTCCCTTAGGCCTATCTGCGGGCTCATATTGTGGGATTGTGATTCGGCATGAACCCTCATATACTGACCTACGTGGTTTCCTTCGATTACTTGTGATCGGTGATTGCTTGCTATATTTGATTGTGGGTGGTAATGAAATTGTTTTGATCTCAGCCTTGCATGTTAGTCACATCATTCATCCTGCATTACTGATCTATTGTTGATTGTGTCGAATCTTTTATCCAAATCTTCTTTATCCGGCCTCTTGTACGTTAGGTGGTGCACTTAACCGACCTAGAATAATGAAGGTTATGATTTGCCCAATCTAGAATGGTGAAGGCGGCCCCTTTGTCTGAGTTGAAATATTAAAGGTGGACTCTTTGCCTATCTTAAATAATGAAGGCGGATGCTTCCTCTAAGATCAAGTTGGCTTAGCCACTTAGGGTTTCTAGCTCAAAATTAAGCCAAAAAAAAAAATATAAAACAAGGGAGAAGAAATCAAGAGAATAAGATAGAAATCAATAGAAGAATACATTTGACTTCGTACCAAATTTGTTGGCTTCACATCAAGTTTTCCATTCACACGAGATTTCTCAAAAGAGTTTTTTCTATTTCTTCATTCATAATGAAAAAATACATGAAGGTTTATATAATTGTAATTCATTAGATTCTACTGAGATATATTGGCCAAGAGTGAGTTCAATCTCAGGACACCTAGATGACAATCATAGGGGTCCATCTGGTTGTCAAAGCTAAGAAATTTCATTTGTCGTTAGTTAAGAAGGGGGTGGGAAAGCTTTTCTCCATATACGTGAGGAAGGTAGGAGATGGACAGAGGAAGCCGACATGCGGAAGACGTTCGGACTTGGTTCATTGGGGTACTCAACGTTGGTTCAGAATCCAAACCCCAGAAGATGCTGCGGCAGAGAAGGGTGATCCATGGATGTACATTCATCACGGAGGAGCAACGGAACGACAGGGGAAGATACCTCCGTTTGTCGGAACTTCCCTTACGCGGTAGGAACAAAGGTTTTTGTTTTCCAGCGGGTTGCGATTGCTCCGGGTGGAGGTTAGTGGCTGACGGACTTGACTCACTGAGGGAGGAGAGAGGCAGAACTGAACCCAGTGAGAAGGATTTTCCTCAGCTGAGAGGGGAAAGGGGTAGTCACCTGGTTTCAAAGCCCAGGTAGGTGCAGCTCGATACCAAGTCTTCTAGTTCGCCGGAGGAGGCTCTAGCTAGGTGGAACTATGCGATGGTCTACAAATCGTCCGACGAGTCAACGAGGTGGGAGGACATAGCAGTGGCCCTTACCTTCATAGCTAGGAAATCATAACTCTTCTACCTTATCCTTTGTGGGTCGAGGAGGCGTCTTTTTTGTGGAATGCCCGGCGGCGATGAGGTTTCTAAGCGACTTGGTGTCCATCAAAGTTGGAACAGCCATAGTCTACATCAGTAGGTGGTGGCCAGGGGTGAACTCGCTCTCGTCCTTTGATCTTCCCTTCTCGGTTTGGGTCCAAGTTCATGGACTACCCTTTCATCTGTGGAATCGCCACACTTTTGAAGGTATCGGACATCAGGTGGGTGGTCTCAAGGATGTTGAAGAATCTGCGCTCTCTGGACTGGACTTTAGTAGAGCACGAGTGAAGGTGGGAGGCAGGGGGGTGAGATACCTCAGTGGATTACGGTGGAAGATCACGAAGCCCAATTTTTAGTCCGACTTGAGATTGTGGGAACAGAGCTTGCAGGTGCGGATACGGTTGAGTTAAAGATGCAGACAGGGTCAGGTAAGACGGTAGCCATACCGGACTCATCATCGCAGGTTGAGGTGAGAAACCCAGACGTAGAGTCCTCCATTAGTATGCCGGTGAAGGCCGTCGGAGAGGAAGCAGGTGGTGGTGCATCGTTGGAATTAGATGCAGTGAGCAAAGTCCCTAACTTGCAGCCTAGTCTGGATAGGGTTATCGTGGAAGGAGACCATAGGGGGAGCTATGAGGTGGCCAGTACGAGCAAACACATGACGGGTAGGGGAGCCTTAACCGTAGCCCGTACATCAGAGCCACAGACGAAGAATTTGAATTCGCATTCGCGTGAAGAGACTGATGGAGTTTTAAAAGGCGGGACGCGAGACAGTAATGACACGTGGTCTGAATACAGTGGAGTGGAAGCAAGTGGGAAGGCGACACATGGTAGGCAGAGGAAGGGATTCTTTATTAGGAAACGGATCTGGGGTAGGGGCAAAATCGAAAAACCAACAAAAAATTTAAAAGAAGGGCGGCGGGTTGGAGGGTCGAGTCGGGATTGCCGAGTCGACCTCATTCACTTTCTACGACCGACTTAGCCAAGTGGGACCCTCCATACCACCTGTACGATTACTTGCAGGGTTCCTCGACAACCACTCCTATACCTGGTGCTATCAAAGAGGAGCGCCCCTTGAAAAGCACTGAAGACGGAGGAGACCAGCAGAAGGAGGGCGGGACAGGTAAGGGCAATTATCCCACCGCCAGGGCTGGATGTAGTCTTCCTGCTTTCACTCCCACCCCAACCTACCGTCATGGTAAGGATGGAAGCGACACGAGGAGCCTTGATGGGGGAGAAGGGCGATCGCAAGCATGTCCGAAGAGCCTGGGGACATTTGGGAGCCTCGATGAGGGGAAGGTAGAGGGAATGGGGAATTGGTCAAGTACTTTCGGGATGAAGGAAGGTCTCATCTATATGGAGAAGGTAGAGATGGAGGAGGCATTGTCACTAGAGGCACTGACAACAATTAGGGAGGAGCCGATGGGATCTATAGTCCGGATGACGAATGACGGGAAGACTGGATGCGATGGCGACAACGGGGCCTTAGTCTACTACAAGGGTGATGAAAAGGGGCCTGTAACAGCCTAGGCCCTAACTACACATACCTCTCAAGACCTGTAGCATATACCGCTAGCAGTATCCAAGCCGGACGAACATGGGAACCTGGGGTGGTTCAGGAGAAACGTAATGACTTTGGCTATCTCCCTTGGAATCTCAGCGGAGGGACGTGAAGAAGAGGTCAGGAACCTACTGTTGAACATTATTGAGAGCGCCAAGGATCAACAGCCCGAACTTAGGACGGACCAGATGCTTATCTAGGGAGGCGAGACGGACCATAATACCGAGAGCTGAGACAAGGTTTACTCTGCCACATCTAACAAGAATCCTAGTGAAACCGATAAGGAGACAGGGGAGGAGCAGGCCACTCCAGGGGCAGGGGTAAGGAAGGGGAAGCCTGAGGCAGAATCCAATCGCATTATGGGTACACCCAAGGCGCCGAGAGAGATCAAAAGATTGGCCTGCCCCTTTAACTCCGGCGAGTTGGTGGTGTATGGAAGCCGAGGAGAGAGAGGAACACACCTAGGAATCAATGAAGCTCAAAATGTTGTCGTGGAACGTCCGTGGTCTCGGAAACAAAGGTAGAAGAACGGTGGTTAAAGCATGGCACAGAGATGGGGGGCTACAGTTTTGATGCTGCAGGAAACCAAAACTAAAAAGGTAGAGATATCTCTAATCAAGGAGCTTTGTGGGTTTAGGGAGCTTGGGTGGGAGGCGCTGCCGACTGTAGGATCAGCGGGCGGTATCTTGATCATTTGGGACCGTAGGTGTATTGAAGTGGAGGATGTGCTGTTGGGGGCATTTTCGGTGTCTATTAAGTGCAAATGTGTGGGGGATCAGTTCACTTGGGCATTAACATCGGTCTACGGGCCTTTGAACCGTAGCTTCAGGGATCAATTCTAGGAGGAACTGGAGGATATCTCAAGCTTATGGGGGACATCGTGGTGCATTGGAGGAGATTTCAATGTTACCCGTTTTGCGTCCGAAAAGAATGTTAAGGGTAAAACTACTAAAAGCATGAGAGAATTCGAGGACTTTATTAATAGGAACTCTTTAATGGATCTTCCAATGAGAGGGGGCAAATTTACATGGTCTAACAACCAAGAATAGCCCACGCTAAGTCAGTTGGATAGATTCCTTGTCTCTGATAGCTGGGAAGACCACTTCCTAGGAGTCTCGCTCCTGGCTATGCCCAGGCCAGCTTCTGACCAGGTGCCGCTGATGCTTGACTGTGGGGGATTTAGTTCCCGCCCTATCCCCTTTCGTTTTGAGAATATGTGGCTGAGTTGTCCCACCTTCAAGAGGAAGGTGGAGGAGTGGTGGAAGTCCATTGCTACCTCAGGAAGGCCGAGAACAAACTTTAGGCGAAACTTAAAGAGTTGAAAGGAAAGATAAAACAATGGAATAGGGAGGAGTTTGGGAGAATCGACCAGAAAAAGAGTCTCATCTTAAAAGAGATTGTGGGGCTTGACAGGAATGAAGAAGAGGACACGTTATCGGAGGAGGAACGAGTGAAGAGAATTAGACTGAAAGAACAGGCTCAGAAAGTGGCTCTTATGGAGGAAACGAGTTGGAAACAAAAATCCAGAATAAGATGGCTAAAGGAGGGAGACCGGAACACAAAATTCTTTCATAAGATAGCCAATGCTCATAGAAGGAGCAACCATATCGCTAGACTCCAGATTCGGGGTAGCACTCTAGTAGACGAAGAGAGCATTAGAAAAGGAGTGGTGGAATTCTATTCAGACCTTTATAAGGGTGTCTCCTCTTTTCGACCAAGGCTGGATGGCTTGCAGTTCAAAGAAATTAGTGAGGAGAACAAGGAGAGGCTACAAGGAGAGGCTAGAAAAGCCATTTGATGAGGATGAGATCTTGAAAGCAGTGTCCGATCTGGCTTCAGATAAAGCCCCGAGTCCTGATGGATTCTCTATGCCTTTCTTCAAGCAGTGTTGGGACATCATTGGAGGTGACTTGGTTCAAGTTTTTCAAGACTTCCAATGTCACGCCCCAAAATCCGATATTTGGTCATATCAACCTTTCTCGTATCTTGAGGCGCGATCTGATCATACAAACGCACAGTTAAACAAAACTGGTATCACGATGCAGCGGAAATACACCGGATAATTTTTTTCATTTTGTTTAAACAATCCATAAGACGAAACACACTTCATTGACACATTAATAATGTTAAAGGATCTCTCACCTCAAACAAAACCGTAATATGCCCATCCAAAAGAAAACATTGTATATTTATCATACTCCCAAATACATGTTACTAAACGGTCAAACGACCTACATAACTCATGTATCTTTCTACAAGATAGAAGAATTAAATAAAATATAACATCGTTTCTAGCACAAGTCTATCAACAGAAATGCTGGAAGCATCAGACCAACTTCCCATTATCCTTTCCTAAAAACAAAACATTTTAAAACGATGAGCTAGGGCCCAGTAAGTACAATCCTCATGCGTAAAACCACTTAAATCAGCGACTTTTGTTTATTTTAAAACAAATACGATTTGCAAATGAATTTCACATGTAATTCGATAAAACTCAATTCTCCATCAATTACTTACGTATAACTTCGAATACAATGATGATTTTTCACATAACAGTCAACCTTTCACTTATCAAAATACCCGTGACTATTTCTATACAGTCAAACCAAGGAAATAAATTTTCCGAAATTAACGAAATATTTCGCGAAATATTTCCATTTTCTAGGTTACCGACAAGAAAGAATCCATACACGAAATGTTTCCATACATGTCGAAATATTTCGTGTTAACAGTAAATTTCGGTCAATTGACGGTGTAAATATGTATTATTTTGGTCGAAATGTTTCGACATCAATAGAAACATTTCAATCGAAGGTAGGAAATGTCCCATTTGAGCACCACAAATCCCATATTTGATAATTTAACCCCTTTCCATATATATATATAGAAGACCAATCCATTATAGACCGCTATGGTTATTCGTTTCCACACTACATATGGTTGTATATTATGGTTTGATAGTTTATGAGTGTTTTTAGGCTTGTTTTTATCATTTCCCATACTTTCCACAAACATTTCTATAATATTTCCATCATTTCCGCATTATTTCCATCATTTCCACGAAAATGTATTATTTCCACACTGGTCGAAATATTTCCACGAAATATTTCCATTTCCGGGCTGGTCGAAATAAACCTCGAAACCGAAATTTATTTCCTTGAGTCAAACTATCAATTCTGATGTATTCAGTACCAACATTCCATCGGTCCTAGTGTACGATATCAACACTTCTAGTCCACAAGTAAACTCCCTAATGTGCACACTAATTGTTTCATTAGATATCTTCTCTCCGGATTCCCTAATTTTCTTTTAGATATAAATACCCAAAGAGTCTCATGAATGAGACAACGCCTCTTCTTTAGGGGACTGGAACCCCAAGGGGTCTTAAGGAAATAAGACAAAGCCTGATACTTTAGGGGACTAAAACCCCAAGGGGTCTCAAAGAAATGAGACAATGCCTGATTCCAACTAATCTGATATTCCACATTCCTAATCACGTTCTTATTCATGTCCTTAATCGTATTTATATGCATAAAATAATAATGTTTGTAGAAACATCTTTACATGCATAACATTCATATTTTTGTATTTTGAAACTAAAAATAAGAACATTTAAGCCCTATTAATATCTTAGAAAGCGAATACATAAAACGGATGAAAAACGCATATATCTCATTTTAAATTAATTTGAGCATGACTTCATCCAACTAAATAGATTACACGTCCTCATCTATCATAATTTCATGCTTTTAAGATTACAATAAATTATCAATGCATTTACACATTTTATGTGGAAAATAAAAGAATTAGGATTTTTCCTTGCTAAAATTTAACAGATAACAAGAATAACATTTTCAAACATTTTCCCCAAAAATAATAGAATTTTCTAGAATTTTTCTACAATATTCTATGAATTTTTTACTATTTCAAAAAAAATAAAAAATAAAAATAATATTTATAAATAAATAAATAAATAATAATTTATCAATTAATTAAATAAATAAATAAAGGCATAAAATAAATAACTATGTACTTACAAGTGAATACGCTAGAATCCCAAATCCTTGAACCTCGTATGATGCGAATCTCGAGGTAACGCGTATCTTGAGGCAGTAGGCCCCACAAAAACTTTTCAAAGGACCTCCTGAATATTTTCAGGAATTCCTAAGAATTTTCTATAATTTCTTCTAGTTGAGGGATTTTTTTGCAAATGTTCTTACCTCAGGGGTTAGAATGCAAATACCAAAATTGATGTAATTTTCTCAAGGCATGGCCTTGTATTTATAGAGATTGAAAACTCAGAACTTTTCATTCCTATCCGATGTGGGACTATAATTTTGAAAATTATCTTTTTTTTTATCAAATTTTATATTTTTGATCAAACTATATCTTTAAAATGTTGCCCAGAACTAAACACAATAACTTTTGACTCGCACGTCCGATTTGGACAAACTTGATACTGATAGAAAGCTATTGCTGAGACCTTTAAAATAGCATACATATAATATTCAAAGTATTATAAAAAGTCTATTATAATATTGCTAGAAATATGGTCATTACATCCAAATGACTAGGTACTTGGATTACACTTCCAATAGTACATTCATAGTCATGATTCCTAAGTTTCAGGACTTCAGACCCATTAGTATGGTGGGAGGGACATATAAGATTCTTGCCAAGATTCTTGCTACGAGGCTCAGAGAGGTGCTTCCTTCGGTAATCTCTCCAGCCCAAGGGGCATTTGTTAGAGGCCGTCAAATCCTTGATGAGGCTTTAATCCCGAATGAGTGCATTGATTCTAAGTTAAAAGATGGGGATCCGGGGATCTTTTGCAAGCTCGACATGGAGAAGGCTTACGATCACGTGGAATGGAGCTTTCTGGATTATATGTTGGGGAGACTGGGCTTTGGCGATAAGTGGTAGATGTGGATCTACAAATGTGTGCCTACGGCCTCCTTCTCTATCCTGGTCAATGGAGCCCCGGCCGGTTACTTTAGAAGCTCCAGGAGATTGAGGCAAGGGCACCCGTTATCTCCCTTTCCTTTTTATTGTGGTAGTGGAAGTTTTGGGTAGGATGTTCGATAAGGCGGTCTGTATGGGAGAATTGGAGGGTTTCAAGATTGCTCCGGATGGCCCAGCGATCTCTCACCTGCAATTTGCAGACGATACCCTCGTCTTTCTAAGCCCCTCGGTGGAGCAGGTGAGGTTCCTTAGAGTGCTCCTCTGTTGTTTCGAAGCGGTGTTCAGACTCCGTATCAACTTATCCAAAAGCAAAGTTTATGGGGTGGGGGAAGTGGAGCAGCTAGCGGTGCTCGCCAATACCCTGAATTGCCGCACTGAGATTCTACCTACTACCTATTTGGGCCTTCCCTTGGAGTCGCCATACAGGTCCAAAGCCATGTGGGAGCCAGTCATAGAGCGGTTCAGGGCAAGGTTATCTTCCTGGAAAGCTAAATACCTCTCAAAAGGAGGCAAAGTGATGCTAATCAATAGTACGCTCTCCAACTTGCTTATCTACTACATGTCCTTGTTCAAGGCCCCAAGATGTGTGGTGCACGAACTTGAAAAGATCATGCGAAACTTCTTGTGGCACGACAGAAGGGACAAAAAGAAAATTCATTTGGTGAGATGGGAAGCAGTATGTATAGACAAGAAAAGAGGAGTGGGGATAAAGCGTATCAAAGAGATGAATAAAGCGCTCTTGGAAAAATGGCTATTGAGGTTTGGAGATGAGCTTGATGGCCGTGGAGGGATTCGATAGCGGCTAAGTATGGAGAGCACCACTTTGGATGGAAAAGTAGAGGGACTACACTTCCTTATGGTTGCAGTGTTTGGAGAGGAATTCAAAAAATCTCTGGGGAATTTTCTAATGGGATCCGGTATGAAGCAGGGCTGGGCAATAGAATCAAGTTTTGGGAGGATTGCTGGTGTGGAGAAAGGGACTTTAAAAGAGGCATTTCCGGTTCTACACTTGCTATCGGACAGGAAGAACTGGACTATCCAAGATTGTGCTCAATGAGGTGGGGAGGTGATGGGATGGAACCTAGGGTTTAGGAGAAACCTAAACGATTGGGAGATTGAGCCCATGGCGAGACTGCTAGCCCGTCTCCAGGACGCTACTCCATCTTCAGAGGATCAGGATAAGAGGATTTAGAAAGGGTCAAAAAGTAGAAAGTTTTCGGTGCGGTCCTTCTACGACGAGCTCCAGAGAATAAACAACGCGCCCTTCCCATCTGCCTTGGTATGGAAGTCCAGGATCCGGACCAAAGTGGCATTCTTTATGTGGGCAGCAACGCTGGACAAGATTCTGACCATTAACCACTTGAGATCTAGAGGGTTCATCTTGGTCGATTACTGCTGCATGTGCAAGCAAAGTGGAGAGAATGTTAACCACCTCCTCTTGCATTGCCACGTGGTAAGGGAGGTGCGGTCCTCCTTTCTCATGGAGTTCGGGGATGCGCTGGGTTATGCCGGCCTCTTTGTTGGACCTCCTGTCTTGTTGGAGGACGTCAGCCTTTTCTCAGGAAGGACGGATTCTATGGAAGCTTCTACCTATGGCCATTTTCTGAGGAATATGGAAAGAGAGGAACCAGCGTGTGTTTGAAGGAAGGAGTGAAGGAATAGGGGCCATCATCATCAATATAAAAGGGCTTTTGTTTCTTTGGTCTAAGCTCTACATTGAATGTAAAGGGTTGTTTTTCGAGAACTTTGTGTTCCGATGGGATCTCCTTTGTCTTAAGGATGTAGGCCAGTTTGCTTGGGGTTGGTTGGGGGAGGTTATCTCAACCTCCCTTGCTGCCCCTTTTGTACTCTCTTTTGCTTTCAATAAAGTCTATGCTTATCAAACAAAAAATATAATTGTAATTCCTCCAAATAAACTAATAAGATATAATGGTCTAAAAAAAGAAAACTTAAACCAACTAAGCAAAAATTGCAATGAGCCCCATTATTTATGGCTATTTGCTTTAGAAACCCAAAACTCAATAAAAATAAGAATTAAACCTATAAAGCAAATAAAACTAACAAATAACTCCTCAAATGCAACCCACATGCATCTTTCCAATGTGGAGACTTCAAGATGCCATACATGTGGGGTCTTTCACTCCCAAGACCATGGAGAACTCGAACTGGGGCCCACATAATCATTAAAGTACAATGACGAAGGAATGGGTCTAGTACTCCTCCTCTGGTAAACTCTAGATGACGTTCTGATGTCCTCATCACTATTTTAGCCAGTGGCATCTGAATTGTCCAAGTAGTTCATTTCTTAGGCCCTTCAATAGGACCGTCTGGGCATTTTTCTTTGTTTTGAGTGTCAAACTTCCATAGTTTAAAGTTTCGGCCGAAACCGAAACGTTTCGCCCGGTTTCGGTACATGCCGATACAAGATACGGGTTTGTATCGGAAAACTCAAAGTTTCGGCTCAGTTTCGGTAGTTTCGGACCGAAACCACTGAAACTACCGAAACTGTGACTGAAACTACCGAAACTCTTTCATTTGGTTTCACCAAGTTTCGGACCGAAACCACTGAAACTTCCGAAACTACCACCGAAACTTCCGAAACTACCGAAACTATGACCGAAACTCTTTCATTATGGTTTCACCAAGTTTCGGACCGAAACCACCGAAACTGCCGAAACGTTTCGGTTTCGCCCGCGACCAAAACCGAAACGAAACCAACGACTTTGAACCATGCAAACTTCTTGTTTGAGCATTTTGCTTGGGGTCAAGTGTTGAAGACTCGCGTAAAATAATAAGAGCGTTGCTCAAGAAGTTTGAGCAGTTTACGTGTTCTTGGATGATTGACTTGTGGAGCTATGTGCTAGCTATGTCATCTATTGGATTGTCGTATGCATCCCCCTAACCACCAGATTGAGCTATGTATTGGGGTATGCGTAGAATTTGTTTGAGGCGTAGTTCCTTCCTACTTTAGCTATTTTTCTATTCCTTTTACATGTAGGTGCATTCCATCTGAGTCTCAATTGCCATCACCTTCAATGTGGCAAGGCTTAATTTTGTTGATTTCGTATGGTATTCAAGCTCCTAATTTCAGCTACCCTCACTCCTAGTCATCTCTTGATGGAGTGATATAAATTAGGATGCTTGCTAAGCAGATGCATCCATTATTGGTGGTTGTTGGGCTGTGTATAGGGTAGTCACAAATTTGTTGTCATCAACAATCTATGAATGACAGCAAAGCTCAACTCAAATAGCCATGCCGATGCTAGTGTAAAGCGAGATGATCATTTGGCAAGACCAATATATTATATAGAAAACCGGTGCTAAGGCCAACAGATAATTTGAAAAGATCAATGCCAAGAACAATACAATATAGACAAGATCGATGTCGAAGTCGATAAATATCTTACGGCTTATCTTGAAATTGAAAAATAGCATAGAGGGTCTAATGTTGATATGGTCGACTAATAAAGATACGGTAAGTTTTATGTGATACAATTACTATAGGAAATTATCTTAAAAATCAAACCCAAATTGGCTCAATCAACTCAGCTGGCTGAACTTGAAGAAGATGAGGATCAGGTTGGCAACTCGGCAAGTCTTTGAAAGCTCTTCAGCTTGGATCAAGTTGGCACCTTGGACAATCTTGCTTCCAGTTCAACTGAGAATAGCAACATTGCTGAAGATAGTAGCTTTGCACCTTCCAATATTCCCTCAAATTGGGATGGTCCTTCTGCTCGACCAGTTGATAGTGAGGAGGTTTCTTGTCGTTCTTAGAACGCTGAGATGGAAGATCTCATTGAGTTGATGCAACTCGACTTGGGATAAGAGGAGGTCAAGGAGTCTGATCTTCTTAAAGACGTAGTAGATTCCGGAGAGGGGTTTGGATTAACATAACCTTGCTAGTTAAAAATTCTATACAAATTATTAGAGATGTTTTATAATATAGTTGTCCAAGTAGATATAAGAAGACCAAGAGATTGTCATGAAACTTGCGATAAAAATGAGGAAGAAAAAACAAGGATAAGCTTCGCTCGTTTGAGGTTTGTTAAACGTTGAAATAGCTTCCCTGTCAACCCTCACGTTCACGACTGAGTACAAGTCTGAACGAAAAAAAAGAAAAACAATGGATGGAGTGTCAATGATTGTTTGGTGGTGTTAATGGTGTTTGAAACGTCTGATCATCACTTGTCATGTTTGGTTCTTTTGGATCGAATCATGCTCGTGATAGTGGAAATCGGCTTGCTCGATTGACTTCATTATCTTAGCTAGGTCGGCTGGTTTGGCCATGTCTGTTGGCTCAACCAGGTCGATGCTCTCTTTGCCTGTCCGCTTGTCTGCGAATTTTGATCTTATATCTTCTCGTGGTCACTTTTCAGTTTGCTTCGTAGGAATTTTCTTGGTTCCTTTTTCTTTGAGCTACTTCTAGGGCACTTGAGATTTGGCAGGCTAGGCATAGGCGGTACATGCTATCTAGATTCTTTCACCCCCAAACACTCATTCAATTTTTCTATGATGCAACTTACGATTTTTTCAATAGCTCCATCCTTTGCGCTTACTCAGCCTATACCTTCATGACTTCCTCCAGCTTCTACTATAACGCAAACAATTGACTCGTCCATTCAGCAACTATTGTTGCATCAGTCGAAGGCTGTTGCATGGATCTAAATTAGGAGACTCTTGTTATTTCTTCTCTGATAGACTGATGCCCTTTGAGCTTTTTAATGCGGGACTACGATGTCTTTTCCCACAGACGATGGATGAAAAAATTCATAAGGCACGATATTAATGCCTCAAGATGGATGTCAAGGAAGACGTGTACGGTTCGATGGACCGTGCAATTTTTGTCACTCATAAAAGTTTTAGAAGCTATGTTTCCCTTCATGTTGATTAAATCATCTCCATCCATTTAACGTTACTTTCGCTTTGCATATGATTGTCGATTTGGTACTTGAATCTAGGCATTAAATCTACCTAGGAACCCTTAGCAGGAAGAAACTCATGAAACTCATCTTACATCAATCGCCTAATCAAATCTAGCAAAGCCGGACAGCCATCAATATTGACCTCATCACATTGACTTTGGACTGGTTCAAGGCAACAAGATTTTGAACACGTGAGACCGTAGTCTCTGACACATCCCACGTGTTGCAATGAAATTTTGCCAACATAACTACTCTTAGACAGCAAGTACAAGAACAAAACATTTATTCTAGAAAGACACCTAAACCAAGTTCCACCACATGTTAATCTTCATGATGATCAAGAGACTGTTCTTACAAAGATAGTATATAACATCAAAACAAGCATTGAATTAAGTCAAAATGCATGGCAGAAAGTGATTTCTCCCATATCACAGTTGTCAAGAGAAACCCATTCAACAACTAATGAGAGCAAGGAGAGCTAAAGTGAGAAGGGCTCTAAATATCAACATGTAACAACCGACACGTGTCACAGATTTGGGTTTGTAGGTACAAAAGATGACTGGAATATATATTGTACAATACATTGGTGCAATTTCATTAATGTTTCATTTGATATCATTATTTTTCACTAGAAACATCATAAAATAGCCTTAAAATGTAACATACCATAATGATTCTATGGAAGTGTTATGAAACACATAAATGAATTTAATGTGCATAGAACCAATTTTCAACCATCTGAGCGAGAAATGATGTTTTCTGAAGCTTTCCACATTCACTAAGTATTCATATAGGGAATGAACAGCAAATGCACCATGTATTAATCATAAATAAGCATGATGCACCACCCAAAGTTTATTCTCTTTTTTCTTTTCATTCTTTTTTTTCGGTAAGTAATATATGTTGCATCATTATCATCAAAACATCACAGGGAAAACATTCATCCACGATTTTTAGAAACTAATGACCAAATAAAGCAGCTTTGACTCACCTTTAGACATCACCACAAGAGAGCTACCATTGTTAGAACCGGCAATAGAACTGATGTAATAGTTCTTCTCCCATTGCTCCATAATCCATTCCTAAGACATTTGAAGTATCAACATTGTTAAATGTATACATTTTTTACTTCTAGGTAAATTGAAACGATAAAAGAAGATTTGCCAAATGAATTTGTACCTTGTGGAGAAAGGACGGAGACAATTCATAAACTTGAGATGTGAAACAAGTTCCAGCATCCATAATGAGTGCCCAAAGATTTGAACAAGATGCCACACAACTAATGAGCAGACCATCTTCATTTCCTCTCTCCACATGTTGCGCCAATCGTCCGTCGGCCACATTATAATGGTACCTAGTTACCAAAAAAGAAAGAGAACGAACAGGTACATCACAAAAACGGAAGTGTGCTTACACGATAATATAATGTCATTTCTACTGAAACAGCAATGGTGTCTCTACTTTATTATTCTGAACAACGGGGCAGTGGCCCTTACATGGTGAACTAAGAAGTACATAACTAAAGGTATTATCCAGGAATAACCACACAAATTACAAACAGCTTATAAGTGATCAAGGAGCTGGGGCATGAGGAGTGATTCTTCTTCAGCTCAGGAAGTGAATTCCAAAAGATTGAGTGAGATGCTCATAAGCACAATGTGATGCTCCATTTTGTATTAGTGAAACACTAATCAACCCTATGTGGTAACAACTTTCTATGCAATTGAGTTTTTATTTGCATTGTTCTTGTCCTGATTCAAGAAGCCAAATGTCTTCTAAATTGCTCTTGTGATTGTCACACAATAAACAAATAGTTTGCACAAAGCACAATATTAACATAATAGCTTCAATTGGCAGTAAGAAAAGCAAAAACTTCTATAGAAGAGAACATGTTAAGAGAAAGCTCAAACCAGTACGAACGAAAAATGAAGAGATAAATGGCCTAAAGGGGAAAAAAAGATTGTGATCATGAAGAGGCAACCTCCACTAAGATCTTAAGGTTTTATTACAAAGTGAACCACTAATAATTGACATATAAAAGAATGTAGAAGTCTCTCTACCAGCCAACACGCAATGGAGCCGTCGATGACAGAAGAATCGTTACCGCAAGGCATAGAGGGGGCGAGAATGAGACAAACAGAGGGAGGCAGGGGGATCTGTTTCTATTGCCTTCCCTTTCTACTTCTAGACTGGTTCGTCGACGGGACAGCGAGCCAAGATCCGATTGGTCAATCGACGAATCCATTCCACGTATCATGGCAAAGGAGAAAGAGACAATGGCAACGCACCTGTCTGCCACTCTACACAGCATTAAACCACCTAAGAACTAGTTCTGGAAACCCGACTAAATAATGGGGCTAATACAATGTTACTATTTTTTAAGGCACAGCTAGAGCCAGGCTCTAGAAAGGGGATAAGAAATTCTGAGACCTTAGTAACTGGAACAGCCAAAATGTGGATGAGTCTCTGTGTTTGGTGGACAGAAAGTATAGCTCTAAAGGAGATCAATTCTAGTATACATCAGATATATTACACTGAGACCTGATCCAGGAATTTAACATGTCTGGTAAATACAAGGCTTGTTTCAAGAACAGCAACCAATCCCGATAGAGAAAGAAATATAAATCTGCTGAAACAAGAAACCACTATGAAACTTTCATCATGTAGATTTGCCTGCAATGTTATATAGAGCAACTAACAAATGTCAAAGGAGAAGTAAAATGTCTTGAACACAACCTGAAACTAGATCTTTTCTAGAAGAAATCTATGGTTTGCCCAGCAAATTTATCATAGCCATAGGCCCATAGCTTTATCTAGATAGTATTAACACAATCCCATGTGGCATTCATATATCTATCTTTCTCTTGACTCACCCAAGTTTCTCAAACAAAAATTAATAAGAAACGTTCACTGACCATGGTACTGAATAAAAATAAAAACAAAATTGAGTTATTAACTTCACTATACATGGGGACGTAAAAAAGGGGATCCTATCGACTTGTTCCGACCTAGGATAATAAGCTCATGTGCTTGGTCTTACTTCACCATCGAGAAACAAAAGAAGACTTCCATCTCCAAGCTTAGCTCAGACATAGCTCGCTTCAGTATTTTGGGTGAAAATATGTGTGCATATGATGCAACCACAAATATGAAATAGATATATGCTGTACCAGAGGAGTGCCAGATCCTATACACCATAACGGAAGATGGGCAAAGTTGATGGTAATGGCTCGAGGCCTATAAAATCTATAGATGAAGGTCGAATAAATAAGCCCACAATCTGGCTCAAATTTGGGCCCATACCCAGGCCCCGACACATAACATGTTTGCAGAGGACCATATTCATAAAGTCCATAAGTCTTTTATTCCTTTCTTTTTCAATACATAGTTATTTTCTTTAATAAGTTATTTTCTCCATTTCAGTAAGTTGTTGTCTTTAGGAAGCTTCCTCTTTTGCAAGTTTTACGAGTCTCATATATGTCATGTACTGCACAACTTCACAAGCTAGTGAATTAGATAACAAGTTCACAAGTTGGTTATTCTTCTTCATCCAGGGAATGACTTTCTGAAGATCAGGTCTGATGCTCAACGTGCATGGTGTGATGCTATGCTTATTCAAGGTGCATAGTGTTTGATTGGTGCGACACTAATTAACCTTATTTAGTAAGTTTTCTATACACTGACTCAATTGAGTTGTATTTCTGTATTGTTTTGTTCTGCATAACTACAACAACACTAAGAGAAGCTTTTTGCATCAAATCCAAGTCTTTCTTTCACCAAAATGAAAGGAATAGATGTACTAATATCATAACATCTCCGTAAATTCACTCTAGCCGGAATTCTTTACTGTTAAAAATGTCAAAGAGAAAAGAGCATCAAAAAAATGCTCATGACCATGAAAAAAAGAAAAGTAATCAATAAATACTATCCAAACATCCTGCTGAATGACTGATAATTAAATATGCAGATTTAGTTAGAACAGTGAGCAAAGCAAGAAGAAAAAATAAAACTGAACTACTTCATTTTAGATAAACGAATACAAGGTAATGAAACAGAAATAGTTGTACCTCTGCTTCATTGGTAGCCTGGCATTGTAAACTGAAATCCACTGGGTAGCAGGAACTCCTAGACGGACCTTCTTCTTCGGTTGCCCGTCGTCTTCTTCCTCAATAGTCAACCTACCCCGTTTTTGGCCCACCTGATAGATTATCTGGCAAATATTCAAAAAATAATTAAGCACTGATGGGCATCCAAAAAAAATTTATATCATACATAGTCAAATATGAACATTATGACCTTCTGAGCACCATCAGTATTAATTGGTCTTATAGCCGGATTTGGTCCAATCAAACCCTCAAACAAAGATATCAGCTTGGAATAGCTGGGCTCCTCATCAAATTTCATGTTCACCACGATCTCAAGAAATTGCTTAAAAGGTGGAGGACAAAAGCAACACAGCATTTCAGGAGATGTTGCCATCTTTTTCTTGCATACTAGGAATGATTTGTTGTCGCCCTGGCAGAAGAAAAAATTTAGTTTACAGAACTGTAAAACAATCGACTCTCAAAGAGAAGCAAAACAACCATTTGATATGTAGCAAATATGGTGTTACCTGATATCCTTGCCATGGTAACCTGCCCCGATGAAGAAAGATGAGTGTATATGCAAGAGATTCCAGATCATCTCTTCTACTTGCAGTTCTTCCCAAGTGAGCATGAACACTAGCATATCGTACAGTTCCTCTACATCAATTAAATCATAAAATGGTATCAGAAACAGAAAAAGACAAGATTCTAGGTTTTAATTCGTCACATACCAACATTTGAAAAAAAATTCAATTTACCTGAACACATCAGGACGTTGATCATATTCAACATGCTGACCACTAGCACCATCTCTCCATCTCGTTGCTGCCAGATCATAAAAGCAATAATAACCAAGGGGAAAGAAAAAAAGAAAATGAAGAAAGAAAGATGAAGGAAATGATGTCTTCACTAATGTCAAATGAACTTTCCTTACCTAATCCAAGGTCAACGAGAAACAACTTCTTCTCTTGTGCTGTAGATGGCTGACCAAGAAGAAAGTTCTCTGGCTTTACATCTCCGTGAACATAGCTAAATTAGACAGAGGAAAGGCGTGAAAAATAGGACATCAGAAAAACTAGGGCTAGTATGAAATTTCATTGAGACCACATCAATACAGTCTCTTCAATTAATTATCAAGAAAATCAAACTTCCTACGAACAGAATTCGAAGAATAGGTTCAATAATAGGTAGTTACCCCCTTGAGTGCATCTTCTCTAGGATTGATATAGACTCAACCGCAATACAAGCTACCATTTCTGAGGACATCCTGCATATTTGAACCAACCAGGTCAAGGGAAAAAGCAAATAAGAAAAACATTTGCATAAATACAGTTTCCAAATTTGTAAAATAACACAAGATAAAATCAATTCCAGTAGCAAAATAAAGCCTATGACCACATGGTTCCTGTGCATACAAGCACGAACGAACAAAATGGTCTAGTATGAAAGAGACACACAAAAAAGCAACAAAAAAGATTAAGGCTGTAAACCATACTAGCCTGACTGAGCTATACCTTAGACAAAATCATGAAATAAACTGGTATGAATTATTAAGCTCTCTAAAAGGAATGATATTTACTCATTTTAAAATAGACAGGGAAGAAGGATGAGTAAATTGGGGAAATCTTGAGCAACTAATTCCAGCAACTTTCTAAGCCATTTATCTAATACTGTGAATGACAAAACTGCCCCTATTACTACACTTAAGGTTCAAAGCATTATTCTGTCTCAGAATGTCTCCACTGAGACAAATCAGTCTAGGGGGGTGACTGGTACAATACATTGGTTTTTCTGTCAGCTTTGTCGTGGTTCATCTCGTACCGTCTTGGTCGAGACGTCACATATTTTCAACCAACTGAGACGTATCTTGAGACCGAGACTTTAAACCATGGGTACTCTTTCAGGTATAAATCATAGGGCGAAAGAGTCCAGTTGAGTTTAGTAACTGGCACAATGAAACAATCAAGACTAATGTCAAAGAAAATCAGGAAAAAAAATGGAGGGCAAAAGAGAAGTGGAAGCAGAAAAAATATAGGCCTTTAGACTCCCTCTAAATTGACTACTCTAACCCCCTGCTTGGATTCTGTCTGTATTTTGCAGGCAAATGTTTGATGATAAAATGTTTGCTGGGCAAATGTTTGTATGTTGCTTGTGTGGAGGCAGCAATAGCAGTGGAGAACGGTGGCAGCAATGAAATGACAATGGCTTGGGAGGAGAGAGCTGTTGGGGGAGACCAAGGAGGAGGGACCAGTTGCCTAATGCTTGCAGCCAAACATTAGGAAAAGTTTCGGCAAAACTATGGTGGCCTGATTCAAATTTTTGCTGTATGTTGCGCCACCAAGCACACTCAAATGCTACAAACATTTGTACACAACCATTTGCAGCACAATCAAGCAGGCCTAAATCCCGAAAAAGTGCATTGATAAAAAAAAGTCTCCCTCCCCAACAGTCAACATAATAGATGTGGCAAGCCAACACAATATATCTGAAATAAAGTGTCACAGTTCAGACACTATGGAATGGAAGATACTCACGCTTGACCTGAAGAATTCCATGCATCCCATAAGCTAGGCCCTAACATGTCCATAACCTGCAGATATATAGAAATTAGTTCCACCCAAATAAATTTTACCCACCCAATCATTGATTTTGAAGGAACTTCAAGGAAGTAGTACAAATCACAACTAAAGCTCAAGAGAAACCATGATGAAATTTAAATAACCATGTAATAATAATTAATCAAAACAAAAGAATATGAATCATACCATTACATAGTAGTCACCTTGCCTCCCCTTATAGTGTACCCTAGGCACTCCATGACTGCCACCAAGAGTGCTATTCAAAACAAAATCGAATAAAATTGAGAAAATTAGTTATAGGAAATAAATATGAGATGATCCCTCTGATTAAAAAAAAAGTTGTTAGACATACTTGTAAACTTGCCACTCATATGGAGGACCATAGTTACAACCTTTGCTGCTTCTATGCTCAAATTTAAGAGCCACCTGTACAAGACACAACGGCCAATCAGAACCACGCCATTATGTAACTAACTGTTAAGAGCAATAAATCCAAACTGACATGCTAAATTGCATTCTAAAGTGGTATGTTAAGCTAAAAATCACCTCGATAGCCCCAGGACCGCTTGTCCGCTCAGTCCCACCTGAAACACGACGACCAACAAATACTTGACCAAACCCTCCTTTACCCAACTTCCTCTCGATCTTATAAACCGGTGATCCTCCTACCTGAACCTGAAAAAGAATCCCAAGAAGAGTTAAAAAGTATTGTAAAAACAATTAAATTCTGTGATTGCTGAAGAAAAGATAAATGGTCGAATTAATGTACCACCAAATATGAAATTTAATACAGTACCGCCTCTCAAAATCAAGGATTTAAATTTCTTCGGCCCAGGTAAAAAACCAAAATTTAAACTGAAATTTCACCAAAATCCTGGAAAAAATAACGTATGCTTAATGGTATAAAATTCCTTATTTATAGGAACAAAATCTTATCTCTCTCTCTCCAATCCCTAAGATAAGGAAATCATAATTTGTACCTTAATTATCGAAAAAATGTATTAATTATCTTATTTTCTATTTAAATTGAATACTTACCGAAACTTTAGATTTTAGAATTCTTTGTGTTTCGATTTCAGTAGAGGCCAAAACCGAAATTTCATCTGTTTCGATGAAATTTAAAGCCTTGCACATAATTGATACTCTTGGCGGTCCCAATTTCTCTCCGTTTTGGGGGGACATCTATTTTGAAAGTTCAGGTACAATTCGGATTTATATTTTCCTCTCCACATTGCTTTCTTTAGAAAATAAAAAAGAACACAGAACTCTAATTCTGTTCATCAAACCTAATTTGATGCTGCAAGCTGAACTAGCGAGGTACCTAATGGAGAAGTAGCACAAAATTACATTCACGACTGTTTTGGATGGTATGGGCATGTTCTTAGTTTTCAGTGCAACATGTATGGAAAATCTCCCTTTTAAAGACAATACTCAGCGGTTTTCATTTTCAGAATTCATATTAATTATGGAATTTGAGATTCCACCAGTTTTGTATATAGGGACAGGCATAATGAACCTCTTTTTTAACTGATTTAGAAATATAGCTATATAATCAACATGAAAGATCCATCATTGAAAAAGAAAAATGCTTACCCTTTCAGGGAAAGGAGCAGTGCTGCCTTCTTCTTCCTGCCCAGCGACCTTATTAGCGCTCAAGCCACCGCTATCGCCAGCCATCATTTCTTTCTGGCGACTCTCTGCACACCCCTCTTCCCCTCGACTGGGGATGCGCGGAATTCCTCCTCCTTCTTGAACCTCCTTAAACTGATCAGGACCACCCGATTCACAGTTTTTATCAGAAATCACGATCACGGCAGCCTTCGCACGATTCCTGGCACCAGCAGCCAATCTAGTCCTGGGCCTTACTGCGCGAGTCTTCTTAACCTCAAATCCGGAAACCACTTGGGCTTTGGCCGCCTCCTTGGCAACAGCGGCTCTAGTTCTGATGTAGTTACCGACCAACGGCTGGGGTTTTTTCCCGACTGCTCGACCTCTCGGCTTACGCCGCTGATCTAGAGTCGGAGCACGGCCTCGACGTACTCCACTACGGAGCTCAGGCATTCTTCGTCCATACAATCCGAAACCCCCTCTCGAAATCTGACCATTATCTTTCTCACCGAAACTCTGAATTCCGCACCATGACTGAGCCGATTCTTCTCTCTGAAAACCCTAATAATCCTAGAATCGGAGGTTCCATCGAAATGACAGCGAGAGAACGAGAGAAAGAATGGAATCCAAGAACGTGGAGATCGAATTTAGGTTATTGAAATAGATATTTTCTAAGGATTTTGCAGAAACGAGAAAGGAAACAAAAGGTAAAATGTCGGAAACGTACCTGAGAGAGAGAGAGAGAGAGAGATGAATGCTTTAGGTTTGGGAAGGTTTTGATCTTCTCCTCTTTCCTTTTTTTTCTTTTATATTTTGTTTGGGTCTTGTTGAAAGACTGGAGAGGGCACCCCACCGACTGTAGATCGTGTGACCAGCTAAAGCGTTGAACCCACTTTTACATGGTTGGGGTGGTCGTATAGTTGGCCTGTGAAAGAGACTTCCTCCGACGCTCACTTTTTTCGTGGGTGTACGGGTTTCCGGAACACACTCGTCCAGAGAACAAGTCTGGATCAGAGGGAGTACAACTTGGATTACCGAAATCACATTATTAGCCACGTGGCATATTATTAGAGATTTCTCACCGTATGGATGTTTGGCTCTGGTTAGTGATTTATACGCCTTGGATTGGAGTCGTTTTCGTGGGTTGATTTTTAACCGTGGAATCTGAGCATTACTTGGGGTATAGATATCCGAAGGTTTGAAATCACTAATCAGACTATTTTTAGTATGTAGGATGGGCCAAACATCCATACAATCAATGTCCTCTAATAGTGTCCACGTGGCTCATATTGTGGTTCGTCAGACATTGCAGGACCCAAAGGAGTTCATGGACTTGCCAGATCGCCTTCTAGTCCCACTTTTTGCTCAAAGATGGCCTTACGAGGCACGTGACACTAGACCACTGAGTGCGGATGTTTGGCCATCAATAGGTGGACCATATCAGCCTGATTGGTGATTTCTAGCCATTGGATTCAAGTCCTTTCATGGATTGATAATTTTTTAGCCATAGGATTCAAGCATTATTTGGGTTCTCAGATCCAATGGCTAGAAATTACCAATTGGACTGATTTGTGAATTGTAGGTCCATCTAGGTTGGGTCAAATATCCATACAGTCAGTGGCTCATTCAGATATCGGTGTGCATTCTTTGAGCAAAAATGGACTTTATGGCCTTTTCCTTGTGCCACAAGTTTCACGTGTGAAAAAGATGAGGCAAGTCTCAACCCAATAGTCCTCAACCACATTGTCAAAAGTGAAAAAAATTATACATCCATTTTGGTCATTCTATATACACGATGCATGTTTACACGTGGCACATTCTTATAGACCGCGGACCGCATGGATGTGGCCCATCCTTAAGTGACATGCAAAAAATAAGCTTAATTAGTGATTTTTAAGCATTCGATTGGAGTCATTTTCATGGGTTGATTTTTAACCTCGATTTTGAGCATCACTATTTAGCATGCAATTCGAAGTACATTTTTTGCCAAGGAGAAAACGACACCATCATGCACGTCCATGGACCCTAGACCATGTGATTATTATTTTATAATAAGGTAAATGCAGGTAGAGATCCTAGGGAACTCATTTTATTCTATGGTGTTGAAGATAGCATTCAAAACAACAAATGTCAAATTCATCGTTTGACCACCTGTCCTCAAGCTTTGGGATTACAGTATTTTCAACTGTAATAGTGGGAGGTGTCTAATCATTTAACACCATTAACTAGACCCGTTCGTCTATGAATTTAAGGAATGCTCTCATTTTAGCTTTCTAGTAAGCATAGTCACCTCCATTGAACAAATGAGGTTTAGAGGTGTTACCACCTTCTTTTTACATCTTTGCAAATTTGAAGAATTGAGTAGGAACTCACTCGGGTTGTTAATCTTTAAAAAAATGTCTAGACTCTGATACCAATCGAAAATTTCTCCCAATCCAATCAAGGATACCTAGGGAGGTGAATATGTATTTTAAAATTATTTATGTATTAAACACTCTATTTAGATTATTGGTCTGCATTGGAGTAATCTAATCGCATGTTATCACATTCCTAAATAAAGGTTGATTGATTAAGATGTGATTATCTCAATCAATTCGGATCTAGAATATCTTCAATATATTATTCATGGTTGTTCGATCTAATCTCAATATATGTGCGGAAATAAATCAATCAATAACACTTATGAGTTTTTACGTGGAAAACTTTATCAACGAAAACCACAATACCATGTTTAGCTATTAAAGTACCATTAATGAAAAGTTAACAAGTGCAAAAGTATACGCAACATCGTTACCACAACATACAAACTAAGTCCTTCCCTTAAGCCAACTGTAGATGCATCCACGCTCCTTACTTTTCAAGAACGAGTCCACGAGCTCCCTTTCGCTAAGATGTTCTCAACGGTGTTCAGTTTGGTCTATCCTCAAACCTATGCTTTGATCGGTCCAACGCTGATTTTTTTTTTATACAATTCAATCCAGCCCCGGAGAGTGATGGATTATGTAATACCTTGAACTTTTGTCCAAAGATATTAGAGTAATTTACATTAAAAGGTTATTTTCAATAGATAATAAAATTAAAATAATTAATATCTTTGAGTTACACATTAATTACCTTAATTAAAATTTTTCATAACTTTTATTCTTTTGGAAATAATAAAAATACTTCCCTAATCAAATACTTGAACTTTAAAAATAAAGAAACTATTTAAATGTGAAAAGTCTCGGTTGTCAATCCTAGGAATACTTAGTTTTTCGGTAATAAAAATCGTTGTGTTATGAGTCCGCCAAAGACTGAAGTGTCAAAGATCAAGTGGACTTCAATAAACAAATCAAAGAAGAATTAAAGCTGAAGAAAATCAACCCAAGTATTCAAGATCAACTAAAGACAAAGTCAAGATCAAGCTCAACTGAAGACAAAGTCAAGCTCAAACATGAAGACTTAATGATCAAAGTACGTTCTCACTCAACGAATGTTCAACTATAAAGAATCTCGTGTTACGGTTACTTGCGTACATTTAAGGGTACACCGTGCGTTGCCAGTAGATCAAAATTTATCTTAGATGGTTCATTGCTAGTTTGGTATCATTTATATGAACAAATACTTAAAATAAGTATTGTTCAGAACACGACTAAGAGGCTCGGCTGACTGACCAAAAAGGTGCGGCCGACCGAAACTCTCTGTTTTGGAAAACTTGTTGCTGACCTGAGCGGGCGACCAACTAAAAGGTTCAGTCGACCGACCAAACATGCGGTCGACCCCCCCCCCCCCTTTTTGGATCTTGTTTTGACTCAGTCTCTTTGGCAAATTTAAGCGCAATTTGGCCCTTCAAACGGCTATATTTTGTTCGGTTTTATTGATGGGAGGCTGGTTTATAAACTAGAGTCTTCTCCTCTCATAAGAATCAATCCAATCAAGAGATCTCTAATCTCCTATTCTTTGAGTCCAAAGATCTGAAATTTGTGAGAGCTTCATCAGAACAAAGTTGTGTATTCCTTGTGAAGGCTCTAAGTGTTTGAAGAGACTATTAGTTATTGTTATTCTGCAAGTATCTTCTTCCAAGAAAAGGATTACTCTTGGCAGAGTGTCTCTTAGGCGAATTCTTCTCCAAAAGATTCTCCATTTGATCGGATTCATCTAAAAGTAAGTGTCTCTATGATCAAATACCATTTTGATAGAATTTAAAATTTATAAACACTGAATATTTGTCATTAGTGGATGAGTGATGACTCATCTAACTGAGTTGAGGATTGTAGATCTATGAGAAAAGAATTTCTCTAAATAGACCACTGGCCTAAGCTGACTCTCTAGGTAAGTGAGAAGTGATCCTCGTTAGATTAAAACTAAGTGATATCTTAGTTAGTGTATTATTTATTTTAATTGGATATGTTGTAATGCATAATTGAGATAATATAATATTACTCGTGTTGAGTATTGGATAATGGACGTAGGTGTGTGATATTCGCTCAAAAGTGCTTATTTTAAGCAATTATCCTTTTAGCGTTATTGCATTCTCCTACGTAAAATACTCTATTTACCTACTTTTCTACGTAAGAGTCTCTTCTGTTGCGTAGAACACACTTTTCTGGACGAAATGGTATATTTGCATGCATTAAACATATTTTTGGAAGTCTAAATATTAAGCCGTTCTGATAAAGTCTCATTACGCGCTTCTTCTGTCGCAGGAAACCCCGATGGGACGATTCTCGAGACTTGTGGGCCCAAATCGATCATGAAAGCCCATTATCAAAGCTTAAAGAGCCCACATGATATGACTAGAAGATATGGGCTGAATAAGAGGACCAAAAAGCCGGCCCAAAGAACGAAGAGAGAAGGAGAGCCAATGACCAAGAGACGGACCAAAGCGTTTAAAGCCACATGAGTCAGCAAAGAATGATAGTCGACTCTACTGGAGAAGCGTGAGGATGGTCACAGTGAAGACCAGGGTTCCAGACCCTCCGCCAGTGCTTTTTTCCATTTTTTTGATACTTTTTCTCTCATCTCTTCTTATTCTCTCTCTCTTCATCTCTCGATCCTTGAATCTACTGACCTAACCCCAGAACTCCTACCCATCGGCTCTATCTCATCTCCCTTAGCTTTCTGACCATTGGATCTTCCATCGGACCGTTGGATATTCAATCGGACCGTTGGATCTCTCTAGATCTGTCGATCTACCAATCTGAGTCCCAATCAAGTCACCATCCATCCGATCGCCATCAAACTGTCTGTCACATCATCTTGTGAGATGATGGACATCATCAATCCATACGGGCCAGTAGCCGGGCCCATCTTCATCGACCCGCTGTCCGACCAGTTAGTGGACCCCGCGAATTTCAAAATAATTTTAATTAAATGGGGGGTCCACTAATTGGGGAGATTCCCCATAGAAAAGTAGGTTTTTACTTAAAAAAAAATATATATATATATATATATATATTTTTTTTTTTTTTTCTTATTTTTTTATTTTCAAAAATCCCCTATTTCCATTAAAGGAAATAGGGAAGCTTTAAAAGGAGAAGGATAGGGGTTCGTTCGAACCCTAATCCCTCTCCCCTCTCCTTTTCTCTTTTCTCCCTCTTTCCCTCTTCTCTCTTCCGGCAGATTCTTCCGGCGAATGAGCGGACCGTCTTCTTCTTCTTCTATTTCTTCTTCTTCTTCTTCTTCTATTTCTTCTTCTCCTTCTTCTTCTATTTCTTCTTCTCCTTCTTCTTCCTCTTCTTCTTCTTCTTCTTCTCCTCTTCCTCCTCCTCTTCGTCTTCTGCGTCTTCTTCTTCGTCTGCATCGTCGCCGGAGTTGCAGACAGCAACTCCGGTCGTCGTTTTAAACACCACCGCCAGCACGTTCTTCTCCCCCTCTCCTCCTATCCTTCTTCTTCCTTTTCTCTTTCTCCTTTTTTTTTTCTTCTTCTTCTTCTTCTTCTTCTTCTTCTTCTTCTTCTTCTGCTCCGTGTCCTCGTTTTTCTTCATCTTGAAGCTCGCCGGACTGGTTCATCTTCTCCGGCGAGCTCTTCTTAAATCACCTCCATCTTCTCTGTCTCCCTCCGTTATTCTTCATCCATTATTCTCTTTGCTGCGTGAGGCAGCAACGCAGCACCTCCTACAACGTTCCAACCGCCTGCTGCAACTCTCCATCCACCCTTTTACCGGAGTTGTAGCCTGCAACTCCGGCGTCTTCTTCCAAAAACCAGCGGTATCCCCTCCATCAATGGTTTCGTCCACCACTGTTTCGAGCAGACCTGCAACTCCGGCAGGTCTGCAACTTCACATCACCGTGAAAACCTACACAACCACCAACAGTCCAGCAAGCAACCACCGTCCTTGCTGGACTGGTTCTCCTTCTCCGGCCATCTAGCTCTCCGACAGTCTGTCCTAATCCCACGCTCCACCGAATCACCTACAACCTCTCATCCCTATCTCTCAACTCTCCCAAAGGAGCAGTAGGTGCCAGCGCCTCCATTCTCTACAAGAAAAACCAAAAAAAAAAAGAAAAAAGAGAAAGGAGGAAAGAAGAAGGAGAAACCGGTGAGGCTTCTCTCTTTAGAAAGCTGCCCTGTCCATCACGACCCCACACAACCAGCTAACGCTCCAGTCCGTCTCCACCTTGCTGTGACGGACAATTCTCTTGGCTGGACTCTCCATCACATGGCAGACTCACAAGATCAATCTCCTCCGATACAATTACGGTAAGCATCTCGAGCTAATCCCTCTTCTCTCTCCTCTTTCTTCCTCTTTCTCTCTCTCTACTTTCCCTATCTAGAATCCTATTTTCTCTCTTTTCTCCTTAGATTCTCTCTCTAGAACCCTAGTTTTTTGTCGAGTTTCTCACTTTCTCTCTCTAATTCTCTCTTTCTCTCTGCAATTTTCTTTCTCTCTCTAGACCTCTCTCTAGGATTAGATTTCTCTCTTCTTCTACTACTTTCTCTCTCTCCTCTTTAACATTTTTTTTAACTTTCCCTCTCTAGTTTCTCTCTCTCAAAACCCCTTTCTCTCTCTACATCCCTCTCTTATTAAAATGCTTTCTAGTTTAGTTATTTTGTTAGATTTTTGCTGTAAAAGACAATTTTGATTGAATGAAGTTGATTTGAATAAAATTATGTTCCATTCTCTACAAAATTCCCGTCATTTTATGTCATTATTGCGCTAATCCGACTAATCCCGAGTGCGGATCGACATCCGACACGAGCCACTGTGCAAAATTGCTCATTCTACAGGTTAAATGTCTCGGATAAATTAAAAATGTGTTGAAGTTAGGGTTTCCGTAACCAACGCCGCGGAAAAACCCTACTTTCAGTGTGGAGTCGTCGAACCACTATAAATCTAAGTCTTGTGTGATTATGAATGTTTGCATATTTTGTTTCAGATTTTCTCATATATATGTTCTGTGAATGATTCGTATTTTGATTGATTGATCCTTTTTCGTCTTGTGTGATCATTAATTTTTAATTCGTATAGAATCTGTAGAGAAATTAAAAATTATCTTATTCACCCCCTCAGGACATAACATGATAATTAAAATGGAGTTTCAAAATAAATTACCAATGATAATTAATAACACACATAAATAAAGAAAAACTTACCATTTTATTTTGAGCAACTATTAAAAATAGAAGAATCTCCCAAAAACCTACACATTTTCATCTTTTCACCATTAGAGAGTTCTCCATTATAAATCGTTGAGAGCTTTTAGAGCCCTAGAAACACTATAACGTCTCACCCTTTGAGATTATTCCTTTAGATAAAATGTTCATACTTTCGAAATCTTCGACATACTCAAATCCTAGCTTCATCCAACGACGATCGATAAAAATACTTTCAGCTACTTTTTCACCATTGATTCAAGTTCGGATGAAGATTAACAGACAAGGTAGGTACACCTACATATTTTACTAGATAATCTGTCACGCCCCGAATCCAGATACCCAGATACGACCCAAAAATCCATGGATTGACCAGTACCCGAACCTAGACGTGATCCATGAATGTCCCCTAATGATCCAATTAGGTCAATTAGACTACTAAGGTTCATTCGAATACCCACAAAAAAAGTCTAGATATAGAAACAAATAATTAAAATAATTCATAATTCAATCGATCAATTAAATTTAAAGAGAAGGTTAGAACATGCTCTTAATCAAAAGCTTATATGCCCGTAAAAATAAATAAATAATGTTATAAAATAATCAAATACAACTTTCTAAAGTGTCGGATCGACTCCTAAATCTTCGTCAATCTCCTCAAGTACACCGAAGTCTTCTGTCTCAAAATCATCCCACGTACCCAATTCCTCAAAATCTGAAAATGATATCGATGTAGCACCGTGAGCCGATGCCCAGTAATACAACAATGTGCATGGTATGATGTCATACTATACAAGTTTTTTAATCAAGTTATGTATTTCAATTATATAATAAGGATGATATGAATATGATAGTGAATGCAAGTGAGTACGAGATGCAAATGCAACTAGTACACATAATCATATAGAGTCTCCATCTCTTTTTCTGCACTGGGAGAGGTCTCATCGACCCATCTGCAGGATATAATAACGACTGGGGCCTTTCACCCTAGGGTATCGAACCCTGCTTAATTGATAAAACCAATATAAACGTATATAATATACTTCAACCCCGTTCCCTTATGCACTCCTTATATGAAATGATGTGATGATCGTGGTATGACAACAAGATAGTACTAGGGTTATATGAAATAAGCAAACATGTATTTAACATTAAAATAAGAATATAAAATAAACACGCGATCATCAAAAGTGATAACATGGGAACGAATTAGGGTTAAACATGAATAACATGTAACAATCACCAAAGGTCACGATCAACATGAATGAATAATATATGTAGAAATCGTAAGAGAATCCAACGCACCATGGCCGAACCCTATGAAGGATCCATAACACAATGTCGAACCCTAAAGAGGGATCCAAGACACTTGGCTAAACCCTATGAGAGATCCAAGACACATGAGTGGGATCCCCATGCATACAAGTATAGGTCAAACCACCTATGAGTTAGTCAAACAACAAGGGCTAAACCTCTTAATATTCAATAAGCTATGACTGAACCACTAAGGGTTCCCAAGACCATTAATCGTCAAAAATCCAAGAAATAGGTGGTTCACAGAAAATATGTTTCTTTGGTAAATCATAACTAAATAAATATAAATTAGAAAGATATAAACTCAATAGATTTGAAAACTATATTCATTAAGATTTCTATGAAAATTAAATTAAAAAATATTTATTTTTAAAATTGAAGTCAAAATTTTTAAAGAAGTAGAATGCACAGAATCTAAAATTTTAGGTTTTACAAAAAATGTCAGTACTTTAGAAAAATTACAACTAAATAAATACATATCCTAAAAATATAAAATCAACGGATCTGGAAAATAAATTCACATAGGTTTATAGTAAAAATAAATAAAAAAATATTTAGTTTCAAAATATATATGTACATCCTTAATCAATTGGACCACACGGAATTTAGAATTTTGAGTCTTGGAGAAAAGTCCATCATATTATACAAATTATAACTAAATAAATAAATAAATATCAGAAAAATATAAACTCAATTAATTTGGAAACTAAATTCATAGGGGTATCTATAAAAAATAATTATAAAAAATATTCTGATTCAAAATATAGATTGAAACCTTTGATGAACTAGACTATACAGAATCTAAAATTCTGGGTTTTATAGAAAAGTCCAGCTGATTTAAAAAATCATAACTTAATCAATACAAATCAGAAAAATACAAACTCAAAGGTTCTAAAAACTTGATTGAAAGAAGTATCTATAAAAAATAATTAGAAAAATATTTAGATTAAAAATATAGATCGAAATCCCAAGTGTAGTGGACCATTCAAAATCTAAAATTATGGATTTTGAAAAAAAGACAGTATATTAAAAAAATCATAACTAAATAAATATAAATCATAAAAATACAAACTCAACTATTTTGGAGAATAGATTCATAGAAGGTTTTAGAAAAAATAATTAAAAAAATATTTAAGTCTTAAAATACCACAAAAATTATAAAGAAATGGCTATATATTATGGATGCCAAATAAGTCATGGCCAAACCCATTATGGTGGTACTAAATAATGATCAACTCAAAAAAAAAATATTAAATCATATTCAAATTAATTTATAGTGAAGATCTACAATTATATAATGAAAGAAAAATAATAACTTGAATAAGAACAAGAATAAGATGGATCAAGCACACTTATCTTATGGTTTCTTTACTTTAATGAAAATCAAAAGTTACTTCAAATTTGAAATTCGTTGTATCGTCCTCTCCTCGGGGTATGTTCTTCCATTTAGAGTCCCCGTCAATTCTCCATTCTTGTTCGAGTGCGATCGATGCCCAGATGAAGGTTTAATAGAGCTTTCTCTATTCTTCAATGGAGTTTGGGTTTGTGAAAGCTTCTAAAACTTTAGGGTTTTTATAAATAGGTTTAGGGAAGGATTAATATTTCAATTTTAGTAGAATTCGTAATTATCAAAGGAATGTTTTTTTCAACCCTCAAAAACTTATATTTTATATCACTAATGGGTTAGAAATGGGCCCAAGGCCCATATATATTAACTAGGCTTCATTTAAGAATATTATTAAGCCCGAAAGACCTCTAGATTGGCCATACGGGCTCACCCAATAATTAAACTATATTATATAATTTAAAAGTTGATACAATAAGGTATTGACACATGTCTGAAATTCCACCAGTCCGTTATCTTTAATTCAATATACCTCAAAGGGGGTAGATTAGGTATTTAAAAATTAATTACCTATGTAGTTTTATTGGTTTATGGTATGGGGATAAAATCTCATGCCTTAGTTGTTTGAAAAAGAATTATCATAACTGATTCAAATCAAATATACCTCCGTGGTATATTATCTTTTTGTCATTTGATCTAATCAGGATATAATGCGGAACACAATCAAACAATCACACAAGATAAGATATTTTTACGTAGAAACTTTAGCTAAGGAAAAACCACAGGACCACGTATAAATGGAAAGTATCACTAACTGAAAAGTTAAACGAACCAAAGGTTACATACGCAGCTTCGTTGCAAATACAGCATCCAACTTTAGCCAAAGCCCACTGCCGATGCGTCAACGTCCTTTGAGTCAACGCCACGAATCCACGCGCGCCCTTCCAGCCAATAAGCCTTATCCGCTTTGTAATACCCTGAACTTTCGTTCTAGGGTATTACGGTAAATTCACCTAAGAATGAAAACCTTAAACTTTTTTAGACTCATATTATTGTTTTTATTATTTAATATCATGTATAAGTATGTGTATTTAATTTGGTTTCATTTTGACAACTTTGAAAAATCTGCTATTTTTGAAACTCGCTCTTTATTGCTAAATTCCTGTTAAAAATAATGAACCATAACTTGCAGGGGACTTTTTATTTCCGCAGCTAACATTCCAGAACTTTTATAAAAAAATTATTTTATGGGCCCGAGACACAAAAAATATTCCTATTTTATCCTTACCAACTTAACTATGAAATTCGGAACTTTTCTTGAGACATAAAAACCCTAACGGGAGATTTTGACAAAAATAATATTTGCGTAATTTTTGAACTTTCATACAATTCTTATATTTTTTCAAAATTAATATTTAATTATATTTTATTTATTTAATAAGAGTGTGGGACCCGCGAATCACTTTTGGGTAATTCCGATGTCATTTGACATTTTTCCGGTGCTTTGAACGTTTTTTATGATTTTTATGTATTTAGACTACTTTTTGTGATTTATGTGTGTGCCATGTATCAATACCTTATTGTATGAACTTTTAAATTATATAATATAGTTTAATTAAATTAAATTATAATTATTTGTGTTATGATTGTTGGGTGAGCCCGTATGGCCAATTTAGAGGAGTTTTGGGCTTAATAATATTCTTAAATAAAGCCTATTGATATATATGGGCCTTGGGTCAATTTCTAATTCATTAATAATATAAAATATGGGTTTTTGAGGGTTGAAAAAGTAATTTATTTGATAGTTACGAATTTCACTAATATAGAAACCCTAATCTTTTCCTAAACTTATTTATGAAAACCTTAAAGCTTTAAAAGCTTTCATAAACCCGACTCCATTGATGAATAGAGAAAGCTCCATCAAACCTTCATCCGGGCACCGATCGCACTCGAGCAAGAATGGAGAATTGACGGGGACTCTGAATGGAAGAACATACTCCGAGAGGAGGACGATCCGACGACTTTCAAATTTGAAGAAACTTTTGATTTTCATTAAAGTTCAAGAAACCTTGAGGTAAGTATGTTTGATCTATCCTATACTTGTTTTTCTTCAAGATTTTTTTTTTCATTAGATAATGGTTGATACTCATTATAAATTAAGTTCAACAATATTTACTTTATTCTTATTGGGTTGATCTTTATTTTGGGCCACCACGATGGGTTTAGCCATGGTTTCTTTTACACCTATAACGGATTACTATGTTCTTTATCATTTTCGTTATATTTTTTATAATTTAAATATTTTTATAATTATTTTTCCTAAATACCTCTATAAATCTATTTTCAAAACCGTTTAGTTTGTATTTTTCTGATTTATATTTATTTAATTATAATTTTTTTAAGTTGTTAGACTTTACAAAATAACCTAGAATTTTAGATTTTACATGGTCCACTTCACTTGGGATTTCGATCTATATTTTTAACCTAAATATTTTTATAATTATTTTTCATAGATACCTCTATCAATCTAGTTTCTAGAACCTTTGAGTTTGTATTTTTCTGATTTGTATTTATTAAGTTATGATTTTTCAAACGTGTTAGACTTTTCTATAAAACCCAGAATTCAAGATTTTACATGGTCCACTTCACTTGAGATTTTGATCTATATTTTTAATATAAATATTTTTCTAATTATTTTTCATAGATATCTCTATTAATCTAGTTTCTATAACATTTGCGTTTTGTATTTTTCTAATTTGTATTGATTAAGTTATGATTTTTTAAATGTGCGGGACTTTTCTGTAAAACCTAGAATCCCAGATTCTGTCCGGCCCAATTAATTAAGAGTTTTGACTATATTTTGAATCTGAATATTTTTCTATTTATTTTTTTTAAAAACCTCTGTGAATCTAGTTTTTAAATCCATTAAGTTTATATTTTTTTAATTCATATTTATTTAGTTATGATTTTTATAATACAGTACATTTTTTGTAAAAAATCTATTAATTGTTCGTGGTTCGGTCATGATTATTAACTATTAAGGTTTTAATCTTGTTATTTGACTAAACCCTAGATGGTTTGACATATACTTGTATGCATGGGGATCCCACCCATGTGTCTTGGAACTCTCTCTGCCAAGTATCTTGGATCTCTTTTTAGGGTTCGACATTGTGTCATGGATCCCTAATAGAGTTCGGCCATGGTGTGTTGGATTCTTTTGCGATTTTTACTTATATTATTCATCAATGTTTATCGTGATCTTTAGTAATTGTTTACATGTTGTTTAACCTTAGTTCGTACCCAGTTTATTACTCTTGATGATCATGTATTTATTTTATGTTCTTATTTAAATGTTAAATACATGTGTTGCTTATGCCATGTACCATCTTGTTATCATACCATGATCATCACGTCATTTCATATAAGGGGTGCATAAGGGAACGGAGTTGAAGTATATTATATTCGTTTATATTGGTTTTATCAATTAATCAGGGTTCGGTATCCTAGGGTGAAAGGCCCTGAACGTTATTATATCCTACAGATGGGTCAATGAGACCGCTCCCAGTGTGAGAAGGAGATAGAGACCCTATGTGGTTATGGGTACTAGTTGCATTTGCATCATATACTCACTTGCATTCACCCTCATATTCATGTCATCCTTATTATATGATTGAGATGCATACCTTGGTTAAAAACTTGTATAGTATGATATCATACCATGCACACTGTTGTATTACTGGGCCTCGGCTCACGGTGCTACACCAATACCATTTTCAGATTTTGAGGAACTGGGTACGTGTGATGATTTTGAGACGGAAGACTCCGGTGTACTCGAGGAGATCGACGAGGATTTGGGTGTCGATCCCACATTTTAAAAAGCTATATTTTGATTGTTTTAAAACAATACTTATTTATTTTCACGGGCATATAATCCTTTGATTGAGAGCATGTTCTCGCATCCTTTTCTCCACATTTAATTGATTGATTGAATTATTTGTTTTCTACATCTATTCTTTTTTTTACTTAGTGAGTTTTCGAATGAACCTTAGTAGTCTAATTGACCTAATTGGACCACTAGGGGACATTTATGGATCACTTCTGGATTCGGGTACGGGTCGATCCACGGATTTTTGGGTCGTATCTAGGTATCCGGATTCGGGGTGTGACACGCTTGTTCAGTTTGGTACACCCCAAACCTATCTTCGATTCGCTCCTCCGATCTTAATTCTCAACACTCCTGCCTTTATAGAAAGTGAATGATTCAGTACACCCTGAACCCCAAGTTGCTCAAAAGGTGTTTGAGTCATACTGGTACTCTCAGGCTTACTAGATTGAGTATAGAATTGGAAAACCTAAGCTGAGTGAAGATCAAGCTCTTAATTTTGATCGAGAAGAGAACAAGCTCACAAGATGTGAATGAAAATAAGCTTCTTGCTCTTCGAAATGGACACTCTACTAAATATAGCCTTTGCTTCTCTCTTGAAGATTGAGTCACTCTGTGTCTCTGTGTGTATTTAGAGAAGGGGTATATTTATAGAATATCAAGACCCTGAGTCGTGTGAAATGTGGGATAATGGAACCATGAATTTTGGATCTGATAAAATCGATTTTATTCAAAGTCCAATTGATTGTACACTTGGTCCAATTGATTGGGCCATGTCCAATCAATTGGGGACAAGTGTCCAATCGATTGGGCTCAATAAGTTTTCTGTTCTGAAGGCACCAATCGATTGCACAGGGTTCTCCAATTGATTTGACATTTAATATTTTCTATCTTAAAGGCTCCAATCGATTAATCAGAGTCTCCAATCAATTTGACTTAGAAAGATTTCTGTCCCGTAGTCTCCAATCGATTACACAGTGTTTCCAATCGATTGGGCTCAATTATATTTTTGCCTTGTAGTGTCCAATCGATTACACAGTGTCTTCAATCGATTGGGCCATGTCCAATCAATCGGGGACACATGTCCAACCGATTGGACTTTCCCACTAGTCAATAAAATTGACTTTGACTCGGGTTTGTCCAATGACTAAGTCTGACCATTATATTTTGTTTATTTTAATCAACTCCTATGGCCACTAAGTCACTTACCTTCCTAATCGAGCGTACACGATTGTTTAACTGATAAATCGGCAATTACTCAGATGACTCATGTCGTCAACCGTCTAATTCTTGTTATCTCTGTCTTTTAGTCTTCACGTAGTTGGCGAAGTAAGCGTACCACGACATCTTCATGCTACATTAGTGCTCGTAGGAACGGTTACAAGAATGTTTTTATGTCAAACGGAATCTTTGCCAAATTGAATATGAAAATATTCTTTACAATCTCCCCCTTTGGCAATTCTGTAACAAAAAATATTTAATCATAAAGAAGGTAAAAAATAGAAAATATAGTCTTACCCTCTTACATAATTTACTCACTATCTCACACTTTCTTGGAGATAATCGAACAGATATAGTGTAATGACTTTTGATCTGTTCCCTGCATATTCTACCAACAATACATACCTTGTAATATCATTGATATTCGCTTAAAAGTGTGTATTTTCCACTGTTATCTTCTAAGCGTTTTCACACTCTCCTACGTTAAAATGCTCTATTTATCTACTTTTCTACGTAAGAGTCTCATTTGTTGCGTAGAACACACTTTTCTGGACGAAATGGTATATTTGCATGCATTAAACACATTTTCAGAAGTCTAGACATTGAGTCATTCTGATAAAGTCTCATTACGTGCTTCTTTTGTCGCAGGAAACCCCGATGGGACAATTCTCGAGACTTACGAGCCCACATCGATCAGGAAAGCCCATTATCAAAGCTTAAAGAGCCCACATGCTATGACTAGAAGATATGGGCCAACTATGGGCTGAATAGGAGGACCAAAAAGCCAGCCCAAAAAATGAAAAGAACAGGAGAGCCAATGATCAAGAGACGGACCAAAGCGTTTAAAGCCACATGAGTCAGCAAGGAATGATAGTCTACTCTACTGGAGAAGCGTGAGGATGGTCACAGTGAAGACCAGGGTTCCAGACCCTCTGCCAATACTTTTCTCCATTTTTTTGATACTTTCTCTCTCATCTCTCCTTATTCTCTCTCTCTCTCTTCATCTTTTGATCCTCGAATCTACTGACCTAACCCCAGAACTCCTACCCTTCGGCTCTATCTCATCTCCCTTAGCTTTCTGACCGTTGGATCTTCCATCGGACCATTGGATCTTCAAACGGACCGTTGGATCTCTTTAGATCCGTTGATCTACCAATCTGGGTCCCAATCAAGTCACCATCCATCCGATCGCCATCAGACTGTCTGTCACATCATCTTGTGAGACGATGGACATCATCAATCCATGTGGGCCTGTAGCCGGGCCCATCATCATCGACCCGCTGTCCGACCAGTTAGTGGACCCCGTGAATTTCCAAAGAATTTTAATTAAATTTTAAAAAATGGGGGGTCCACTAAATGGGGACATTCCCCAAGGAAAAGTAGACTTTTACTTAAAAAAAAAAAATATTTTTTTATTTCAAAAATTTTATAAGAGGAGGGAGAAGGGTTCGTTTGAACCTTAATCCCCCTCCAATCCCCTCCAATCTTCTCCTCTCCTTCCCCCTATCCTTTTCCTTCTTCCCCGCGACTTCCTTCTCCTCTTCTTCCTCCTTTCTTCTTCGTCTCCTTCACCATTCTTCGCCGGAGTTGCAGGTTTGCAACTCTGGCCGTCCTTCTTCCTTCTTCTCTTCTCTTTCTTCTCTTCTTTCTTCTTCCTCTCTTCCCTTTCTTCTTTCTTCTTCTCCTTCTCATCTTCTTCTTCTTCTTTTCGTCCTTCATCTTTTCGTCCGGCCGGAGTTGCAGAACTCCGGCCGTCTCCGCCTTCTTCTTCCTCCTTCCTTCCAGCAGCTCCTGTACCACCTTCTTCCGCCAGCAAATCTCCACTCCACCGTCTTTCGCCGTTGCTGCACCACGAAGCAGCACACAACAACTAGCACCGCCTTCTCCATTGATCATCAAGCCGTTGTCCCCTTCAAGAAACCAGCCACCGCCTCCTTCACAAACCAAACTCCATCTCCACCGTTTTCCATAGAGGCAGCAGTGCACCCCTCTCCTATGGACGTTTCTCTTGGAAGAAGAACCCCAGCCATCCGCAGCACCTTCTCTTGAAGCTCCACTGTCCAGCCCACCATCGTCAACACCATAACCACCGCCTCCATCACCTTGTGCACCTCCTCCTTGCTGGCCGAACTAGCAAGGTTCGACATCTCTGCACCAGCAGGTCGGCCACGTGCATCTTCCACCCTTTGGACGGCCAGCAACCTTTAGGTTCTTCTCCACCAACCTGCTGCCTCAACGTCTTGGTGCGGGGTGCTCCTCCTTCTTCCCTTCCATCTCCACCTGCAAGTCGCACAAACAGCAACACCACGGTGCTCTCTCCCACCGAACCAGCAAGTCTCCACAGCAACCTCTTCACTGGTTTGACATGTAGGACCACCATCTTCACGGGTTCATCACACCGCCATTTAAGCTCCTAAAGCCTCCACATACTGCTTGGTTGCAAGCTTGGAATGCATAAGGTGAACCATGTGTCTCCTCTTTACAGCATCAAGGTAAACCTCCCTTATTCCATTCTCCTTTTCTTTCTCTCTCCTCTCTCTAGGGTAGACACCTCTCTCTCTCTCTAGGAATCATTCTATCTCTCTCCATTTTTTCTCACTTTGTTTCTCTTCTATCTATTCTCTCTCTAGAACACTAAGTTTTCTCTCTCTAGGATAGTGTTTTATTTTCTCTCTCTCTCTAGACTTATTTTCTCTCTCATTCTTACAGACTTTCTAGAGTAATCCATTACATTGCTTTCTAGTTGATTGTTTGTTATTGTTGTTCCACCTTTCAAGAAGTTGTATGCAATATTGCAATTTGATGAATAAAAGTTAAGGTTGTTTTTGCAATTTTTGTTATGGTTTGAATAGCTATTTTTCTCTCTAAAATCAACCAATCATGTTTTAATCCATCACCATTCTCACCTCTCCATGTTTTCTTGATAAAAATCTGTCATTTCATGTCTTTGAATTACGCACACTAACCCCGAGTGCGGATCGACATCCGACACGAATCCCTATACAATATTGCATATTTTGCAGGATTAAAACTCGGATCAAATTATAAATCTTGTTGAAGTTAGGGTTTCCGTAACCAACGACGCGAAAAAACCCTACTTTCAATCATCGGCAATTAATAATTCATATAAAATGCAATGAGTATAATTACGCACATCACAAGTAGAGAAATTGAAGAAAATTAAACATTTTTCTCCTCCTATCTCATGCAACATCAACTTATTTTTACCGCTATATGATTTTTTCTCATCCTTTTTGCCACAGATTGACAAAGGTACAGAAATATAAACAAATAATAAACATGCAATCAAAAATATCATGAGAAATAAGTGCAATATATACGTCCATAACCAATCAATTCACAGTAATCAAACAAATTATAGTAGATCTTAAAGTATAAACTGAGCTTTGGAGACTCGTAACTGGAATATGAATTGGTTGGGATAAAATTATTAAGAAGCAAACAAAACAAAATTTTATTGAAACATATTTGATTAATACTGATAGAGATTACCATGAAATATAGAACTTGTGGAAGTTAAAATTTCAACTAAATCAATATATGTATATAGAGATTCTTATTCGCCAGTTTAATAAAAAATACTTAGTCAAAGAAAGTAATAAAATCATTGCTCTTGAGAACCAGTATAATGTACAATGCTAAAATCAGAATCGACACAAGATACGATAATTAATGTCTATAATATTCCAGATATCAAATTCTAGAAATCCAGATATGAAATTCTTATTAGAGTTATTAAGGGTTCTCACATACGCTCTTATATATTGGTATTTGCTGATGCATAAGAATTTTTCTAGCAAATTGGCTGTCTTTTACACCATTTTTATTCACTTTAAATATAGGTAGCTTTCACTCTCCATGTAGGTAGCCCTTTTCTGCACCAAATGAGAATCAGATTTCAATTTCGAACATGGCCATACAGATGGCATACACTCTAACTTGAATGGAGGTAGCGTTTTCCTTAAAATAATAACTCTCATTGGGAAGCCAACAGTCGACTATAGTGCGGTTTCGAAATCAATTGAAGGCAGGAACACTACTAATTTGAAGTCATATCTAGTAGAGGTTTATTCCTAATTCCTAGAATAAGATCTAGAAATAATACTGAAATCATATCTATCCATGAAGAAAAATCAATCAGTGTGTAGTGTGTGAAATCCATAATTACAAGAGATAATTTTAACCCTTACACAGATAAGGTATAAATGAATAATCATTACAAACATAGAAAAATATATATATCTCACCATGATATGATTTTGATGAACTCAAAACAAGTCTGTAATTAGATTATTCAAAATCAATTATAATCAAACAGATTATTATGAAAGCAAAAAAAAATAAAAATACAAACTACAAAATCAATCAATCAAGCTAATATCGATAGATTTTACCCACTTACACAGACAAGGTATAAATGAATAATCATTACAAACACAGAAATATATATATCTCACCGTGATATGATTTTGATGAACTCAAAAACAAGTCTGTAATTAAATTATTCAAAATCAGTTATAATCAAACACATTATTATGAAAGCAAAAAAAAAAAAAAATACAAACTACAAAATCAATCAATCAAGCTACAAAATCAATCAATCAAGCTATTATCGATAGATTTACGAAGAAATTCGAATCTAACGACATCACGAGGTTTTGTAAAAATATCCGCTAATTGATTTTCAGTTGCAACGTGCTCCAAAGTGATAATTTTTTATTCAACAAGATCTCTTATAAAAATGATGACGAATGTCAATACGTTTAGTTCTAGAGTGTTGAACAGGATTTTTGGATATATTTATCGCATTAGTATTATCACAATATATAGTCATCAATCCTTGATTGATCCCATAGTAAGTCAACATCTGCTTCATCCATAGCAGTTGAGTACAACAGCTCCCAGCTGCAATATACTCGGCTTCAGCAGTATAAAGAAATACAGTTCTGTTTCTTGCTTTGCCAACTAACTGGGCTGTTCCCAACATAAAAACACCCACCACTGGTGCTTTTTCTATTATCAATATTTCTAGCCCAATTAGCATCAGAATATCCTGCAAGTTCTGCAGTAGTGTCAAAAGAATACCAGAGACTATATCCCACAGTTCTACTAACATACCTGATGATACCTTTGACTGCAAGAATATGATATTCTTTAGGATTAGCTTGAAATCTAGCACATGTACCCACACTAAAGAAAATATCAGGACGGCTAGTAATTAGATAGAGTAAACTTTCTATCATGCTTTTGTATAAGGTCTGGTCAACATCTTTTCCTTCAGTGTCTTTGCTCAACTTTGTAGTAGTATTCATGGGAGTACGATGGTGTTTAGCTGATTCCATACCAAATTTTTTAACTAAGTCTTTGCTATATTTGGATTGATAAATAAAAATTTCATCATCTAACTGTTTTACTTGAAGACCTAGAAAATAACTCAGCTCACCAACCATGCTCATTTCATATTCTTTTTTCATTTATTCTGAAAACATGTGAGCATGATCACCCAAAAACTATATCATCAACATAGATTTGAGCAATCACATAAATTCCCTGAATGGTTTTAACAAATAAGGTCTTGTCCACTTCTCCTTTGATGAAACCTTGATGAAGCAGAAAAGTGGTAAATCTCTCATACCAAGCCTTGGGAGCTTGTTTTAAATCATACAATGCCTTTTTGAGATGATGAACTTGATCAAAAAATTTTGGATCCTCAAACCCTTTGGGTTGTTCCACATAAACTTCTTCTTGAAGAACACCATTCAAGAAGGCACTCTTGACATCCATCTGAAAAAGTTTAAATTTAAAATGACAAACAACAACAAGCAGTATATGAATGGATTCCAATCTAGCAACAGGAGCAAAAGTTTCATCAAAATCAATGCCTTTAATTTGAGTATAGCCTTGAGCTACAAGTTTGGCTTTGTTTCTGACAACTGTTCCATTTTCATCTGATTTATTTTTGAAAATCCATTTTGTGCCTATAACATTTGTATCTTTAGGTCTGGACACTAAATACCAAACATCATTTCTCGTAAATTGACTTAGTTCCTCCTGCATGACACTAATCCAATTTAATCAGTAAGAGCTTCAGAAATATTTTTTGGTTCAATCTAAGAAGTATAACACACAAAATTAAGAACATTTTCAATCTGTCTTCTAGTTTGAACTCTACTCCCTGCTTCACCAATGACGTCAACATTAGGGTGATTTTTCTTAACCCACAAGGGTGGAGATTTATCAACAAGAGAATCACTAGAAGATGAAGTAACATGAATGTCATTAATACTTTGACAGATATCATCGCAGTTGTCATCTTGAGAGGAATTTTCTTCAGTATTCAAATCATCAATTACCACATTAATAGACTCTATTATTGTTTTAGTTCTTTGATTGAGAACTCGATAAGCTTTACTATTAGTTGAATATCCTAAAAAAATTCATTTATCTCCTCTTTTGTCAAATTTTCCCAAAGATTCTCTATCTCCAAGAATATAGCATTTGCTCCCAAAAACCTTGAAATATTTGACATTAGGTTTTTTACTCGACCAGATTTCATAAGGAGTATTCAAAGTTCTTGGTCTCAAATAAATTCTATTGAGAGTGTAGCAAGCAGTGTTTACTGTTTCTGCCCATAAATTTTGAGGTAAGTTTTTGCTGTGAAACATTACCTGGGCCATTTCCTAAATCACCCTATTCTTTTTTTCCACCACTCCATTTTGCTGTGGTGTAATGGGTGCAGAAAATTCATGCTTAATGCCAATGGCATCACAGTACTCAGTGAGACGACAATCTTCAAATTCTCCTCCATGATCAGTATGAATCCTGACTATACTGTATCCTTTTTCATTCTGAATTTTTTAGCATATCTTTTTATATTCTTCAAAAGCATCTGATTTCTCTCTTAAAAAAGCAATCCAAGTCAATCTAGAGTAATCATCTACCATGACTAGAATATATCTTTTACCTCACAAACTTTCAGTCCTCATTGGACCCATAAGATCCATATGAATCAGATCAAGTACTTTGGAGGTAGCATAATAATTTTCCTTTTTGTGTGAGCTTTTTATTTGTTTACCGATTTGGCAAGCTCCACAAATAGTGCTTGTAGGCTTTCTCGATTTGGGCACACCTCTCACTAATTCTTTATTAGTGATTTTAACTAGGTCTTTTTGGTTCATGTGACCTAGTCTTTGGTGCCATAAGTCAAAATCATTTAATTTGGCAGAATTATAGACGATCTTGCAATTTTTACCAATGATATAACAGTTTTCAGAGGTTCTTGAACCTCTCATAACATATTTGCCAGATTCATCAATAACATCACATCTTTGGCTAGTAAATTTAACTATATGATTATTATTACAAATTTGACTTATGCTTAGAAGATTGGCTTTAAGTCCCTCAATACATAAAACATTATCAAGCTTGGGAATACCTGGAGCTTGAATACTTCCCCTACCAATGACTTTGGCCATACTTCCATCCCCAAAAGTAACACTACCATCCTTATGATCTTCAATATGACAAAACATTGACTTGTCTCCAGTCATGTGTCTAGAACAACCACTATCCAGATACCATTTATTGTTTTCCAAAGCTTTAAAAGCAGAATGAATCATAAGACATTTTCGATCATTTTTCTCACCCAAATGGTCTTAAATTTTGAAGGTTTTGCAATTTGTTTGGGAATAAATGAATCGTTTACTCTTTTGTTGTTTCTGGACCATTGATTCTTAGCAACATGACTATCAAACAGAGTTTTTCTTAATTCAAAAATTTTAGAAATTTCTCTTTTTAGTTCATTAGATTTCATGTATAACCCACTTAGCCTAGAATTATGATGACTTACCAATTCAGTTTGTTTGAACTTTGTTGTCATATATTTTCCTGTAGGATATGTGGGTTTCACATTATTCTTATGAGAATAAAAATTCTTGAGTTTAGCAATATCATTATTATTTGTCAAATGATTGTTCAAGGACTTTTGAAATTCTTTTTCCAAAATATTATTTTTCATTAGAAGCAATTTCTTTTCTTCTTCCCACTGTCTCCTTTCATCAGTGAGTTCAATATTTGCTAGTTCTAATGACACATTTTTACAATCCAATTTCTCAATTTGTAAAAATAGATCTTTATTTTCTTTAGTCAATCTCAGACTTTCTAAATATATTTTTTTATAAGTTATATTCAAATAGTCTTCGGACAATGGAGTTTTGGATGTATTTTCACATTCTCTTTGCATTTTGTCAATTTAATGAAAATGGACTGGTTTCTCAGGAATATAAATTCAGGTGATTAAACCTTAATTAGAATTACTTGCTCTGATATCAATTGAAATTCCACCGGTTCATTCTCTTTAATTCAATATACCTAGAATGGGGGTTGATTATGGATTTAAAAATTAATTATCTATGCAGTTTTACTAGTTTATGGTATGGGGATAAAATCTCATACCTTGGTTGTTTGAAAAAGAATTATCACAACTGACTTAAATCAAATATACCTCTGTGGTATATTATCTTTTTGTCGTTTGATCTAATCAGGATATAATGTGGAATACAATCAAACAATCACACAAGACAAGATATTTTTACGTGGAAACCTTAGCCAAGGAAAAACCACGGGACCACGTCTAGACGGAAAGTATCACTAATTGAAAAGTTAAACGAACCAAAGGTTACCTACACAGCACCGTTGCAAATACAACATCCAACCTTAGCCAAGGCCCACTGCCGATGCATTCACGTCCTCTGAGTCAACATCACGAATCCACGCGCGCCCTTACAGCCAAGAAGCCTTATCCGCTTGTTCAATTTGGTACACCCCAAACCTACCTTCGACCGGCTCCTCCGATCTTAATTCTCAACACTCCCGCCTTTGCAGAAGGTGAAGGATTAAGTACACCCTGAACCCCAAGTTGCTCAAAAGGTGTTTGAGTCACACTAGTACTCTCAGACTTACTAGGTTGAGTATAGAATTGGAAAACCTAGGCTGAGTGAAGATCAAGCTCTTAGTTTTGATCGAGAAAAGAACAAGCTCATAAGATGTGAATGAAAACAAGCTTCTTGCTCTTCGAAATGGACACTCTACTAAATATAGCCTTTGCTTCTCTCTCTTGAAGATTGAGTCACTCTGTGTCTCTGTGTGTCTGTTTGTATTTAGAGAAGGCATAGAAGTGGTATATTTATAGAATATCAAGACCCTGAGTCGTGTGGAACGTGAGATAATAGAACCATGAATTTCGGATTTGATAAAATCGATTCTGTTCAAAGTCCAATCGATTGTATACTTGGTCCAATCGATTGGGCCATGTCCAATCAATTGGAGACAAGTGTCCAATCGATTGGGCTCAATAAGGTTTCTGTTCCGAAGGCACCAATCGATTGCATAGGGTTCTCCAATCAATTTGACATTTATAATTTTCTGTCTCGAAGGCACCAATCCATTAATTAGAGTCTCCAATCGATTTGATATTTATAACTTTCTGTCTCGAAGACTCCAATTGATTAATCAGAGTCTCCAATCGATTTGACTCAAAAAGATTTTTGTCCCGTAGTCTCTAATCGATTACACAGTGTTTTCAATCAATTGGGCTCAATTATGTTTCTGCCTCGTAGTGTCCAATCGATTACACAGTGTCTCCAATCGATTGGGCTATGTCTAATCGATTGGGGACACATGTCCAATCGATTGGACTTTTCCATTAGTTAATAAAATTGACTTTGACTTAGGTCTGTCCAATGACTAAGTCTGACCATTATATTTTGTTCATTTTAATCAACTCCTATGGCCACTAAGTCACTTACCTTCCTAATCGAGCGTACACAATTGTTTAACTGACAAATCGACAGTTACTCAGATGACTCCTATCGTCAACCGTCTGATTCTTGCTGTCTCTGCCTTTCTAGCCTATGCACTAATGAATCTGGCACCTCTCCACCCTCTCCAGCCGGTCGATTGATTACCGGTACACCATCTTGAAGTGCTGCAACACCATTGTAGCACCTTCACCTCCTTCCACCGGCTAGCAACCAGCACCATCTCCTCCTCTAAGCACTCTCACCTGTTGTGCAACAGTGCACCATTCGGTCGGAAACACCATAGATTTGATCTACAGTGCTCCTACCTCCATTGTCGGCACAAAAAGTTCCACCATCTTGGTTTCATCTTCCTTACACCATTGGACCTGCAACTTCGATTCTGGCTATCCCCTTCATCTTCTTATGTGAAATCATCCACCTACCACTACTGAACCATTGCCTCCTCCAGAAATCAGCTAGTCCTTCCTCAAGCCACAGTCTTTGCTTCCCCGGGCGGTTACCATCATGAGCAGCACCTCTCTTTGCTGCCCGTGTACCTGTGCACCTGCCAGCCTCCACCAACTTATTGCTACCCTCTCACAAGGTTCACAAACTTGCCCGATCACCATCACGGCCTTCAACATGGTCGAATCTCCGAGGTAAGGTTCAAGATAAAAGTCTCTTTCACTTACCTTCTCTCTCACCTAACTCTCTATCTCTAAAATCTCATTATCTTCATTTCTCTCTCTAGTTTCCTAATTTCTCTCTCTAGTTTTCTAGTTTCTCTTTCTTGTTTTCTATTGCCTTCTCTCTCTCTAAGTTGCTTTCTATTTTTCTTCTTAATGCTTTCTTTAATTAGTTGTTATTTCATGCAATGCAATTGATGCAATATTTTTATTCCGAACTAATGAATGAAAGTTTTATTAGTGTTATCCAATTTCTTTATTGAATAGAATTTAGTTTTAATTATTTTACTTTGAATTTAGTTCTTGGATCTCGAGCTATCAAAAATTATGTTTTAATCCCGATTAATTTCCATCTCTCTCATCCCTTTAACATTCTAAGCAGTTTCTGTTATTATTGTTCTTTATTTGCCCTAATCCCGAGTGCGGACGATATTTGACATACCACTTTACAAGTCTGTATTTTTATAGATTAAGTGAACCGAATCGGAAAAAGATAAATATTGTTGAAATCCCTACTTTCAAGTACTCATCAAATTAAGTCGAGGAAGGTGGAATCCTTGATAAATCCATTTCTATAAAATACTATTGGCCTAGTCTATCTCTCCAAGTGAATTTAGAAGTGATTCTCATATAAATCGAGTTGAGGATTGTAGATCCATGAGAAGAATGCTTCTCTGAAAGACTACTGGCCTAGGCTGACTCTCTAGGTGAGCGAGAAGCGATTCTCATTAGATTGATACTAAGTACTTTCCTTTCTTATATTCTTTTCAGTCTGAACCACTTGTCTTTTTCTTTGATTTTTTTCTTAACTTTTCTTTTCATGGTACATCCATATCCATTATTTCTCTATCCTTCTCAGAAGTAGGGTCGCGAGCCATACTTCGTAACTTGACTGGGTTATAAGTTAACGGGCTTAACAAGGAAAGGCTCTTATTAATGGTTTAAAGGGTTTCTAGTGGAGTATTATTCAGGTAGGTTAAAAGGCTGAAAGGTTTGGAAAAATGGCCTAAATCATTTTCTAGGGTTTGTACTCTCATGTAACATGTTTTGAATGGATATATAAAAAAGTTTTGTCATAATAATTCAATTTTGACGTCGTTCCAAGTTCAATGATAAAAAACAAAGGATAGTGAGATCTCTTAATAAAATATTGCGGACATGAAGCAATAGTGAGTCAACTTGCGACTCGAAATTGTAGTATGATCCTTTGAAATGATGAAAGGCTCGAAAGCGCACTGGGTTAGGTCTCCACAAATATTCTTTTAGGATCTCTAGAGATTCTAAACTTAGGATGACTCTGATGTTGAATGTGTGCATACTGTGCCAAATTTGAGTTTTTCTAAGTTTTCAAATCTGTTGTAGTCACACTTGAATTGACTTGACTCAAAGCTAACATGTAACACTGAAAATGTCATCCTTTATAAAATGATTTCACAGATATTTTCAACTAATCAAAGTTAGGGTATTTGACACACTTTTTCATGTTCTAGAAAACTTTGAAAAACTCAGAAACCACCCCAAAACACAATTTCTTCTTTTTTTTTTTATCAAAAAGGAAACATGAGTTTTGGTAGAATCCCACCCCAACCAAAATATAGCACCGTCCTCGGTGCTCATGACTGGGATATAAAATGATGAAAAATTGGTAAGGATGATGCCCAGGTTCAGGGAGGATGTTACCAAGTCGGTAGAAACTCGACAGTGTGTGGTACCTAATGATCGGCACAATGAATGTACCTACATGTCCAGAGATATAACAGTATTAACAAATGCATGAGACTCATTTACTCTAGGAATACTAGAATTGCCTTTTCGAAAACACTAAATTTTATATCTTCAGCTAGACATGATGGGGGTATTTCACGTAGCCCCAACCAGGTTAAAACTCATAGAGATTGAGTGAATCTGCAGTCTTCCCTACACATCAGGTGGAACATAGACAGTTATCCTATCCCTTGTCGGGGTATACCTGTGTAGAAAAGGTCTTTCTCAGTGTAGACTCAGAGAAGGACAGTAAGTGCTCTGAGCAGACCTAGAAAGGCATTGAATTCAACGGAGAGGGATCGAAGTTGCTCAGTGAAGATGAATATGAGGGCAGACAGGGGTTTTCTGGCCGTGGTTAGTAGAGCCGCAAACTCATTGAGTTTAGCGGGAATATATTTGAATGGAGCAAACTCCAGCAGATCAATAGTACCATAATTGTCTGACTCCGAGATGAAGTCAGACTCAAAGAGTTCTTGACACTGGGAGAAGTTTTTCTCGGGAGAGTCCTGAATTGGACTCTCTATAGCATACAGGTGGTCGAAAATATCGACGTGGGGTGACTGTTGAAAACTGGTGACCTCTTCTTCAAGGGTTCCTGGTGTGTTCCAATCCTTGCAATCGATGTGTTTATCCTTGGTGAGGAACGGTCGGTCTAGGACAGGTGGAGCCCCACTTGCTAGATACGGCTCAATGGTAGGAATGTCTGCATCTAGTGCAGAGGTAGAAGCATCAAAGATAAATATGGAATTGGGTTCCTCTGTGCTCGGTCCAGAAGTTGGTGCTTTTAAGGGCACCAAAGATTGAGACTTGGGTTCATCAATATTGTTGCACAATTCATCAGGGTTGGGGAATGGTAGGTCTAGGCCAACTGGGATCCTATGATCGAGATACAGCTCAGTGTCATGAATAGCTTCTTCAGGGTCCGGGATAGAAATAGCAGATGTATATGGAGAAATAGGTTTCTTAGAGCTAGGTTCATGATTTGGTGCCTGTACGGGCACTGAAGATGGATATACTGGCTCCTTAATAATCTGTCTCGATTTAGTGGTGGTAACAACTACTGTTTTCTCCTCGAAAGTCTGGTACTGTGTCCAATTGTACGATTCCTCATCATGGACAGTGGCCATGTCATTCTCATCAGGATATGCTGTAGGTTGGCTAGGGAAGTTGACTTCCTCCCTCTCAGATTCTAACTGACCTAGATGGTGATCCAAGCTCTTTATAGAGTGTTGTTGTTGGATGATGATTTGAGAGAGGAGTTCCTCTAGACTAGGTTTAGTAGCCGACTGTGGCGGTTCAGCTAAGTGAAGCTGAAGTATCGACTCTTGATTGTAGTCCGACTCAGTCTGAAAATGATAGGATAGAAATGAGTCTGGGACTATTTGCTGATTTCGATAATCCTGAGGGGTCCATTGTTGACCAAAATATTTAGTCTGTGGATCTAGCTGGTACTGCGACTGCGAGTATGGCCAATCATATTCTCTATGGGTTGATGAAACCCGAAAGGATAATTATCCTGTAGCGGTTGCTACGGAAGAGCAGATTGTTCCCAACCAAAGTTAGGATGACTCCTAGTGTCCGGATAATAAGTGTTGTCATAGGAGGTTTGCATTGGATATGGAAATGTACTGAAAGTACAGACATCTTGCTGGACAGGAGGGCAATATCCTACAAACTGGGAATTGTGCACAGGGTGCTGGATAGCAAAATTAAGGGCCGAGAAAGATTTTCTTAGTTCTTGAAGTAGAGAATTATACTCAGGATCTCTGTTAGTGCCTAGATCTTCATAGAAGTTGTGGTAGGTCTCGTAAAGAGACTGTTCCTCTGCCATAGGTGAAAAGTGAGATATAGGGTGCGGTAGACTGACTCTCAGATCGAATCAGTCAAAGGTTCGGACAGGTCCAATCGGGATTTTGCTTGAAAAAGCAAGCCTTAGACTCGGCAAAAAGTTGCTACAAGGAGACACTAGAGTAGTGATCCTAAATGATGCACATAAAGCAAACAAGATAATCCTACGGCTAATCAATCAGGATAATTTGAGGAATTATCTTCTTAGTTTGTGTGGGTAGGGTAGATTATGACAGTGGGCGGACCACTGGTTTATCTTTTTACCCGCCAGACTAACTTTGTCGCTCTTGGGTTCTCACTAGGATACACTCTTCAAAGCAAATGCTTTAGTACTAACTCAAGTTGATCGCAAGATAATCCGAAGCCTAGACAGATGTGCGGCACATCGGCTGACTTAAATATGCCCCAGACTTACCGGATTTGTCAAGCAATGAAGATGAGTTTTCTCATAGTATAAACTAGGGTTGGTTTGTGTTCCTAATCCAACAATAGCAGACCAACAAAGAACTAGGGAAGCCACTAACGAAAAGTTAGATCGGACGGTCTAGGTATTTGGGATTTTAGTTGGAAGATTCTTAGCTTTGTAGGGTTAATAGAGTGATATTCGCTCAAAAGTGCTTATTTTAAGCAATTATCCTTCTAGCGTTATCACACTCTCTTATGTAAAACTGCTATTTTTATCAACATTTCTATGTAAGAATTTCTCTCATTGCGTAGAACACACTTTTCTAGTCAAAATCGTATATTCGTATGCATTCATACGAATTTATTTGACCTACATGCGAAGCTGTTTTATAAAATTCTCATTACGCGACTTTTCTATTATAGGAGCACTAATCGGGCAATTTTGATGCCCACATCTAACTGTCAGAGTCTAAGACCCAAGCACAAGAGTCAACAGGCTGAGGATAAGAAGATACCTGCCAAATGCTAGGAGAACCAGAGAATCGGGAAGGCTTGAGAGAAGATTAAGAGAGAAGGAGAGACAAGCCCTCAACGAAGAGACTAAGGAAATTAAAGCTTATCAACTAACACAAGATGAGGACTTGCTCAGTTGGTAAAGCATGCAGAAGACCAAGTCAAAGACCAGGGTTCAAGCCCCTCTGCTAGCATTTTTTCTTTATGTTGTAATATTTTCTCTCTCCTCTCTCATTTTTCTCTCCAAATCATCATTCTCTCTCTAATCTCAAATCCACATCATTCGATCCTCTCCCCTCCCTCAATCACTTAATTCTATGGCCTACCTTGGCCAATTTTCATCACCCAATCATCGCCGTCCATCTCTACCACACGATCGCTTAGTCAGCCCCCCAATCATCCATCTCACCATCTCATAAATTTAATGGCCCTCATCACTTCATGATCAAACCTATGGGCCTAAGCCAAAGAGGAATAGCGGGCCCACTACCCATGGCCCAGCCATTCGGTGGGACCCACATACCAAACATAGAGGGGATTTTTAAAAGAAGAGAGATAATATTTGGGAAAAGATTTGATATTCGCTCAAAAGTGCTTATTTTAAGCACTTATCCTGTTAGCGTTATCGCACTCTCCTACGTAAAACTGCTCTAATTATCCACTTTTCTACGTAACAGTCTATCTCATTGCGTAAAACACACTTTTCTGGACGAAATGGTATATTTGCATGCATTAAACACATTTTCGGAAGTCTAAATATTAAGCCGTTCTGATAAAGTCTCATTACGCGCTTCTTCTGTCGCAGGAAACCCCGATGGGACGATTTTCGAGACTTGTGGGCCCAAATCGATCATGAAAGCCCATTATCAAAGCTTAACAAGCCCACATGCTATAACTAGAAGATATGGGCCAAATATGGGCTGAATAAGAGGACCAAAAAGCTGGCCCAAAGAACGAAGAGAGCAGGAGAGCCAATGACCAAGAGACGGACCAAAGCGTTTAAAGCCACATGAGTCAGCAAGGAATGATAGTCGACTCTACTGGAGAAGCGTGAGGATGGTCACAGTGAAGAACAGGGTTCCAGACCCTCCGCCAGTGCTTTTTTCCATTTTTTTTGATACTTTTTCTCTCATCTCTCCTTATTCTCTCTCTCTCTTCATCTCTCGATCCTCGAATCTACTGACCTAACCCCAGAACTCCTGCCTATCAGCTCTATCTCATCTCCCTTAGCTTTCTGACCGTTGGATCTTTCATCGGACCGTTGGATCTTCAATCGGACCGTTGGATCTCTCTAGATCCGTCGATCTACCAATCTGGGTCCCAATCAAGTCACCATCCATCCGATCGCCTTCAGAATGCCTGTCACATCATCTTGTGAGACGATGGACATCATCAGTCCATGTGGGCCAGTAGCCGGGCCCATCAGCATCGACCCGCTGTCCGACCAGTTAGTGGACCCCGCGAATTTCAAAAATAATTTTAATTAAATGGGGGGTCCACTAATTGGGGAGATTCCCCATAATAAAGTAGGTTTTTACTTAAAAAATAAAAAAATAAAAAAAAAAAAAAAAAAAATTTTCGTATTTTTTTATTTTAAAAAATACCCTATTTCCATTAAAGAAAATAGGGAGCTTTAAAAGGAGAAGGATAGGGGTTCATTCGAACCCTAATCCCCCTCAAATCTTCTCCTTTCTCTCCCCCTATCAATCCCGCATTCACCCTTGGCCCCATTCTTCTTCTTTTTCTTCTTTTCTCTTTCTCATTTTCTTCATCTTCTTCTTCTTCTTCGCCGGAGTTGCCTGCAACTCCGACCGTCAGTGCTCCTCCACGGCATCAGTCTTCTTCTTCTTCTTCTTCTTCTTCTTCTTCTTCTTCTTCTTCTTCTTCTTCTTCTTTTTCTTTTTCTTCTCATTTTTTTTTTCGTTTTCGTTTTCGTTTTTTTTTTTTTTATTACCGTTTTTTTTTTTAACGCCGGAGTTGCAGACCTGCAACTCCGGCCGTCAGTGCTCCTTCCTGCTGGAGCGCCTGCACCAGCCATCGCCCTCCCCTTCCTCGCCGCTGCCTCCTGCGTGCTCCACCATTGCCACCTCTCATTCCTCTTCACCGGCGTCTATCTTCACAGGCAGAACCTTCGGCCTCCCTTCTACATTACCGGTGGTCTCCTCTACCGTTGCAACTCTGGCCCACGAACCAGCCACCATGTGCAGGATCCCTGCAACTCCACCGTGGATCACTGCCACGACACCTTCTCCCTCAATCTTGTCGGACTGGTGCGCTGCAACCCTGTAAATACCAAAGGTAAAAGCTCATCCCTTCTCTTATTATTCTTCATCTTCTCCTTCACGGGTTGCACTCACTGCCACTGTGCAGCCCTGCAACTTGGAGGAAGAACAACAAACATTCCTAAAAAAAAAAAAAGAGAAAAAGAGGAAGAGAAAGAAGAAGGGAGGAGAACGGTTTCCCCCAACTCCTCCATTGCTGGTCCGACCAGCACGTAGCCCAGCAAACCATGCCGTTTCAGGCAACTCTACCTCCCTCCTACTACCGCCATCAACACCAGCCACCACTACTTGCAGATTTCGCCTCCATCCTCCTTGCTGCATGGATGCATAGGCAGCATCACCACTGAACATCATCACCTAGCCGGACCACCATCTTCTCCGGCGTATCCACCACCATTGCCATGGTTTAGAGCATCACTAGCCGTCCAAACCTTGGGCCCCATTTTCTCACTCATTATCCTTGGCCAAATCATGGCCAAGCATTCATTCCGGCCAAGTTCGGATCTCTTTTTTTTTTCTCTCTAGAGAGCAATCTCTCTCTCTAGAGATCTCTCTCATCTACTCCATGATCTCCATGAACATGCTGTCCTTCTTGTTGGTCAGCAAACAACCACACATGGCCGAAAGGTAATCCAAGGTTAGGTTTCTTTCTCATTTAGTTTCTTTCTTCTACTTTCTCTCTCTATATTCTAGCTCTCTCTCTCTAGATCTCTTCAAGTCTTCATTTCTCTCTCTCTAGTTTTTCTATAAATTAATTTGTAGGTTGTTTTCCTTTTACTTTGTTTAAACTCTATTGCAATGTAATGGGAATTAGTAGAATTAATAAAAGTGAGATTATTTTGATCATTTCATGCTCTTTATTGCACTAACGTGATTAATCCCGAGTGTGGATCGACATCCGACACGAGCCACTGTGCAAAATTGCTCATTTTACAGGGTTTGAGTGAAAAAGAATCGGATAATTACAAATATTGTTGAGATCTAGGATTTCCGTAACCAACGACGCGGAAAAATCCTACTTTCAAGATTTTAGAAACAAATATTTTCAAAATAAAAGGGAATCTTTGGTTTTTCAAAAATAATAAAGAAGGGGATTTAAAAAAAAAGGATTTTTTTGAGAAAGAATGAGAGTTTCCAAAAGAGAGAGGTTTTGAAAACCGTGGGTTTCTAATTAATAGAAACCCTCAGTTTTTATTATTGGCCATAACATTTTTTTGAAAGGGAAACCCTAAACCGTTTGATACAAAAGGGATCCATTCCTCTTCCATTACCATCCCCCCTAGCTGCTGCACGTTTTGAAAAAAAACTAGAAACACAGCCACCGTCATTCTCTTCAACGTTCTGAGTTGCAGAACTTCTGGGCGTACTGCACACACCATCAACACACCCTCCATCTCTCATTTTCTCTTCACGTTGTTGGCCGTTTTCGGCCTACAATTGGCTGTCTCCCCTCCGCAAGTCCAAGGATCGTCTCAAACAGGTTGGTGAAATCTCTCTCTAAAAATCACAAATCATGTTTTGAACTCACATATCCACCACTCTCACCCCTCCATTTTGCTTGCAAGAATCCGTCATTTTATGTTGTTGAATTGCTCAAACTAACCCTGAGTGCGGATCGACATCCGACATACTTTCCACTATGCGAAGAATTACTATTTTTTGTAGGAATTAAATCGAATTAATTACAAATGTGTTGAGATTAGGGTTTCTGTAACCAACGACGTGGAAAAACCCTAGTTTCAAATGGCGCAGTTGCCGCTTGGGTGTACGGGAGTGCGAAAAAGGACGTAGCTGACGGAATCGGAAAGCTGCTCAAGTGGAAAGATCCAGTGTTTTGGAAACTTTCAATTTCTTTTTTAGTTCTTTTTAGCTACTTTTAAATTACTATTTTTACTGTTTCGGACGGCCGAGTGCAAAGTTGTAATAATTTAGGAATTTTACTACTTTCCAAATAACTGCTAGATCTTGTTCTCGGGTTTTTTAGAAACCCTAGATTAAGTGAAAAATACCAAAAAAATCAAAAATAAAAAATTCAAAAAAAATTTGGGTTTTTCATTTCTCGCTATTTTTAGATAGATTCTAGGATTTTCTATTTTTGAATAGTTTCTAGAAATATAGGAATCTCGAAATTAGGGTTCCCATTTTTAGGACATTCCAATTTTAGAGAGAGTCTATTTATAGATATTCTCTAATTTTGGAAAATTCTAAAATAGGAGATCTTCTAATTTGAAAAGATTTCCTCAATTTGGGAAATCTCCAAAATAGACGAGATTTTTAATCTTCACTTTATTTGGAAGGTTTCTTTATCTGAGAACATTTAAAAAGAGAAAGTTCCGAATCCAAATTCGGAAATTTCTATTCTCAACTTCGAACCATAATTGGAAACAACTCTATTACCGGCTAAAACCAATGCGTGTTTTGTGAAACCCTAATAGCCGGTCAAATCTTCCAATAAATATCCCACAACCCTAGACCCAATCTAACCATTGAGTGCAGGAACACAATCCAGTGTGGGTAGGGAGCGAAAGCTCAAAGAGGTGGAGTCGGGCCCAAGCCCATTAGGATACCCCTCCCTATTCCACGGAGGCGACCCCGTGGCGTGGCCCACAGGAGGTAAGTCTCTATCCTCGCCTTGAGTGCGATACTGCGTAGTTGGGTGAATCATTGCCGCATCTCTATTTGTTTTTTAGCAACAACTTACTTGACTTGGTTGGCGTGGCCTTTAATCAATCAACTCTAAGAGAGCAGACCCAGCTCTAAAATTGAAATTGGTGGGATTTCATCACCCACCTCATCATTCCAACTGATTTGATCCCAAGGCTCCATTTAATTAAAAAGAATCAAGAAGTAGAGCCAATTAGCCCGGTGTTCAAGGAAAAATCCACACAAAGCGAACCCGCTTAACATCCAATCGAAATAAGACCACGAGCGCGGGTCCCTGTTGTCTAACACACCTGAAAATAGGATTTTTCCGCGTCGTTGGTTACGGAAACCCTAACTTCAACACATTTTTAATTTATCCGAGACATTTAACCTGTAAAATGAGCAATATTGTATAGGGATTCGTGTCGGATGTCGATCCGCACTCGGGATTAGTCGGATTAGCGCAAATAAGAACATAAAATGACAGAAAATTTCCTGAAAATGGAACACAATTTTATTCAAATCAACTTCATTCATTCGAACATGTCTCTTACAATCAAGTAAAAATAACTAAATTATAAAGCTTTAAAAAAATAAACTAGAGAGAGAAAAAGAGAACTAGATAGAGAAAATAGAGAAATCTAGAGAGAGAAATTAGAGAGGAGATTGTAGAGATAGATAGGGAAATCTAGAGAGAGAAAAGCGAGAAGAGAGAAGAGAAAGAAGAGAGAAAAATAGGAGAACATTCAACTTACCATGGTGGAAGATGTACGAGGATCGTGGTGGTGAAGATGAGGGAGTTGATACCTCAGAAAGTGAACACGATGTGGAGGCTGCAAAGCTGCCAATGAGATCACTGGTTGAGAGAGTAAGAGCTTCTTCTCCAGGTGTTAATGGTTTGACCCAAGGAGCACAAGTGCAAGGGCAGCAAGGTGGTGCTGCTCGTGATGGTAGCCGCCCAAAGAAGAAGAGACGGTGGCTGGAGATGCTGCTCTTCTCTTTATTTTAAAATTTTTTTATTTTTTTATTTTTTTAGGTGTTGATGTCGGTATTTGCAGGCATACAGTCCGGTTGACTGGTGTTGCAGGTCTCACACCAGAACCGATGAAGAGTGGAGTTGTTACGGCCTGGAAGAGAGCTCAGGCGGAGCAACAACTGTAGTGGTTGCTGGAGGCGAAGGCGGAGGCGGTGTGCACAGGTGGAGGTTGTTGCTGGACGTTTCCAGCAACAATGAAGAAGATGGTGGTCGTGAAGAGGTGAGGATCTGCACCTGTGGAGGGCGGTGGCGCAGGCAGGCGGAGAAGAAGGCGGTATGGATGGCGATCGCACAGGCGGTTTGAAAACGGGCGAACCAGTCCGTCGAGGAGAGAAGACGGTGTGCTGTCTCACTGGTTGCACGACTGTGAGGAAGCGGTGCTTAGACGGTGATGGCAGCGGTGGTAGCAGGGGTGGTGCGATGGCTGTGGTGTTGCAAGAAGTGCATCTGTGGCCGGAGAAGATGGTGGAGGCGGAGAGGTGCGCTGGCGACCGGAGTTGCAGCCTGCAACTCCGGTGGGACGTGAAGAGAACAAGAAAAATAAGAACAGCAAGAAGAAGAAGACAGAGGAGAGAAGGAGAAAGAAGAAGAAGAAGAAGAAGAAGAAGAAGAAGAGGAGGAAGAAGAAGGACGGCCGGAGTTGCAAACCTGCAACTCCGGCAAAGTATAGGTGAAGAAGACGAAGAAGAAAAGAGGAAAAAGAGGAGAAAGAAGTCGCGGGGAAGAAGGGAAAGGATAGGGGGAAGGAGAGGAGGAGATTGGAGGGGGATTAGGGTTCGAACGAACCCATATCCTTCTCCTTTTAAAGCTTCCCTATTTCCTTTAATGGAAATAGGGGATTTTTGAAAATAAAAAAATAAAAAAATAAGAAAAATATATATATATATATATATATATTTTTTTTTTATCCAACGGTCAGAAAGCTAAGGGAGATGAGATAGAGCCGATGGGCAGGAGTTCTGGGGTTAGGTTAGTAGATTCGAGGACCGAGAGATGAAGAGAGAGAGAGAATAAGGAGAGATGAGAGAAAAAGTATCAAAAAAAATGGAAAAAAGCACTGGCGGAGGGTCTGGAACCCTAGTCTTCACTGTGACCATCCTCACGCTTCTCCAGTAGAGTCGACTATCATTCTTTGCTGACTCATGTGGCTTTAAACGCTTTGGTCCGTCTCTTGGTCATTGGCTCTCCTGCTCTCTTCGTTCTTTGGGCCGGCTTTTTGGTCCTCATAGTTGGCCCATATCTTTTAGTCATAGCATGTTGGCTCTTTAAGCTTTGATAATGGGCTTTCCTGATCGATGTGGGCTCGCAAGTCTCGAGAAATGTCCCATCGGGGTTTCCTGCGACAGAAGAACCGCGTAATGAGACTCTATCAGAATGACTACATGTCTAGACTTCCGAAAATATGTTTAATGCATGCAAATATACCATTTCGTCCAGAAAAGTGTGTTCTACGCAACACAAGAGACTCTTACGTAGAAAAGTGGATAATTAGAGCAGTTTTACGTAGGAGAGTGCGATAACGCTAACAGGATAAGTGCTTAAAATAAGCACTTTTGAGCGAATATCAACACCCATAGGTTCCTGCTACTCAAGTACACTGAGCTCGACGTGGCATCTTGGACTATTCGGCGGTTAGTTGCGTGTGGACTAGGAACTCGCACCAACCCTAGCTAAACCCGAGGGAACACTGTTCTTAAACACTTGACCAATCCGGTTAGTCTGGGATGTACTTAAGACAGCCATTGTGCCGCACATCTGTCTAGGCTTCGGATTGCCTTGTTGTTAACTAGAGTTAGTACTAAAGGATTCGCTCTGAAGAGTGTAGCCTGGTGAGAACCCCTGAGTGCAAACAGTTAATCCGACGGTTAAAAGATAAACTAGTGGTCCGCCGACTGTCATAATCTACTTTAGCCCCGAAACTAACAAGATAATTCCTAAAATATATCCTAATTGCTTAGAATAGGATTATCTGTGCTTGGTGTGCATCATATAAGATAGTGTTCCTCTCTAGCAACTTTTTGCCAAGTTTAGAGTTCGCCTCTTCAGCGTATGCCCGTTTGGAATCGTCTGAACAAATGCTTGATTCGATCTGAGAATCACGTACCTACAATGGATCCTCCACTGAATCCTTCCCCATCTCTTTCCCCACCCACCTCTCCCAGTACTACTACCTTTGTAGTAATGGCAGCCAAACGACCTTTTATCGAGATGTTATCCCCTAGCTCTGCTAATCCGCACACCTGCATTGTTTTTTCACCTACTACGCCGGTGCAGTTTGAGATTAGGCCGCAAATGATCCAAATGCTGCCAACCTTTTGCAGTCTCTCAAGAGAAGACCCATATTCCCATATTAGGGAATTCCAACATGTCATCCTACTTTTCAAGAACCAGAACCTTGATGATGACAATGTACGTCTGTGAGTTTTCCCATTTTCGCTCAAAGATCGAGCCTCAGATTGGTTGTACTCCTTACCTGCTGATTCAATAAGCAGTTGAAAAGAGTTGGTGGGCAAATTTATGTCTAAATTCTACCCCATGACTCGGATCAACCAGATGAAGCAACTCATCCAAGACTTCCAACAGAAGTCCGATGAGAAATTTTTTGAAGCGTGGGATAGATTTCAAGACTACCTGACTAAGTGTCCCCACCATACCATCGATAAGGGCAATCTTGTCCACATCTTCTACAGGGGACTTACTGATGAGTCCCGGACCATGGTAGAGTCAATGTGCTAGGGAAAATTCCTGCACCAAACTCCGACCGATGCATACAAATTCTTGGGAGAGTTAGGAGAAAACTCTCAACATTAGACGACTGACTCAGAGTTCAGTCGAACTACTTCGGTCCAAAGGACCACCAAGGGACATGACGCTATAGCTGATACTGAGCTTTGATCTGTCATTCAAGAGTTGAGCAAGTTAGTTTTGACACTGGCTGTGTCAGTACAAAAGCCTACTCAACAATCTACCCTGGTCATACATGTGGGACACGAGAGCCCTATGGAATCCTGCACCTTTTGTCTGCAACCCTCCCATCCTATTGAGCATTGTCCTTTGAATGAAGGATGGTCCACTCCTCTTCAGGAAGAAGTTTGTGCTTTTAGCACATACAAACCACTCACTCAGAACTCGTATAGTCAATCGTATCCCGACACAAGAAACCACCCTAACTTCTCTTGGAGGCCTAAGTCTACTCAACCGCGAGCTCAACCTCCACGTCAGCCTCAAGGCACGTATCCTCCTAGGTTTAATCAACCCACTAGGCAATTCAATCAGGGTCAGTACCAGCAGAGTCAGTACCCATCTACTCAAAACCAGCAGTTCCAACAGGGTCAGTACTCTGGACAACCGAGCACATTTCAAAGTCAGCAAAGAGTCCCCCAGACCTTTCAGAACCAACAGATTGTCCAAACTACTTCTCCAGCCTATAACTATAATGCCCCGATGAGCTCTAGTCGAGAATTGGTGCCTCAACTCCCATTAGCTGCACCCCAACAGTCAATCCCGAAACTCGATATCGAGGACCTTCTAGCTCAACTCATTACTCAATCTATGCAATTGAAAGTAGTTTTTTTCCGTGTCGTTGGTTACGGAAACCCTAACTTCAACATATTTTTAATTAATCTGATTTTTATCCTGCAAGATTAAACAATTTTTTGCACAGTTGAAAGTATCGGATGTCGATCCGCACTCGGGATTAGTTAGCACAAACTAGAACATAAAACGACAAAAAATTATCAGAAATGATGGGAGGGTGAGAGTGGTGATCAATGATCGAGATTAAAACTTTATTTTCTTGAGAGATTTTTATTCACTAATGAATGTAGTGATAACGAAAAATAAAACACACGACTAGAAGAAATCAACCTAAACTTAATAAGAACTAATCTTTTTTATTAAATAAACTTCCAAAGTAACTTACAATGAAAACAAACAAATCTAAACATCTATCTAGAAAGCCTTGAAGAAAAGAAAATTTAGAGAGAGAAAGACAATAGAGACAATTCTAGAGGGAGAAATAAGAAGAAGAGAGAGAAAATGAAGGATCCTACCCTAAAGCTTACCAAGAGATGGAGATAATGTTGCTAGCCGTTCAACAAGGTGATGGTGCCTGATCACGGCTGCTGGTTCCACTTTCTTGAAGGTACGGTTTGTTCACACAGCTGCATATTGTGGAGTTGACATTGGGATCACTAGATCATGGAGAATTGTGAGGTGATCCTTGCTGTCTAGCTAGTATGAGATGCAATGGAGACCTCAAATAGGTATTTGCAGGTGGGAGAAAATGGACTGGGTTACCGTATGGAATATGGGGATGAAGAGATGGATGGCTGGACGGTGTTGGGTTGTTGGTGCAAGGGAGAAGGGGATGAAGAGATGACGGTAATGATAGGGGCGTGGAGTGGAGGTCCAGTCCGTCGAAGAGAGAAGACAGTGTGTTAATTCACTGGTAGCACGATGGCGAGGGAGTGCAGCGAGGGAGCGGTGCTGCTGGTGTTACAGGTGGTTCCTGACCGGAGTTGCAGGTTTGCAACTCCGGTGAGAGGCAGAAGAGGGGACGAGCAGGTGAAGGCCGTTGGTTCCAGGCGCACAGGTAGCAGCAACGGTGGTGCTGCTTGTGCGGTTGGAGAAGAAGAAGAGAAACAAAAAAGAAGACGAAGGGAAGAAGACGACCGGAGTTGCAGCTTGCAACTCCGGTGAAAACGTGAAGAGGAAGGCGAAGAAGATGAAGAGGAAGGAGGTGAAAGAAAGAGAAGAAGAAGGGGAAAACGTTGTGGGGGCGAAGGAGAGGAGAATGGGGAAAGGATTCGAAGAGAAGGGAGGGGGATTAGGGTTCCAACGAACCCTTCTCTTCCCCTTAAAAAGCTTCCTTATTTCCTTTAATGGAAATAAGGGGTTTTTCGAAAATAAAAAATAAGAAATATATATATATATATATATATATATATATATATATATTTTTTCTTCAAGTAAAACCTTACTTTTATTTGGGGAATTTCCCCATTTAGTGGACCCCCATTTTTTATTTAAAAATAATTAATTTAAAGCATTTGAAAATCGTGAGGTCCACTAAATGGTCGGGCCACGGGTCGATGATGATGGGCCCGGCTACTGGTCCACATGGATTGATGATGTCCATCGTCTCACAAGATGATGTGACAGACAATTTGATGACGATCGGATGGATGGTGACTTGATTGGGACCCAGATTGGTAGATTGATGGATCCAAAGAGATCCAACCATCCGGTGGAAGATTCAACGATCCGATTGAAGATCCAACGGTCATAAAGCTAAGGGAGATGAGATAGAGTCAACAGGCAAGAGTTTTGAGGTTAGGTCAGTAGATCTGAGGATCAGGTGGTGATGTATAGGGAGATGAAGAGAGAGAGAATAAGGAGAGATGAGATAGAAAATTAGGGGGAGGAGGGAGAAAATATCAGAAAATAGAGATAAAAGTATTGGCAAAGGGTCTAGAACCCTAGTCTTCACTGTGACCATCCTCACGCTTCTCCAGTAGAGTAGACTATCATTCCTTGCTGACTCATGTGGCTTTAAACGCTTTGGTCCATCTCTTGGTCATTGGCTCTCCTACTCTCTTCATTCTTCGGGTCGACTTTTTGGTCCTCTTATTCAGCCCATATTTGGTCCATATCTTCTAGTCATAGCCTGTGGGCTCTTTAAGCTTTGATAATGGGCTTTCATGATCGATTTTGGCCCGCAAGTCTCGAGAATAGCCCGATCGAGTTTCCTGCAAGAGAAGAGCACATCATGAGACTTGATCATAACGTCTTCCTACCTAGACCTCCAAAAATGTGTTTAATGCATGCAAATATACCATTTCATCCAGAAAAGTGTGTTCTACAAAACAGAAGAGGCTCTTATGTAGAAAAGTAGATAAATAGAGCATTTTACGTAGGAGAGTGCGATAACGCTAAAAGGATAATTGCTTAAAATAAGCACTTTTGAGCGAATATCAGCAATGCCTAGAGCAACAGCAATAGCAACAACAACAACAATCCATACTTCGTCTAGAGCAACGTTTAAGTAACTTAGAAGCTGAGAAAGCTAAGGGGATCTTTCCTAGCCAACCCATTGCCAACCCTAAAGGATTTGCTAAATGGGCAGTATATGAGATCGGTTCCCAATCTCAGAGCCAGAATGAGAACTGTCAGGGGGAGGTGCAAGCTATCACCACCCTACGGTCAGGAAAAACTGTGGACACGGGAGTCCAACCACCGTCGGTGCCATCTCCAGCACCCATCGCTCGCATAGAGGAACCTAGTTCAAATGCTACCTCTGCACCAAATTCAGATATCCCTGTGCAGAAATCTAAGGCTAAAGACAAATCTATTTGTCGAGTAAAGCCTCCCTTCCCAGATAGACTTGTTCAAGATAAGCGGGATCAACAATTCTCAAAAATCTTAGACGTCTTTAAAGACGTCCAGATCAATATCCAATTCCTTTCTGCTATCAAGCAAATCCCCTCTTATGCCAAATTCCTTAAGGACTTGTGCACAGTCAAGCGGCGTACGCATGTACCCAAAGCTGCCTTCTTGGCTAAAAAAGCTACCGCGTTCATTCAACGCAACAACGTAATCAAATATAAGGATCTAGGTAGCCCAACTGTCCAATGCGAAATTGGAGACAACTTTAGCTGCACTGCCTTGCTAGATTTAGGGGCTAGCATCAACCTCATACCGTTCTCGGTATATCAGCAATTAGGACTGAAAGATATGAAGCCTATCAATGTCACCCTGAAATTGGCTGATCAATCCATCAAGATTCCAAGAGGAATAATTGAAGATGTCCTGCGACTTTTATTATCCTGTGGACTTTATCATTCTCGACATCAAGCCGTGTTAGGATAACCTCATTCTGATCATCTTAGGCCGCCCATTCTTTGCCACCGCGAATGCACACATCTGGTGTCGGGATGGAAACATGTCCATTGCTTTTGATAACCTCAAAGCTGAGGTCAATATCTTTCGTTTAATGCAACATAATGCCGATCGCGATGTGGCCGATGAAATGTGTGCCATTGAGAGTCTAATCCCTGACTCTACCGAAGATATTCTTAAGCAGTGTCTAGAACACTTTGGAGCTGACTTTGCCACAGAGTCAGCCATTTCTGATCTCAATGATCTTTTGGAGACTGCTCCACTGATAGATATCCCTGCTCCACTCATCGAGTTCGAGCCTCTGATAACCATGGCTAGAGAACCCATCCTACCTTTACCTACTGATGTCAAACCTATTCTATCCGTGTCTTCTGTGACACCTACTTCAACTCCATCTGCTCCGACATTGGAGCTCAAGCCTCTTCCCACAGATCTTTCCTATGCCTATCTTGGTCATAAGGAAACCTACCATGTCATTATTGCTTCCGCTTTATCTGTGAGTGAATATAAGAAACTTCTCGAGCTGCTTAATGAGCACAAATTTGTGATAGGGTGGACCATACACGATATTCGAGGCATAGACCCCTTGGTGTGCTAAGATCACATTTATTTCGAGGATGAATCCAAGACCTCTCGAGAACACCAGAGGCGGTTGAACCCTGTCTTGAAGGAAGTAGTCCGGGACGAGGTCCTTAAATTGTTAGATGCGGGTATAATCTACCCCATCTCGGACAGCAAATGGGTGAGTCCTATTCACATTGTACCTAAAAAGACGGGCTTCACAGTGGTGGAAAATGAGAACAAGGAAATGGTCACCCAGCGCCTCAAGAAAGGGTGGAGAGTCTGTGATATTCGCTCAAAAGTGCTTATTTTAAGCCATTATCCTTATAGCGATGTTGCATTCTCCTACATAAAACTTATCTTTTCATCAACTTTTCCACATAAGAGTTTCTTCCATTGCGTAAAACATATTTTTTGGACAAAAATCAACATTTTGCATGAAATATACGCATTTCGGATAATCTAGTATCAAGCCTTTTTAATTGAATCTCATTACGTGCTTTTTCACTTGCAGCAGACCCTATCGGGCAATTCTCGAGGACTGGTGGGCCCATGATCAACCACAGAAGATTTTTATCAAAGCTTAAAGAGCCAACAGGCTAGGATAAAAAGATAGAAGTAATGTACGAGCAAAGCTAGAGGATCGTAGAGTCGGAACAAGGACTAAGAGAGAGAAGAATAGCTAGAGACCAAGAGAAGGACTTAGGTGTTAAAGGCCACACCAATTGACATCAAAGGATAAGTTTGACTTATTAGTGGAGCGGACGAGAGAGAATAAAGAAGACCAGGGTTCAAAATCCTCTAATGCTTTTATTTTTGTATTTTTCTCTCACCTCTCTCCTATTTCTCTCTCTATCTATCTATTTTGGATCATGACCTAGGCCCATGCCCATGCCCATGACCTATGCTCATGTCCATGCCCATGCCCATTTGCAACAACAAGAGAAAATTGGTCTCACTTGACCGATTCTTCTCTCCCCATCTCTCTCTCTATCCTAATCACTCTGTCTCTTATCTAACTAACTCATTCCCAACCATTGGATCTAGAGAGATCCAACGATCATCATTTTTACAACAAGCAAAAAAAAAAAAAGTCTATAAGAGATCTACGATCTCTCCTTCTTGGGTTGGTTCTCTCCCCTCCTCACTTCTTTCACCTTTTCTTTTCTTCTCTTTCTCTCTTACTCACAAGCATACCTTGGATGGTTGCTCCTCAACCCCTATTCATTTGCAACACAGGAACTACCTGCTACCATCTCATTCACAAGGCTACAATCCTCAATCCTATTGAGGTCGATCCAATCGGAGTTGCACCATCTACGTCTTCAATGGTAAGCTTCTCTCTAATTCTTCTCTCTAACTTTCCTACCTTCTTTCTCTCTTTTCTTTCCCTCTCTACCTTTACATGCTTTCTAGGATAATATTTTAATGGCTTTCTAGATTAATTTGGTTTAATGTTATTTTCGTTGTAAAGCATTTGGACAAGCATTGTAAGCATTTGTTTTTAGTTTATTGAACAAATGATCAGACGACTCAACACCAACACTAGGAATGACCATTTTCCATTACCGTTCATAGACCAGATGTTGGAGCGACTAGCAGGTCACTCTTATTACTACTTCCTTGATGGTTACTCAAGGTATAATCAAATACCCATTGCCCTTGAGGATCACGAGAAAACAGCTTTCACTTGTCCCTTTGGCACTTTTGCCTACAAGCGCATGCCCTTTGGCCTCTGCAATGCACCCGCGACCTTTCAACGGTGTATAATGAGCATATTCTCTGACATGGTAGAAAGATTCCTCGAAGTCTTTATGGACGACTTCTCAGTCTTTGGGTCATCCTTTGATGACTGTCTCGACCAACTAGGGCTCGTACTTCAACGATATCAGGACAAGCGACTTGTCCTCAATTGGGAGAAATGTCACTTCATGGTGAAGAAGGGCATAGATCTGGGACATGTCATTTCCCATCAGGGCATTGAGGTCGACAAAGATAAAATCGATATCATCTCGACCTTGCCCATTCCTAAATTCGTGTGTGACATCCGGTCCTTTTTAGGACACGGAAGATTCTATAGGCGATTCATAAAGGACTTCTCTCAAATCGCTCGACCTCTGTCCCATCTTCTGGCTAAAGATAGTCCTTCCGACTTTAATGCTGACTGTGTCAAGGCATTTGAGCGTCTCAAATCTGAGCTCACTTCTGCACCCATTATCCATCCCCCGGATTTGTGTCATGCCCCGAATCTGGATACCCAGATACGACCCAAAAATCTATGGATCGACCCGTACCCGAACCTAGAGGTGATCCATGAATGTCCCCTAAAGGTCCAATTAGGTCAATTAGACTACTAAGGTTCATTCGAAAACCCACTAAGTAAACAAAAGTCTAGATGTAGAAAATAAATAATTAAAATAATTCAATCAATCAACTAAATGTGGAGAGATAGAGATGAGAACATGCTCTTAATCAAAGGCTTACATGCCCGTGAAAATAAATAAATAATGTTATAAAATAATAAAATATAATTTTCTAAAATGTGTGATTGACTCCCAAATCTTCGCCGATCTCCTCGAATGCACCGGAGTCTTTCGCCTCAAAATCTGAAAATGGTATCGGTGTAGCACCGTGAGCCAAAGCCCAATAATACAACAGTGTGCATGGTATGATTTCATACTATACAAGTTTTTAACCAAGATATGCATCTCAATTATATAATAAGGATGACATGAATATGAGGGTGAATGCAAGTAAGTACGGGATGCAAATGCAACTAATACCGATAACCACATAGGGTCTTCATCTCCTTCCCGTACTGGGAGTGGTCTCATCGACCCATCTGCAGGATATAATAACGTCTGGTGCCTTTCACCCTAGGGTATCGAACCTTGATTAATTGATAAAACCAATATAAACGTATATAATATACTTCAACCCCGTTCCTTTATGCACCTCTTATATGAAATGACGTGATGATCATGGTATGACAACAATATGGTGAAAGTAGGTTTTTTCCGCGTCGTTGGTTACGGAAACCCTAAAATCAACGAGATTTGTAATTTTGATCCGATTTCCTGGAAAATTTTAGATATTGTATAGGGATTCGTGTCGGATGTCGATCCGCACTCGGGGTTAGTTTGCGCAACTCAAACACATAAAATGACGGATTTTCTTCACATAAATTGATGGAAATGATGACAGAAGAAGAGTGATGAGGTTGTGATTCAAAACATGATTTTTGATTTTGAAGATTGAATATTAATCACCGGGATTTCTAAACAAATAAATTTAAAATTACTATTCATGATAATGAACTCAAAAACACGAACTTGAATGGAAACTACTTTTATTAAATCACCAAAAGTTGTTTACACTGATAATAAAAGAAAATAAACACAAGTAAACTATCCTAGAGGTAAAACAAGAGGAGGCTAGAGAGAGAAAGAGAGAGCTAGAGAGAGAAACTAAAAGAGGATAGAGATCGTACCTTGACTTATCCAAGTTGCATCGGCTACGAGATCAGCCGAGAAGAGTGGTTCAGCCCAATGTTGTGGTAAAATGGTCCAGTGATGGTGGAGGAGAAGACCTGCAACTCGAAGTTGCGGATCCGATCTTGATGGAGTGAACAAACTCCAAGAAGCTCACTCTTCCTACTCTTTTCTTGTTATTTTTCTTCCTTCTATCTTCTCCCTTTTTTTTTTTTTTTTTTTTTTTTTTTTTTTTTCTGATTTGCTATTGATAAAAGGAGAAGTGAGGGAGCAACGGTCTTGGGATTGAGAGTGGAGAAGATCTGCCATGGAGAGGTGAGCCAAAGTGAGGAGAGTTGCAGGTTTGCAACTCTCCATTATGGACAGAAATTTGGTGGGAGAGCAAGTGAAGATTCTGGGTGCTCACGGTGTTGCACACGTGCAACTCGACTATGCACGCTGTTGAAGGATAGTTGCTGGTGATGGTTGGAGGCAACAACTGTGGTGGATGCTGCGGATGTGGAGCATGGCTTGAAGGAGCGCACGTGGTGGAGCCCAAGGACGCAGCAGCAGGTAGGGTGTTCCCTTCTCTTTCTTCTTCTTCTTCTATTCTTTTTTTTTTCTTGGCAATGGTGGTGCTACACTGCGAGTTGTAGGCGGTGTTGTCTTCGTTGAAGACAATGTTGGGGTGGTTACTGTGGTGGAGATGTGCAACGGCAAGGGGCGGCTTGGGTTGAAACAGCTTGGAGAGACTTGATATGGGCGTGGAGGAGAGAAAGTCCAGGATGTGGGAGAGAGGGCGGTAATGGTGCAGCAGCTGCTGGTGTAGGAGGCGGCAAGGTGGAGGTGCAAGGGAGCAGCTGGTTGACGGCTCCCTTGGTGAAAGAGATGGATGATGGTCTTCGAGAGGGAAGAGAGATTGACGGGGTGGGTTTTTTTTTTTTTTTTCCTTCTTTTCTTCTTTTTTTTTTCAACGTGATGCCCTCTTTAGGGTTTCTTGAGGAGAACTTAGAGGGGGTAACGGTTTGGGCTGCAATTAGAAAGTGAGGGAGAGAGACGGTCAAGAGAGAGAGAGCTCTCTTCTCTTTCTCCTCTTGTGGACCCCACTATATGATGGGCAGCATATACATGGGAATTAATCCCATGCATTTTCAAATGGCTTGGCCTCTTTACACATTGCTAAGCCCATGGGCCCTCACCTTTTAAAAAAAAAAAACTCTCCTTGCCACCTTGCATTACATGGATCCTACCTTAGCACTTCAATAAGTGTATGGCTGCCACCTTTGCTTCATGGCCTTGCTGCCACCCTTGCCTATGGACCCCACTTTAGCAACTTCAGCTTCTACTTGTCTTTTCCTCCCCTTGGTCCAACTTGTCCTCTCCCCAATAAGGTGAGATGCACCCTATTAATACCTCCAATGGAGGATATTTCTTTGTGTAGTGGACTATCCTTCCACCCTCTTCTTCATTAGGTAGGATATTATCCCATGCATCTTTAGCTTCTTGTCCATTGGAGTTTGATTTTTGGTTCTAGGATATGGGCTTGGGCCCATTGAAGCTAATGAGAAGTTGTTCTCTACAAAACTGTCAAGATCTTTTGAATTTCATGTTGTCTCATGCTATGCGGTCACTACTCGTCCTGCAACTTGTATAGCCTTGGCCCACATATATCTTTGGCTCGTAACCTCGGCCAATCTTCATGGAATCATGTGTAGCAATTTGTGTGTCCACTGGCTCTTTCTCTATCTTGGTTCTCGGTCTGGCACTTTGATTATCCTTTGGCTCGGCCTGCTCTTGGCCCATATCTTCTTGCCTTAGCCTGCTTGGCTATTTCAGTTTTTGATAATGACTTCTGTGGTCGATTTTGGGCCCGCTAGTCTTGAGGATCGTCCGATCGAGTTTCCAACTGAGTAAGTCCTCATCTTAAGCTTTAATCTCCTTAGTCTCTTTTTTTTTTGGGGGGGTTTGTCTCTCCTTCTATCTTGATTTTCTCTCAATCTTTTCCGACTCTCTGGCTCTTCCTGTCTTTGGCTTACTTCTTCTTGTCTAAGTCCATTGGCTCTTTATGCTTTGATCAAAGGCTCTGGCAGTCAGTTGTGGGCCCACAATCCTTAAAATTCTCCAATTGGGTTTCCTGTGATAAAAGAAGCGCGTAATGAGACTTAATCAGAACGGCTTTATATCTAGACTTCCGAAAATGTGTTTAATGCATGCAAATATACCATTTCGTCCAGAAAAGTGTGTTCTATGCAACAGAAGAGACTCTTACGTAGAAAAGTAGATAAATAGAGCATTTTACGTAGGAGAATACAATAACGCTAAAAGGATAATTGCTTAAAATAAGCATTTTTGAGCGAATATCATATGGTACTAGGGTTACATGGCATATGCACACATGTATTTAACATTTAAATAAGAATATAAAATAAACACATGATCATCAAAAGTGATAACATGGAAAAGAATTAGAGTTAAATATGAATAACATGTAACAATCATTGAAGGTCACGATCAACACGGATGAACAATATAAGTAGAAATCGCTAGAGAATCCAACACACCATGGTCGAACCCTATAAGGGATCCATGACACAAGTTCAAACCCTAAAAAAGGATCCAAGACACTTGGCTGAACCTTATGAGAGATCCAAGACATATGGGTAGGATCCCCATGCATACATGTATAGGTAAAACCATTCAGGATTTAGTCAAACAACAATGGCTAAATCCCTTAATAGTTAATAAGTCATGACTAAACTACTAATAATTAATAGTTTTTTTTTTTACAAAAAAATGTACTGCATTGTAAAAATCATAACTAAATAAATATTAATTAGAAAAATAAAAGTTCAATGGATTTAAAAACTAGATTAACAGAGGTTTTGAGGAAAAATAAATAGAAAAATATTTAGATTCAAAATATAGGTTGAAATCCTTAATTAAGTGAACTAGACGGAATCTAGAATTCTGGGTTTTATAGAAAAGTCCAGTACATTTGAAAAATTATAACTTAATCAATACAAATCAAAAAAATATAAACTCAAAGGTTCTAGAAACTAAATTGATAGAGGTATTTATGAAAAATAATTAGAAAAATATTTAGGTTTAAAAATATAAATCGAAATCTCAAGTGAAGTGGACCGTGTAAAATCTGAAATTCTAGGTTATTTTGTAAAGTCTAACAACTTAGAAAAATTATAATTAAATAAATATAAATCAGAAAAATATAAACTAAACGGTTTTGGAAAATAGATTCATAGAGGTATTTAGAAAAAATAATTATAAAAATATAACAAAAATGATAAAGAACATAGTTATCCATTATAAGTGTAAAAGAAACCATGGCCAAACCCATTATGGTGGCCCAAAATAAAGATCAACCCAATAAGAATAAAGTAAGTATTATTAAAATTAATTTATAATGAGTATCAACCATTATCTAATGAAAGAGAAACAAAATCTTGAAGAAAAACAAGTATAGAATGGATCAAACACACTTACCTCAAGGTTTCTTGAACTTTAATGAAGAATTCTTGAATCGCTTGAAAAGTCCCTCATTTGTTGATCTTTTGCTCCCAAAGTGATATATGTTTATGAGAGAAGGGAGATGAACACTATCCTAGGGTTTGATAATGATTGAAGAAGAAGAGGTAGTGTTAATGGTGGAAGAGTGTAGATGAAGGCTTGAGTTTTAGGTTAAAGATTAAGTGTAGAGAATAATGGAGGAAGAGAGCTTAAATAAAATAGAAGGTAATGAAGGAATATGTCTCATAAGGAATAGGATTAAGTGATTTTCGTAACTCTCTTAGGGTTGACTTTTTCAACCCTCTAAAACTTATATTTTACACTACTAATGGGTTAAAAATGGGCCCAAGGCCCATATACATCAATAGGCTTCATTTAAAAATATTATTAAGCCCAAAAGACCTTTAGATTGGCCATACGGGCCCACCCAATAATTATAACATGAATAATTATAAATTAATTAAATTAAACTATATTATATAATTTAAAAGTTCATACAATAAGGTATTGACACATAACACACACATAAATCACATAAAATAGTCTAAATATACAAAAATCACAAAAAAGTTCAAAGCTTCGAAAAATTATCAAGATGACCTTGGAATGAGCCAAAAGTGATTCACGGGTCCCACATGCCTATTAAATAAATAAAATATAATTAAATATATTTTTTTTAAATATACTAATGGTAGGAAGTTTAAAAATTATGAAAATACTATTTTTGTCAAAATCTCTCGAATTTCTCGCTAAGATTTTTATGTCTCAAGGAAGGTTTCAAATTTCACAAGTGAGTTGATAAGGATAAAATAGGAATATTTTTGGAGTCTCGGGCCCACAAAATAATTTTTTATAAAAGTTTTAGAATGTTAGTTGGGGAAAGAAAAAGTCCTTTGCAAGTTATAATTCATTATTTTTAGCAGGAATTTAGCCCTAAAGAGCGAGTTTAAAAAAATAGCAATTTTTTTCAAAGTTGTCAGAATGAAACAAAATTAAATACACATACTCAACAATGATATTAAACCATAAAAATAATAATAGAAGTCTGAAAAAGGTTTAGGTTTTCATTCTTAGGAGAATTTACCATAATACCCTAGAACGAAAGTTAAGGATATTATAACTGGACTCTACCTTTCGAGGTGATGTGCGATGCTTCCGACTACACGTTAGGAGCAGTTCTAGGGTAGAGAGTTGACAAAAGGTCACACGTGATCTACTATGCGAGCAAAGCCCTTAACTCTGCCCAAATGAATTACTCCACCACTGAGAAAGAACTCTTGGCGGTAGTCTTCGCCCTTGATAAATTCTGTCCGTACCTCTTAGCCACTAAGGTGGTAGTGTACACTGATCATGCAGCCCTTCGTTATCTCATGTCGAAAAAAGAAACCAAGTCTCGATTAATCTGATGGATTTTATTACTACAGGAATTCGACCTCGAGATTAAGGACAAGAAAGGAACTGAGAATGTAGTGGTGATCACTTGTCTAGACTGACTTTAGAGTCATCCTTCGACACCCAGCCCATCCATGAGACCTTTCCAGATGAACAACCGTTCGCTATCTCCATTAATCCTTGGTATGCTGACATTGTCAACTACCTTATTACTGAAGAAGTGCTTTCACACTGGTCAAAACAGGACATGAGCCAATTTCTAGCAAGAGTTAAGTATTACTCTAGGGATGACCCTTATTTGTATAAATACTGTCCTGACCAGATCATTCGTCTCTGTGTCCTTGAGTCGGACCAACTCAATATCTTATCCTCGTGTCATGACCAACTTTGTGGTGGTCATTTTAGCACTAAGAAGACTGCAGAAAAAGTGCTACAATGCGGATTCTACTAGCCCACACTATTTAAAGATGCCTACATCTTCAACAAAATTTGTCATAATTGCCAGCATCTAGGCCACATCTCCCAGAGGAACATGATGCCCCTCACTCCCATTCAGGTCGATGAAATATTTGACATCTGGGGCATCGACTTCATGGGCCCCTTTCTGATTTCCTATGGTTTCGAGTATATTTTCCTTGCGGTAGACTATGTATCCAAATGAATAGAAGCCATTCCCACCAAGACCAGTGACCACAAAGTAGTGGTCAAATTCTTGAAGGAGTTCATCTTCGCCCGGTTCGGTGCCCCTAAGGCCATCATTAGTGATGGGGGCACCCATTTCTGCAATCAGATATTCGAAAAATTAATGAAAAAGTATGAGGTAACCCACAAGGAACGGGAACTTCAAATGAATGAGTTAGAAGAACTCAGAAATGATGCCTACAACTTGTCAAAAAATTACAAAGCAAAAATGAAGTGGATACATGACAAGAGCATTCTCAGGAAAGAATTCCATCCAGGACAGAAGGTCCTTCTTTATAATTCCCGTCTTCACCTCTTCCCTGAGAAATTGAAGTCTAGGTGGACCGGTCCCTATACGGTCACAATAGTCACGCCCTTTGGGGCAATCACTATTGAGGATCCCTAGGATCACTCATTTTTCTAGGTCAATGGCCAGCGTCTAAAGCAGTTTCATGAACTTGACGTATTGTTCATTCAAACTTCTGAGATCGATCTCATCGATCCTGTCTATGTCGACTGATGATCCACTCAGTCTCCTGTGCTCCAACTTGGTTGGGGGTGCCTGTCACCCCCATTGCGTCTGGCTGAAGACTTAAAACTTAGCACTTTTGGAAAGGCAATTTTGGTATTCTCATGAGTCTCATGCATTATCTTTATCACTGCTATAATTTTCTGCTCATGCAGGTACCATCACTCTCGCACTACTTTGGTACTTTCCACTGTTGATATCCGGCAGAATTGGTAAAACCCTTCCTTCACACTCGCATCATGAACTTATCGTTTTCACTATTTGTCCTGGTCATGAGCACCGATGACGGTGCAATATTTTGGTTGGGGGTGGGTACTTTACCAAAAAAAACTCATGTGACTTTCAAAAAAAAAAACATGAGAAAAATGAAAGAAAAGATGCATTTTGTGGTGATTTTCGGACTGTTTTCAAGGTGTCTTTTGTTGATTTCAGAATTATTTTAAAAAACTGTTACAATGATGAGTCAAGACTCTTCACAAAGTCTACTTATTGAAAAGGATGTCTACTTTGAGAAAATCACTTTTTAGCTCTTAGTTAAGTTTGGAAGAATACTACAATGGAGTTAAACTCTTAGAAAACTCAGATTCAGCAAGAATTTTTCACAAATCAACATCAGAACTATCTGTAGTTTGGACGATCTAGAGATCCAAGAAGAACAACTGTGGAGACCTAACCCAGTAAGCGTTTGAGCCTCTCTTCATTTCTCAGGGATATAAATAACTCAGAGTCACAAGATGACTCACCTTTTTTTCAGTCCCCAACTATTCCCTTGTAAGATCTCATTAATCCTTGCTTTGGTCATAGAACTTGGAGCGACGTCAAAGATAGATCATTACAAAAAGAACCTTCTCTCTATCCAGTCGAGACATCACAGATGAAAGTGTAAAACCTAGAAAATGATATAGGCCAGGTAGAAGAAAGAGAAATCAAGGAATTGGTGTCACCACCCTCGAGAAATGCTGCAAAGAATAGTGAGATACCCTCTCAGAACTGTCGAATCCCTGAAGACCCTCATCTTTCTAGCATTTTCCTAAGCCTCTATACAACCCAGGGCAAGACCTATTTGATTATAAGATAGCACCATAACAGAATGTGGAGAATGGAGAAGAGAGAAACTATAGAGTTTGATCCGACACTCTTAAGTGATATGACATTCCAATCATGAGATCTTTTGAATCTTCTGTAGTCCTCCTTTCTAGATAATATATGTGAGATATTGCCAATATCAAATATCTATCTCCTCACATATAACTGAGAAAAAAGAATAAAACCATTTCTGAGTGATTTACTTTTGAGTGGTATACAAGTGAGAATTGAGGTCGAGGCATATAAATCTCTGAGGTGATCGGAGAATCTTTACTACCAGATAGGGATGATGTTGAGCACACACACACGCTGAGTCTGAGTAATCTTTGGTTCGAATATCCACTAGTAGTTGTGCTACATTTTTCTGACTAAGTTCTAATTTCTGAAAGATCACTTGCACCCTTGATATGAACTGACAAAACGGAGTTTTTTTTTTTCTGAATAATGAGAAATAGTTTTCCAGCATGTACCAGGCCCTTCTGAGCTCATGTGTCTCGCACTAATTGCCAAGGATTGGCAATATGCTGGTTGGGGGTTGTGATATTCGCTCAAAATTACTTATTTTAAGCAATTATCCTTCTAGCGTTATCACACTCTCCTACATAAAATTACATTTTTTTATCAACATTTCTACGTAAGAGTTTCTCTCATTGCGTAGAACACACTTTTCTAGTTAAAATCGTATATTCGCATGTATTCATACGAATTTATTTGACCCACATGCGAAGTCGTTTTATAGAACTCTCATTACGCGACTTTTCTATCGCAGGAGCATTAATCAAGCAATTTTGATGGACTGCGGGCCCATATCTAACTGCTAGAGTCTAGGACCGAAGCATAAGAGCCAATAGGCTGAGGATAAGAAGATACATGCCAAATGCCGGGAGAACCAGAGAATCGGGAAGGCCTGAGAGAAGATTAAGAGAGAAGGAGAGACAAGCCCTCAATGAAGAGACTAAGGAAATTAAAGCTTATCAACTAAGACAAGATGATGACTTGCTCAGTTGGTAAAACATGCAGAAGACCAAGTCAAAGACTAGGGTTCAAGCCCCTCTGCTAGCATTTTTTCTTTATGTTGTAATATTTTCTCTCTCATCTCTCATTTTTCTCTCCAAATCATCATTCTCTCTCTAATCTCAAATCCACATCATCTGATTCTCTCCCCTCCCTCAATCACTCAATTGTACGACCTACCTTGGCCAATTTCCATCGCCCGATCATAACCGTCCATTTCTACCACATGATCGCTCAGTCAGTCCCCCAATCATCCATCTCACCATCTCATAAATTCAATGGCCCTCATCACTTCATGATCAAACCTATGGGCCTAATCAGCCATTCGGTGGGACCCACATACCAAACATAGAGGGGAGTTTTAAAAGAAGAGAGATACTATTTGGGGAAAGATTTTAGAAACAAATATTTTCAAAATAAAAGGGAATCTTTGGTTTTTCAAAAATAATAAAGAAGGGGATTTTAAAAAAAAGGATTTTGTTTGAAAAAGAACGAGAGTTTCCAAAAGAGAGAGGTTTTGAAAACCGTGGGTTTCTAATTAATAGAAACCCTCGGTTTCTATTATTGGGCATAACATTTTTTTGAAAGGGAAACCCTAAACCGTTTGATACAAAAGGGATCCATTCCTCTTCCATTACCGGCACCCCTAGCTGCTGCACGTTTTGAAAAAAAAACTAGAAACACAGCCATCGTCATTCTCTTCAACATTCTGAGTTGCAGAACTTCCGGGCGTACTGCATACACTGTCAACACACCCTCCACCTCTCATTTTCTCTTCACATTGCTGGCCGTTTTCAGCCTGGAACTGGTTGTCTCCCTTCTGCAAGTCCAAGGATCGTCTCAAATAGGTTGCTGCCCTCAAGCTCTCATCCTTCTCCAATCCCCCTCAAGCTGTTCTTGTCTTCTTCTCTCCAACAAAAAGCAAAAAACAAAAAAAAAGAGAAGAGAAGAAGAAGGGAAGGGGAGAGGAGGTCGTACCTTCCACAACTCTTTCTCCACCGCCACCACTGGCGCACCACCACATCCAATCGCCCCCATCTCCTTTTCACGTTAATAGCACCGCCCACAGCACTGCATCTTCGCCCCACTCATCTTCCAATCTTGCAACCATAGGGCGTCTAGGGTTGGAGGAGAACCCACTCACCATACAAGTGCGCTTCATCTTCAAGTGGATAACCCAGCAACCTACTCTCCTCCGTTTTCATGGTCAGACTAGCAAGCTGGTCCCACCATCACTGATGACTTATCACATGCTAAATCGAATCTTATTGCCGTTTTATCCACTTCGCCCCATTCTCTAACTCTCCTCCTCCATTCTCAATCCCAAGCCAAACAAAAATGATCCTGCCTATCTCTTCTTTCCCACAAAAGAAAATAAGAAGAGAAAATAAAGAGAGATAGAAAAGTAAGACGCCACTCCTTCTTCCATTTTCCAGATTGGATGTGCACGATCGCTGCCCCCACCTGCTGGCCCTTCTTGGACAACTGCTGTTGCTCCTACCTTAGGCGTCACCAGACCTACAACTCACTCTTCACGGTTCTCACCAGACCTACATCTCTTCTCCAGTGATCATCGCCTTATCCACCACCACACACATCAACGTTGCCCTCCTCAATAGCTGCAGGTTCATCCACACCACCATCTTCCTCTCCGTGCAACCCACCCCCCATCAAGGGCCTGTCTCCGATCACCATTTCATTGGTTAGTATTTGAGGTAATCCTCTATTTCTCTCTCTAGCCTACTTTCTCTCTCTAGGAAACCCCTTTAGTTCTACTTTCTCTCTCTACATTTTGGTTCTTTTCTCTTTTTCTCTCTACTTTCTCTCGCTAGGTCTCCATCTCTATTTTCTTTATGCTTTATAGATTTGTCATTTTATTATTTTTTTTATTAGAAGTTTGTTTCTAAACATTTGATTCGAATAAAGTTTAGTTTGATTTTGCAATATTGTGTTCAATTCTCGCTCTTAGTTTATTCTTGTTTTAATTTATTGTGGTGAAATGTCTCTCTTTAAAAATCACGAATCATGTTTTGAACTCACATATCCACCACTCTCACCCCTCCATTTTGCTCGCAGAATCCGTCATTTTATGTTCTCGAATTGCTCCAACTAACCCCGAGTGCGAATCGATCATCCGACATACTTTCCACTGTGCGAAGAATTACTATTTTTTGCAGGAATTAAATTGGGTTAATTACAAATGTGTTGAGATTAGGGTTTCTGTAACCAACAACGCGGAAAAACCTTAGTTTCATAGAGCAAGTGTCACGATCCCGAATCCGGATACCCAGATACGACCCAAAAATTCGTGGATCGACCCGTACTCGAACCCAGATGTGATCTATGAATGTCCCCTAGTGGTCCAATTAGGTCAATTAGACAACTAAGGTTCATTCGAAAATCAACTAAGTAAAAGAAGAAAAGTCTAGATGTAGAAAATAAATAATTAAAATAATTTATAATTCAAATAATTTAATCAATCAACTAAATGTGGAGAAAAGGAGGTGAGAACATGCTCTCAATCAGAGGCTTATATGTCCGTGAAAATAAATAATAATGTTATAAAATAATCAAATACAACTTTCTAAAGTATGGGATTGACTCCCAAATCCTCGTCGATCTCTTGAGTATACCAGAGTCTTCCGTCTTAAAATCATCCCACGTACCCAGCTCCTCAAAATCTGAAAATGGTATTGGTGTAGCACCGTGAACCGAGGCCCGGTAATACAACAATGTGCATGGTATAATATCATACTATACAAGTTTTTTTAATCAAGGTATGCATCTCAATCATATAATAAGGATGACATATGAATATGATGGTGAATGCAAGTGAGTACGGGATGCAAATGCAACTAGTATCCATAACCACATAGGGTCTCCATCTTCTTCCCGTACTGGGAGCGGTCTCATAGACCCATCTGTTGGATATAACAACATCTGGGGCCTTTCACCCTAAGGTACCGAACCCTGATTAATTGATAAAATTAATATAAACATATATAATATACTTCAACCCCGTTCCCTTATGCACCCCTTATATGAAATAACATGATGATCATAGTATGACAACAAGATTGTACTAGGGTTATATGGCATAAGCACACATGCATTTAACATTTGAATAAGAATATAAAATGAACAGATGATCATCAAAAGTGATAACATGGGAACGAATTAGGGTTAAACATGAACAACATGTAACAATCACCGAAAGTCACGATCAACACGGATGAACAATATAAGTAAAAATTGCAAGAGAATCCAACACACCATGGCCAAACCCTATGAGGGATCCATGACACAAGGTCGAACCCTAAAGAGGGATCCAAGACACATAGCCAAACCCTATGAGAGATCCAAGACACATATGAATACAAGTTTAGGTCAAGTTTAATCAAACAACAAGGGCTAAACCCCTTAATAGTTAATAAGTCATAACCGAACCACTAAGGGTTCCCAAGGCCATTAATTGTCCAAAATCCAAGAAATAGGTAGTTCACAGAAAACATATTTCCTTATAAAAATCATAACTAAATAAATATAAATTAAAAAAAATACAAACTCAATGGATTTGAAAACTAGATTCACAGAGGTTTTTAGAAAAAATAAATAAATAAATATTCAGATTAAAAATATAGGTCGAAACCCTTAATGAAGTGGACCGGACAGAATTTGGAATTCTGGGTTTTACAAAAAAGTCCAGCACATTCGAAAAAGCATAACTTAATCAATATAATTAAAAAAAATACAAACGCAAAGGTTCTAGAAACTAGATTGATAGAGATATCTATGAAAAATAATTAGAAAAATATTTAGGTTAAAAATATAGATCGAAATCTTAAATGAAGTGGACCATATAAAATCTAGAATTTTGGGTTTTATAGAGAAGTTTAGCACGTTTGAAAAATCATAACTTAATCAACATAAATCAGAAAAATACAAGCTCAAAGGTTCTAGAAACTTGATTGATAGAGGTATCTATGAAAAATAATTATAAAAATATTTAGGTTAAAAATATAGATCAAAATCTCAAGTGAATTGGACCGTGTAAAATCTAAAATTTTGGGTTTTACAGAAAAGTCCAGTATGTTGTAAAAATTATAACTAAATAGATAAATATCAGAAAAATACAAACTTAACTAATTTGAAAACTAGATTCATAGAGGTATCTATTAAAAATAATTAAATAAATATTTAGATTAAAAATATAGATCAAAATCCCAAGTGAAGTGGACTATGAAAATCTAAAATTGAGGGTTATTTTATAAAGTCCAACAACTTAGAAAAATCATAACTTAATCAATACAAATCAAAAAAATACGAACTAAATGGTTTTGAAAAATATATTCATAGAGGTATTGAGAAAAAATAATTATAAAAATATTAAAATCATAAAAATACAACGAAAATGATAAAGAATATAGTCATCTGTTATCGGTACAAAATAGATAATGGCCAAACCCATTAGGGTGGCCCAAAATAAAGATCAACCCAATAAGAATAAAGTAAATATTGTTGAAATTAATTTATAATGAGTATCAATCATTACCTAATGAAAGAAAAATAAAAGCTTGAAGAAAAACAAATATAGGATGGATCAAACTCACTTACCTCAAGATTTCTTGAACTTTAATGAAAATCAAAAGTTTCTTCAAATTTGAAAGTTGTTGGATCGTCCTCTTCTTGGAGTATGTTCTTCTAATCGGAGTCCCCGTCAATTCTCCCTTCTTGCTCGAGTGCGATCGTTGCCCAATGGAGCTTTCTCTATTCTTTAATGGAGTTGGGTTTGTGAAAGCTTCTAAAGTTTTTGGGTTTTTATAAATAGGCTTAGGGAAAGATTAGGGTTTCTATTTTAGTAGAATTCGTAACTATCAAAGGGATGACTTTTTCAACTCTCAAAAACTTATATTTTACACTACTAATGGGTTAGAAATGGGCCCAAGGCCCATATACATCAATAGGCTTTATTTAAAAATATTATTAAGCCCAAAAGACCTCTAGATTGGCCATACGGGCCCACCCAACAATCATAACACAAATAATTAATAATTAATTCAATTAAATTATATTATATAATTTAAAAGTTCATACAATAATGTATTGACACATGTCATACACATAAATCATAAAAATGTTCAAAACCCTAGAATAGTGTCAAAAGACATCGGAATGACCTAAAAGTGATTCGCGGATGCCACATACCTATTAAATAAATAAAATATAATAAAATATTATTTTTTTAAAATATGCAAATGGTAAGAAGTTCAAAAATTATAAAAATACTATTTTATTAAAAATCTCTCGAATCTCCCGCTAAGGTTTTCATGTCTCAGAAAAGGTTCTAAATTTCACAAGTAAGTTGGCAAGGATAAATTAGGAATATTTTTGGTGTCTCGGGCCCACAAAATAATTTTTTTTATAAAAGTTCTAGAATGTTAGCTGGGGAAAGAAAAAGTCCCCTACAAGTTATGGTTCATTATTTTTAATAAGAAATTTAGCCCTAAAGAGCGAGTTTCAAAAATAGCAGGTTTTCAAAGTTGTCAGAATGAAACCAAATTAAATACACATATTTAACCATAAAAACAATAATCGAAATTTGAAAAATATTCAGGTTTTCATTATTATATGAATTTACCATAATACCCTAGAACAAAAGTTCAGGGTATTACAGCAAGCACTGAATTTAAGTAAGTTTTTAAATTATTTTTCAAATTCGGGATGGGGTTAGAATTTAGGAATTCTCAAATTGGAAAATACCCATATTGGAAATGTTTCCCGAACTTTGGAAATCTTCCAAGAAAGATTTGATTTGAGATCCCATACAATTTGGGAAATTTCCCAAAATTGGAATTCTGTTAAATTTAGGGTATTTCCTTTTTGCAGACTTTTCCAAATTTTGAAGATTTATATCTCTAAAAGTGGAAGTGTTTAATTGTGGAAACCCTAATTTGGCAGAATTTCAACTTTTTGGAATCTTTCCAAAACTTGCAAATCCTCGATTGTAATATTTCTAAAAATTCGCAGAATGTAACAACCCTAATTTTTTTAATTTTTGATTTTTGATTTTTTTTTGTTATTTTATATTTCAGTCAATCTAGGGTTTCTAGCAAACCCTAGAACAAGATTTAGCAGGAGATATTCAGAAAAATAGAAAGTGTCCTTAGTTATTACAAGTTGCACTCGGCCGTTCGAGGCATTAAAAATAGTAATTACAATTGCTAAAAATAACTAAAAATTAGAATGGAAAGTTTCCAAGTGTGGAGCTTTCCGCTTTAGCAGCTTTCTGATTCTGTCACTTGCATTCCTTTTCGCACTCCTGTACACCCGAGCGGCAACGGCGCCATTTGAAACTGGGGTTTTTTCGGTCGTTTGACGAAAATTCCGATTTCAACATATTTTTTTATTATTCGAAACTTTAATCTTGCAAAATATAACGATTTGCATAGCGGCTTCATGTTCGATGTCGACCCGCACTCAGGATTAGCTGAGTTAGTGCAACTCTGAACATAAAATGATGGAATAAAAAATGCTAAGAGTGGATGGAGAGATGAGAATGGTGAAGTATTTTTTTAAAAACATAATTTTGAAGATTTTAGAGAAAGAAAATGCCACAAACAACCAAGAAACACAAAAGCAAACTAACAATTATAAAAATAACAACTTTATTAATCATCAACGAGTTCTTACAAAATCAAACTAAATTTAAAAAAAAAACAATCTAGAAAGCAATAAAAATCTAGAGAGAAAAAGAAGAGAATAATTAGAGAAAAAAAGTAAAATAAACCTAGAGAGAGAAAGATGGTGATAGAGAGAATGAGTTTTAGAGAGAGAATCTAGGGAGAAAAGAGAGAATTGCTAGAGAAAGAAAGTTGAGAGAGAAAAGATCAAAGTTAGAGAGAGATAGAAGAGGAGAGAGAAGGTTACCTTTGCAAACTTATCGGAGATCGAAGGGGAGTGGCCATACAATGGAGAATCTGGCCATTGATTAGTGTTGCCCGGAGTGAGAGAAGTTGGCCAACATATGATGATGGCCGTTGAAGTAGAACCACCCACGTGGTGGTTGCATGGTGGTGTGGAGGAGACGAAGTGCATGTGGAAGGGCTGCTAGAGAAGGCAGCAAAGGAGGTAGTTTATAGTACGATTCTTGTTAGCCAGTGGAGGTATGATATTCGCTCAAATGTGCTTATTTTAAGCAATTATCCTTTTAGCGTTATCACACTCTCCTACGTAAAGCTGCACTATTTATCCACTTTTCTTGGTAAGAGTCTCTTCCATTGCATAGAACACACTTTTCTGGACAAAATGGGCTATTTGCATGAATTAAACACATTCTCGGAAGTCTAGATATTAAGCCATTTTGATTAAGTCTCATTACGTACTTTTTCTATCGCAGGAAACCAAATCGGACGATTTTAATAGATTGCGGCCCACAACTGATTGCCAGAGTCTAGGACCCAAGCTCAAGAGCCAACAGGCTGAGGATAAGAAGATACATGCCAAATGCTGGGAGAGCCAGAGAGTTGAAAAAGCCTGAGAGAAGATCAAGAGAGAAGGAGAGCCAAGCGCCTCGAGAAGAGACTAAGAAGATTAAAGGTTAATCAACTAACACAAGACAAAGGCTTACTTAGTTGGAAAATTTTGCAGAAAACCAAGTCAAAGACCAGGGTTCAAGACCCTCTGCTAGCATTTTCTCTTTAATTTTATAATATTTTCTCTCTCCTCTCTCTAGATCCTCATTCTCTCTTTACCCTGAAATCTCAACCACCCGATCCTCTCTTGTCACAATCTCTCCTTCTGCGACCATTTGATCTTACAGCCTACCTTGGCCGACCTCCACCATCCGATGATCCATCCGATCATCGCCACCCTAGTCTACCATCTAATTGCCAGTAGAGCATCCATCCTATCATCATCCATCTCAAAATTCGACGGTCATCTTTTTCTTCTTCTAGATCTTATTGTCACGACTTGACCTATGTGATCATGACCCCTACAGAGATGGACGCCTCATATTAAAGATTGACTTGTTTTTACGAAAATGGAAAGATTTTTTCAAAGAGAATGGCAACTTGAGTTTTGGAAAGTTTTAAAAATCAAAAATTTTTATTTTATTTTCAAAACTTACAAAAGATTTCTTGGATGAGGTGGCATTAAAGGGGATTTCATGGGATTCTTCAAAAAGGGCATGTTTTGTTTTTAGAAAATAAGAATATAGGAGTTTCTAAAAACTTGAAACTGTGGGTTTCTCATATAAAAACCCACGGTTCCTATTATAAACATGGAGTACGATTTCTAAAAGTGACTCCCCCTCTAATTCCCATTTCTTTCTTACTTTCTCTCCTGGCACAAAAGAAAAAAAAAGGTAAAATAAAAATAAAAAAATCGGCGTTTCTGCCTTCCCTTCCCCATCGAACGGCTCCATCATCTTGTTCTCAATACAGGTCCAAGAACAATGATTTGCTCTCATCTTCTCCTTCTCTATCTCGTTCTCTCTCCAATCTCTTCTTTTATTGCTTTCTAGTTAAGTTTTTATTTGCTTTATTTATTTAAGCATTTTTAATTCAAGCATTGTAAGTTATAGTTTTTTTTAATAAATGAAGTTTACTTTGGCATTTTGTTTTCTATTATTACATATTTATTTTCTTTTATTAATGTAATAGGTAATTCTCCAACTATAAAAAAAATGTTTTAAAAATTATTTTCCACCATTCTCATCTCTCCACCATTTTCTTGCTTGATTTCTTTAATGTTACTTCTCTAACCTGAGTGCAGATTTGACATCCGACATGCTACTGTACAAGTCTGCATTTTTGCAGATTTTTAAGTGAACTAGATCATTAAAAATGTGTTGAGCCAAGGGTTTTCGTCTAACGACTAGAAAAACCTTGTTTCAAATGGCATCGTTGCCACTCGGGTATGCGGGAAATGCAAAGAAGAACACAAGCATTCTTTTAAAGTGCTAAATTTTTTTTTTTACATATTTTTTTTATGCATCGGAAGGCCGAGTGCAACTTGTAATACTATTGAACTTATTATTATTGATTAGATGTCTGTTTAAGAGTTTAGCAACCCTTGATTAAGTGCAAAAAAAAAACCTTTTTTTTTAGGGACAATAGTACTTTTTTTTTACGTATTTTTTTTAAGCCTCAGATGGCTGGGTGCAACTTGTAATAACTTAGGACATTTCTTTTTTTGAATATTTATTGCCAGATCTTGTTCTAGGGTTTGCTAGAAACCCTAGATTGAGTGAAAATATAAAAAAAAAATAAAAAATTCAAAAAAAAATCGGATTTATATTCTCTGCACAGTTTTTAGATCACCAAATTGGGCATTTTAAGTATTTTGGACAGTTTCCAAAATTTAGAAATTTTGCTAAATTAGGATTTCCAAGTTTAGAAGATTCTAGTGTTAGAGAATTTCTATCTTTAGAGATTCTCCAAAATTGAAAAATTTTGAAAAATGAAATAACCCAAATTTAGCAAAATTTTAATTTTGGGAAATTTTCAATTTAATTAAATGGGATTTCGAAATCTAAATTTTTTTGGAAGGTTTCTAAAATAGGAATAATTCGAACTTAATAATTTCTTAATCTTAATTCGGGAATTTCTAAATTTGAATTTAAACCTTAACTTGGAAATTAATTAAATAACCTGCCTTAATCTATTGCATGTTGTTTGAAACCCTAAAGGTGGGTAACCTCCCAATTAAATCCCAGAACCTAGACCGTGTGATATAACTTTTCTACGCGTATGATCCAAGAGTGGGTAGGGAGCGAAAGCTCAAAGAGGTGGAGTTGGGCCCAAGCCCATTTGGATTCCCTTCCCTATCCCACGGAGGCGACCTCGTGGCGTGGCCCACGGGAAGTAAGTCTCTTCCCCCGCCTTGAGTGTGATACTGTGCAATTGGGTGATTAACGTGCTGCGTGTCTATTTGCTTTTTCGCATAAATTTATTCGCACTGTGTGGATGGCCGCTAATTAATGAACCCTAATTGAGCAGACCCAGCTCCTCTTAAAATTGGTGGGATTTCATTACCCACCTCATCACTCCAGTTGTGTTTGATCCCCAAGATCCACAATTAATAAAAGGAATCAAGAGTTAAGGCCAAGCTAGATCGGTGTTCTAGGGCACCCCTCTACTTAGTCATTCCATCAATCCCAGGTCGAATAAGTCCACGAGCGCGGATCCCTGTTGTCTAACACACCCATAGGTCCATACTACTTAAGTATACCGAGCTCGCCAATGGTTTCCCTGGTGCTTTGTTGGTCTGCTATTTGTTGGGTTAGGTACACAAACCAACCCTAGCTTGTACTATGGGAAAACTCATCTCCATTGCTTGATAAATCTGGTAAGTTTAGGGCGTATTTAAGATAGCCATTGTGCCACACGTCTGTCTAGGCTTTGGATTATCTTGCAATCAACTTGAGTTAATACTAAAGAATTTGCTTTGAAGATTGTATCCTAGTGAGAACCCTAGAATGACAAAGTTAGTCCGGCGGGTAACAAAGATAAACCAGTGGTCTGCCCACTGTCATAATATACCTTGGCCCACAAACTAACAAGATAATCCCTTAAAATATCCTAATTTTTTTAGAAATAGGGTTATCATGTTTGCTTCTTGTGCATCATATAGTCTACTTCAGGTTAGTGTTCTCCTTTGACAACTTTTTGCCGAGTTTACTGCTTGCTTTTTCAAGCATATGCTCATCGGGACCCGATCCAATCATAGATTGATTCGATCTGAGAGTCAATCTAATGTTTTAGATTCTTCACCGGTATCTTCACCTACTCTATCTCCTACCCTCCCTCCTCTCCCAGAGAAATTACCTTCGTAGAACTGGCGGCTGAACGACCTCTCATTGAGAGGTATGCGCCTATCTATGCAAACCCACCTACTTGCATTGTGCTTCCACCCACGACGACGGTTCAGTTCGAAATCCGACCGCAAATAGTACAAATGCTGCCTACCTTTCATGGTCTTTCAAAAGATGACCCGTACACTCATCTGAGGCAGTTTCTGAACATTTGTACTCTCTTCAAACTCAACTCCTTGATGACTAGAATGTCAAATTAAGAGTTTTTCCTTTCTTTCTGAAAGATAAAGCCACAGCTTGGTTTTATTCTTTGCCCGAGAATTCGATTACCACATGGGACGAACTAGCTCGGAAGTTTGTATTCAAATTTTACCCCATGTCAAGGATGTACGAGATGAAGCAGATCATCCAAGACTTTCGACAAAAGTCAGATGAAAGATTCTATGAAGCATGGGAGGTTCCAAGACTATAACCAAGTGTCACAATTTAATTTCGACAAGGGGAGTCTTGTCCACATGTTCTATAAAGGACTCACTAATGAATCTAGGATTCTACTAGAGTCAATGTGCGAAGGCAAATTTATGCACAAGACTCCAACCGAAGTCTACATTTTCTTAGGAGAACTAGGTAAGAACTCCCATAACTGGAATACCAATTCTGCGTGCAGTAGTGACACTCCGGTCCAACGGACTTATATGGGATATGAGACAAAGGGTGACCCTGAGCTACAATCCCTAATTTAGGAACTTACCAAATCAGTCTCTGCCCTTGCTGTCTTGGTCCAGAAACCTATGCATCATTCCAACTTTGTGGGATATTTCCCTCTTGTACAGGAAGAGGTCTGTACTTTTAGTCCATTTCAATCTCCGATGCAGACTTCCTACAATAACTCGTATCATCCAGACAATAGGAGTTACCCTACCTTTGTCTGGGAACAACAATATGCTCCCCCGCAGCAACTGCCACAGGGTATGTATCCTTCCGAGTTTCATCAACCCAATGGACAATATGATTGGTAGTACTCGCAGTCGCAGTACTAGGCATACCCACAGACTAACTATTCTAGTCAGCAATGGACCTCTTAGGATTCTTAGAGTCAGTAGATAGTCCCAGACTCACTTCAGTCCTATCACTTTCATACTCAGTCAGACTACAATCAAGAGTTGGTACCTCAACTTCCCTTCGCTGAACCGTCATTGTTTACTACTAAACCTGGTCTAGAGGACCTTCCCTCTCAATTTATCTTCCAACAACATCAATCCATGGAGAGATTGGAACACCGTCTAGGTCAGTTAGAATCTAAAAGAGAGAAAGTCAACTTCCCTAGCCAACCTATAGCCTATCCTGAGGAGAATGACATAGCCACTGTCCATGATACGGAATCGCACAATTGGACACAGTACCAGACTTTCAAAGTGGAAATAAAAGTTGTTACCACCATTAGATCGGGCCAGAATTTTGACGAGCAAGTGTCTCAATTGTCGCTGACTTCACAAGCACCTAATCCTGAATCTAGCTATGAGAAACCTATTTCTCCATCTACCTCTGCTATTTCTATCTCAGACCTTGAAGAAGCTATTCATGACATTGAGCTGTGTCTCGATCATAGGATCCTAATTGGCCTAGACCTACAATTGCTCAACCCCAATGAATTGTGCAACAATAGTGATGAACCCGAGTCTCAATCTTTGGTGCCCTTAACAGCACCAACTTCTGGACTGAGCACAGAGGAACTTAGTTCCATTTCTATCTCTGATGATTCTACCTTTGCACTGGATGCAGACATTCCTATCATTGAGTCGTGTCTCGATAGTACGGTCCCAGTTGTCTTGGCCCCACCGTTCTTCACCATCGTTGATGCACACATCAGGTGTGGTGACGATGACATATCGACGATGTTTGACAACCTCAAAGTAGAGGTTACCATTTTTCAACATCTTACCAACGTCGAGATTGCCGATAAATCATGGGCCATAGAGAGTATCATTCAGGACTCTCTCGAGGAAAAATTCTCCCAGTGTCAAGAATACTTTGAGCTTGACTTCATCTTGGAGTCAGACAATTATGGTATCAGTGATCTGTAGGAGTCTGCCCCATTCAGATACATTCCCGCTAAACTCAATGAGTTTGCGGCTCTGCTAACTATGGTCAGAGAACCACCCATCTCTATTGAAAATAGGTTTTTTTGATCTTTGGACGGAAACCCGCGTTTCAACAAAATTTTTAGATCCGAATTTTCCTACAAAATTTAGAGTTGTATAGGGCTTCGTGTCGATGTCGAATCTACACTTGGGGTTAGGGCAATGCATCAAAGAACAATAAAACTTATGTGAAATTTGCTTAGAATTGATGGAGGGGTGAGAATGGTGGTGTGAACAATTTCAAAACATTCTTTATCTTTGGGGAAGTCAAAGCAAACGTAAACTACATTAAATCACTATTCATCAAAGAAACTAACAACAAGAACTCAAAGGAAAAAAATAACTTTCATTAACTCAACTTAGATTGTTTACATTACCCAAAAGCATAATAACATTAAAGCCATTAAAGAGAGATGGGTAGAGAGAGGATAAGAATCTAGAGAGAGAAATAGTAGAGAGAGATAGAGTGAAAAATAAATCTAGAGATGGAGAGAGAGAGAACTGGATAGAAAAACTCACCATTCAAGACCTTACCGGAGAATTGGCCAAGGTCAAGAGTGCCAAGGGAAGGTACGTGCTGCAAAGCACTTGCAGGTCTCGATTGTGACTATGAGAGATGCTGGAGGTGAGAGCATCAATATATGGTAGAGGAGCAGGTGCTTGTAGGCATGGGCTGGTGGTGCAGGCCAAGAGGGAGATGGTTGATGGTGGTGTTGGTGGTTGTGCAAGGCAACTAAACCCTTGGAAAGGAGGTTCTCATGGAGTGTTGTAGATGCACCAGTAGCTGCGTCCATGAAGAGCGCATGCGAGGGTTGCAGGTGCTGGTTTGCACTGAGTAGTAGGTCGTGGGGAACTCGGTCAGCAGTGGTGGAGACGGTTGTGCTCCTCCTAGAGAGGGACGACTTGTGTTGAAGAAGATGGAGGAGGTGACAGTGGGTCTCCACCTGGAGAGGGACGTTTGTGTTGAAGAAGATGGAGGAGGTGACAGTGGTGGCTGGGGATGATGGAGATGAAGACGCTGCAAATCTGTTGGTGGAAGATCGCCGAAAGTTGTCAGTTCTGGAGGGGCTCCATGGTGGAGATAACGAGAAGCTCCCTTGGAGGAGCGCGTGGTAGGTAGGTCTGGTGAAAGTAGAAGGCGGAGAAGTGAAGACGAAGGAAAGAAGGAGAGGCCGTGCAGCATGGGAGAGTTGCAGGAGGAGATTGCGACAACTGGTGGTGGCTCACAGGTGAGAGCAGTAGGCGCGGTTGGAGTCGCTGGTGGCGCTGTGCAGGGCAGCAAAGGAGTGGCAGTGAGGAGGAGTAGCTCCTCCTCCTTCGTCCTCGAAGTGAATTGGCTGAGAGAGAGGAAGAAGAAGAACATGAAGGTGGCCGGTGTTCTACAACTCCGGCCGGGAAGAAGAAGAAGAAGAAGAAGGACGAGGAGGAGAAGGTGAAGAAGGGGGAGAAATGAGAAGGGAAAGGAGAGGGAGGATGGGAGGAAGAGATTGGAGAACGGATTAGGGTTCGGCTCCCCCTTTCCTTCCTCTTTTATATCCCTCTCCATTAATAGAAAATGGGTATTTTTGAATTTAAAAAATAATTTTTTTTCTTTTCTTTAGGGGATTTCCCCATTTAGTGGACCCCCATTAATTTAAACTATTTTAAAATCGCAGGGTCCACTAAATGGCTTGGCCATGATTTTTTTATGGGCTTCGGGCCATACCAAAGTCGTGGGTTCAGAGTACAATGATTATGGGCCAGGGGAATAGTGGGTCCAAGTGACGATGTTGGTGGGCCACTGGTCAATTCTAAGCCTACCACATGTCAGCTAGGGAATCTATAGGAGAATGGATCAAAGGATCGAGGATCCGTATTTAAACAGATCAACTCAGAAGATAGTCTGGATAATCTTATGAGAATCTGATGATCTTATGATCGGACGATAGGAATGAATGGTGTTGATCGAATGGACCATCGTACAATAGAGATCGGCCAGGGTAGGCCAGGATTGAGTGGTTGCGAAGGGAGAGAGGATTAGATGATCGAGATCTTTGAGTAGAGAGAGAATGAGGATCTAGAAAGCGAAGAGAGAAAATATTACAAGATTATGGAAAAAATGCTAGTAGAAGGTCTTGAACCCTGGTCTTTGACTTGGTCTTCTGATATTCGCTCAAAAGTGCTTATTTTAAGCAATTATCCTTTTAGCGTTATTGCATTCTCCTACGTAAAATACTCTATTTACCTACTTTTCTACGTAAGAGTCTCTTCTGTTGCGTAGAACACACTTTTCTGGACGAAATGGTATATTTGCATGCATTAAACACATTTTCGAAAGTCTAGATATTAAGCCGTTCTGATAAAGTCTCATTACGCGCTTCTTCTGTCGCAGGAAACCCGATGGGACGATTCTCAAGACTTGTGGGCCCAAATCGATCATGAAAGCCCATTATCAAAGCTTAAAGAGCCCACATGCTATGACTAGAAGATATGGGCCAAATATGGGCTGAATAAGAGGACCATAAAGTCGGCCCAAAGAACGAAGAGAGCCGGAGAGCCAATGACCAAGAGACGGACCAAAGCGTTTAAAGCCACATGAGTCAGCAAAGAATGATAGTCGACTCTAATGGAAAAAAGCACTGGCGGAGGGTCTGGAACCCTGTTCTTCACTGTGACCATCCTCACGCTTCTCCAGTAGAGTCGACTATCATTCTTTGCTGACTCATGTGGCTTTAAACGCTTTGGTCCGTCTCTTGGTCATTGGCTCTCCGGCTCTCTTCGTTCTTTGGGCCGACTTTATGGTCCTCTTATTCAGCCCATATTTGGCCCATATCTTCTAGTCATAGCATGTGGGCTCTTTAAGCTTTGATAATGGGCTTTCATGATCGATTTGGGCCCACAAGTCTTGAGAATCGTCCCATCGGGTTTCCTGCGACAGAAGAAGCGCGTAATGAGACTTTATCAGAACGGCTTAATATCTAGACTTTCGAAAATGTGTTTAATGCATGCAAATATACCATTTCGTCCAGAAAAGTGTGTTCTACGCAACAGAAGAGACTCTTACGTAGAAAAGTAGGTAAATAGAGTATTTTACGTAGGAGAATGCAATAACGCTAAAAGGATAATTGCTTAAAATAAGCACTTTTGAGCGAATATCACAACCCCCAACCAGCATATTGCCAATCCTTGGCAATTAGTGCGAAATAAATGAGCTTAAAAGGGCTCTGCACATGCTGCACACTTTTTCATATTAGCTCCGGGAAAACACCGTTCGTCAAATCATTGAATGGATGCAAAAACAGTTACATGCTAGCGAAGAGTTGGAAAGTATTTGCAAGACTACAGACTGATAATCATGACCCAGAATAGTCAGACTCTGCGTGTGTGTGTGCTCAACATTCTCATCATCCGACAGTAAAGATTTCTAGATCACCTCTAAGTTTTTATGCCTCGACCTCAAATCTCACACGTTTAGCACTCAGAATAGAATCACACAAGAAGGGTTTTCTTCTTTTCTCTCAATTTATATGTGAGGAGATGTATTGATATATGAAAGCAAAGATCTCACATATGTATTATTTGAAGGAAGGACATCTTTAACAGAAGAAGATCTCATGATTGGAATACCACTTCACTCGGGAACGTTAGATCAAACTCTATAGCTTCTCCTTCTCCAATCTCCACATTTTATGATCGTGCTATCCTAGAATCAAGTAGGACTTTCCTGGGTTGTAATGAGGCTTAGGTCAGGTGTAGAGAGATAAAGGGATACAGGATTTCAAAGATCTTGAGAGGATATTGCCATTTTCTTGAATTTTTCCTGCGACGTAACACCATTATCTGGTTCTTTTCCCTTTTTTTTTTTTTTTTTTTTTTTTTTTTTTTTTTCGTATTTTTCTCTTTTTCTTGATATTTCTGAGACTGCTCAATTTCTTTTCAGCTCTTCTTCATACTTTCTTTCTATATTTTGTTTTTGGCTTGAACCACTTTCTTTTCCTTTTGATTCTTCTTCTTTACTTTTCTTTTTCACGGTACACCCACATCAGTTATTCTTTTGTCCATCTCAAAATAAGGGTAGCCAGTCATGTTTCGTAGCTGGACTGGATTTTAGGTTGATGGGTTTGCAAATAAAAGGCTTTTATAGAACGGCTCAAGGGGTTTCTAGTGAAGTATAATTCAGGTGAGTAAAAAGGCTGAATGGTTCAGAAAAATGGCCTAAATCATTTTCTAGGGTTTGCACTATCATGTATACTGTCTTGACTGGATACAGAGAAGGTTCTGTCGTAGTAATCCAATGTTGATGTCGTTCCGAGTTTTATGATCGAAGCAAAAGATAATGAGATCTCTCAACGAATTATTGCGGGCATGAAGAATAGTGAGTCATCTTGTGACTCAGGATTAATGTATACTCTCTGAAATGATTAAAGGCTCGAAAGCTTACTGGGTTAGGTCTCCACAATTCTTCTCACAGGATCTCTAGAATTTCCAAACTTAGGATGACTCTGATGTTGATAGTGTACAATTGTGCCGAATCTGATTTTTTCTAAGTTTTCAAACCTGCTGTAGTCACGCTTGAATTGACTCAACGCTAACTTTAAACAAAAATTGACATCCTCAATACTGACTTAACGGAGGTTTTCAGCTAATCAAAGTCAGGGTATTTGACACATTTTTGAAATTCTAGAAAACTTTTGGAGAACATCGGAAATCACCCCAAAAACAAAAAGTTTTTTTTTTTTTTTTTTTTTTTTTTTTTTTTTTTTTTTTTTTTTTTTTTTTTTTTTTTAGAGACATGAGTTTTTGTAAATACCCACCCCCAACCAAAATACAGCACCGTCCTCGGTGCTCATGACCGGGACATAAAATGATAACAAATCAATGATGATGATGCAAAGATTCAGGAAGGATGTTACCAAGTCGGCAGAAACTCGACAGTGTGTGGTATCTGATGATCGGAAGAATGACTGTACCTGCATTTCCAGAGATATAACAGTAATAACAAATGCATGAGACTCATGTACTCTAGGAATACCGGAATTGCCTTTCCGAAAGCGCTAAGTTTTACGTCTTCAGCCAGACATGACGGGGGTGACAGGCACCCCCAACCAAGTTGGAGCACAGGAGACTGAGTGGATCATCAGTCGACATAAACAGGATTGATGAGATCAATTTCAAAAGTCTGAATGAACGACACATCAAGTTCATGGAATTGCTTAAGACGCTGACCATTGACCTGGAATGAGGAGTGATCCTTGGGATCCTCAATAGTGATTGCCCCGAAGGGTGTGACTGCTGTGACCGTATAAGGACCGGTCCACCTAGATTTCAGTTTTCCAGGGAAGAGATGAAGACGAGAATTATAAAGAAGGACATTCTGTCCTGGATGGAACTCTTTCCTGAGGATGCTCTTGTCATGTATCCACTTCATTTTGGCTTTGTAATTCTTGGACAAGTTGTAGGCATCATTTCTGAGTTCTTCTAACTCATTCATTTGAAGTTTTCGCTCTTCCCCTGCAGAGTCGAGGTCGAAGTTGAGCTTCTTAATGGCCCACAGCGCACGATGTTCAATCTCTACCGGTAGATGACAGGGTTTCCCAAAGACGAGACGATAGGGAGACATATTGAGTGGGGTCTTGTAGGCGGTTCTGTATGCCCATAAAGCATCAGTGAGACGAGTAGACCAGTCTTTACGTGTGGTATTGACTGTCTTCTCCAAGATCTGCTTGATCTAACGATTAGAAACCTCCACTTGACCACTAGTCTGCGGATGATAAGCTAGGGCAACCTTGTGGGTTACCCCATACTTCTTCATTAAGTTCTCGAATATCTTATTGCAGAAATGGGTGCCCCCATCACTAATGATGGCCTTAGGGGCACCGAATCGAGCGAAGATGAACTCCTTTAGGAATTTGACCACTACTTTGTGGTCATTGGTCTTGGTGGGAATGGCTTCTATCCATTTGGAGACATAGTCTACCGCAAGGAGAATGTACTCAAAACCATAGGAAACGGGAAAGGGGCCCATGAAGTCGATGCCCCAAATGTCAAATATTTCATCGACCTGGATGGGAGTTAGGGGCATCATGTTCCTCTGGGAGATGCGGCCTAGATGCTGGCAATTAGGACAGGTTTTGCTGTAGATATGGGCATCTTTAAATAATGTGGGCCAGTAGAATCCGCATTGCAGCACTTTTTCTGCAGTCTTCTTAGTGCTGAAATGACCACCACAAGGTTGGTCATGACACGAGGACAAGATATTGAGTTGGTCTGACTCAGGGACACAGAGACGAATGATCTGGTCAGGACAGTATTTATACAAATAAGGGTCATCCCAAGAGTAGTACTTAACTCTTGCTAGGAATTGGCTTTTGTCCTGTTTTGACCAGTGTGAAGGCATTTCTTCGGTGGCAAGGTAGTTGACAATGTCAGCATACCAAGGATTAACAGAGATGGCGAACAGTTGTTCGTCTGGAAAGGTTTCAGGGATGGGCTGGGTGTCGAAGGATGACTCTAAAGTCAGTCTAGACAAGTGATCAGCCACTACATTCTCAGTTCCTTTCTTATCCTTAATCTCGAGGTCGAATTCCTGCAGTAAGAGAATCCATCGAATTAATCGAGGCTTGGTTTCCTTTTTCGACATGAGATAACGAAGGGCTGCATGATCAGTGTACACTACCACCTTAGTGGCTAAGAGGTACTGACGGAATTTATCAAGGGCGAAGACTACCGCCAGGAGTTCTTTCTCAGTGGTGGAGTAATTCATTTGGGCAGAGTTAAGAGTTTTGCTCGCGTAGTAGATCACGTGTGACCTTTTGTCAACTCTCTGCCCTAGAACAGCACCTAACGCGTAGTCAGAAGCATCGCACATTACCTCAAAAGGTAGAGTCCAATCCGGGGGACGGATAATGGGTGCAGTAGTGAGCTCAGATTTGAGACGCTCAAATGCCTTGACACAGTCAGCATTAAAGTCGAAAGGACTATCTTTAGCTAGAAGATGGGACAGAGGTCGAGCGATTTGAGAGAAGTCCTTGATGAATCGCCTATAGAATCCTCCGTGTCCCAAAAAGGATCGGATGTCACGTACGGACTTAGGAATGGGCAAGGTCGAGATGATATCGATTTTAGCTTTGTCGACCTCAATGCCCTGATGGGAAATGACATGTCCCAGAACAATGCCCTTCTTCACCATGAAGTGGCATTTCTCCCAATTGAGGACAAGTCGCTTGTCCTGACAGCGTTGAAGTACCAGCCCTAGATGGTTCAGACAGTCATCAAAGGATGACCCAAAGACTGAGAAGTCGTCCATAAAGACTTCGAGGAATTTTTCCACCATGTCAGAGAATATGCTCATCATACACCTTTGAAAGGTCGCGGGTGCATTACAGAGGCCAAAGGGCATGCGCTTGTAGGCAAAAGTGCCAAAGGGACAGGTGAAAGTTGTCTTCTCGTGATCCTCAGGGGCGATGGGTATTTGATTATACCCTGAGTAACCATCGAGGAAGCAGTAATAGGAGTGACCTGCTAATCTCTCCAACATTTGGTCTATGAAGGGTAAAGGAAAATGGTCCTTCCTAGTGTTGGTGTTGAGTCGTCGGTAATCGATGCAGACTCTCCACCCTTTCTTCAGGCGCTGGGTGACCATTTCCTTGTTCTCATTTTCCACAACTGTGAATCCTGCCTTTTTAGGGACGACATGAATAGGACTCACCCATTTGCTATCGGAGATGGGGTAAATGATACCCGCATCTAACAGTTTAAGGACCTCGTCCCGGACTACATCCTTCAAGACGGGGTTCAACCTCCTCTGGTGTTCTCGAGAGGTTTTGGATTCATCCTCGAGATAGATGTGATGTTGGCACACCGAGGGGTCTATGCCACGAATATCATCTATAGTCCAACCTATAGCAGATTTGTGCTCGTTGAGCAGCTCGAGAAGTTTCTTACGTTCACTCTCAGACAAAGCGGAAGCAATAATGACAGGGTAGGTTTCCTTAGGACCAAGATAGGCATAGGAAAGATCTGTTGGAAGTGGCTTGAGCTCCAATGTTGGAGCAGATGGAGTTGAAGTAGGTGTCACAGAAGACACGGATTGAAGAGGTTTGACTTCAGTAGTAAAAGGAATGATGGGTTCTCTGGTCATGGTTATCAGAGGGTCGAACTCGATGAGTGGAGCGGGGATTTCTAGCAATGGAGCAGTTTGCAAAAGATCATTGAGATCAGAAATGGCTGACTCTGTTGCAAAGTCAGCTCCAAAGTGTGCTAGACACTGTTTAAGAATATCTTCGGTGGAGTCCGGGATTAGACTCTCAACGGCACACATTTCATCGGTCACTTCGCGATCGGCATCTTGTTGCATTAAACGAAAGATATTGACCTCAGCTTTGAGGTTTCCGAAAGCAATGGACATGTTTCCGTCCCGACAACCGATGTGTGCGTTCGCGGTGGCAAGGAATGGACGGCCTAAGATGACCGGAATGCGGTTATCCTGACACGGCTCGGTGTCTAGAATGATAAAGTCCACAGGATAATAAAAGTCAGCGACTTTTACTAGGACATCTTCAATGATTCCTCTTGGAATCTTGATGGACTGATCAGCCAATTTCAGGGTGACATTGGTAGGCTTCATATCTTTCAGTCCTAACTGCTGATATACCGAGAACGGTATGAGGTTAACGCTAGCCCCTAAATCTAGCAAGGCAGTGCAGCTAAAGTTGTCTCCAATTTCACATTGGACAGTTGGGCTACCTGGATCCTTGTGTTTGATCACACTATTGCGTTGAATGAACGCGGTAGCTTTTTCGGCCAAAAAGGCAGCTTTGGGTACATGCGTACGCCGCTTAACTGTGCACAAGTCCTTGAGGAATTTGGCATAGGAGGGGATTTGCTTGATAGCAGAAAGGAATGGGATATTGATCTGGACGTCTTTAAAGACGTCTAAGATCTCTGAGAATTGCTGATCCCGCTTATCTTGGACAAGTCTGTCCGGGAAGGGAGGCTTTACTCGACAAATGGATTTGTCTTTAGCCTTCGATTTCTGCACAGGGATATCAGAAGTTGGTGCAGAGGTGGAAGAAGCAGAGGTAGGATTGGTACTAGTTTCCTCTGTACGAGTGATGGGTGCTGGAGATGGCACCGGTGGTGGTTGGACTCCCATGTCCACAGTTTTTCCAGATCGTAGGGTGGTTACAGCTTGCACCTCCCCTTGACAATTCTCATTCTGGCTTTGAGATTGGGATCCGATCTCATATACTGCCCCTTTGGCATTTCCTTTAGGGTTGGCAATGGGTTGGCTAGGAAAGATCCCCTTAGCTTTCTCAGCTTCCAAGTTGCCTAAGCGTTGCTCTAGACGAAGCATGGATTGTTGTTGCTGTTGCTCTAGGCGTTGCATAGATTGTTGTTGCTGAGTAATGAGTTGAGCTAGAAGGTCTTCGATACCAGATTTGGGGACCGACTGTTGGGGGGCAGCTAATGGGAGCTGAGGCACCAATTCGCGATTCGAGCTCATTGGGGCATTATAGTTATAGGCTGGAGAATTAGTTGGGACAATCGGTTGGTTCTGAAAGGTCTGTGGGACTCTTTGCTGATTCTGAAATGTGCTCGATTGTCCAGAGTATTGACCCTGTTGGAATTGCTGGTTCTGAGTAGATGGGTACTGATTCTGCTGGTACTGACCCTGATTGAATTGCCTATTGGGTTGATTGAACCCAGGAGGATACATGCCCTGAGGTTGACGTGGAGGTTGAGCTTGTGGTTGAGTAGACTGAGGCCTCCAAGAGAAGTTAGGGTGGTTTCTCGTGTCCGGATGATAAGATTGACTATACGAGTTCTGAGTAGGAGGTTTGTATGTGCTGAAAGCACAAACTTCTTCCTGAAGAGGATTAGACCATCCTTCATTTAAAGGACAATGCTCAGTAGTATGGGAGGGTTGCAGACAGAGGGTACAGGATTCCATAGGGCTCTCGTGTCCCACATGCATGACTGGGGTAGATTGTTGAGTAGGCTTTTGTACAGACACAGCCAGTGCCGAGACTGACTTGCTCAACTCTTGAATGACTGATCGAAGCTCAGTATCAGCTGTAGCATCATGTCCCTTGGTTGTCCTTTGGACCGAAGTGGTTCGACTAAACTCTGAGTCAGTCGTCCAATGTTGAGAGTTTTCTCCTAACTCTCCCAAGAATTTGTATGCATCGGTCGGAGTTTGGTGCAGGAATTTTCCTTGGCACATTGACTCTACCATGGTCCGGGACTCATCAGTAAGTCCCTTATAGAAGACGTGGACAAGATTGCCCTTGTCGATGCTATGGTGGGGACACTTAGTCAGGTAGTCTTGGAATCTATCCCACGCTTCAAAAAATTTCTCATCGGACTTTTGTCGAAAGTCCTGGATGAGTTGCTTCATTTGGTTGGTCCGAGTCATGGGGTAGAATTTAGACATGAATTTGCCCACCAACTCTTTCCAACTGCTGATTGAATCAGCGGGTAAGGAGTAGAGCCAATCTGAGGCTCGGTCTTTGAGCGAGAATGGGAAAACTCGCAGACGGACATTGTCATCATCGAGGTTCTGATTTTTGAAAAGTAGGATGACATGTTGGAATTCCCTAATATGGGAATATGGGTCTTCTCTTGGGAGACCACGAAAGGTTGGCAGCATTTGGATCGTCTGTGGCCTGATCTCAAATTGTACCACCGTAGTAGGTGGGAGAACAATGCAAGTGGGCGGATTGGCAGAGATAGGAGCGAACGTCTCGATAAGAGGTCGTTCGACTGCCATGACTACAAAGGTAGTAGTACTGGGGGAGGCGGGTGGGGAAAGAGATGGGGAAGAATTCAGTGGAGGATCCACTGTAGGGACGTGATTCTCAGATCGAACCAAGCGTTTGTTCGGACGATTCCAAACGGGCATACGGGAATGAGGCAAGCTCTATACTTGGCAAAAAGTTGCCAGAGAGGAACAGTATCCTAAATGATGCACACCAAGCACAGATAATCCTATTCTAAGCAATCAGGATATATTTTAGGAATTATCTTTGTTAGTTTTGGGGCTAGAGTAGATTATGACAGTGGGCGGACCACTGGTTTATCTTTTAACCGCCGGACTAACTGTTTTGCACTCAGAGGTTCTCACCAGGCTACACTCTTCAGAGCGAATCCTTTAGTACTAGCTCTAGTTAACAACAAGGCAATCCGAAGCCTAGACAGACGTGCGGCACAATGGCTGACTTAAGTACGTCCCAGATTAACCGGATTGGTCAAGTGTATAAGAAGAGTGTTCCCTCGGGTTAAGCTAGGGTTGGTGCGTGTTCCTAGTCCACACGTAACTAACCGCCGAATAGTCCAAGATGCCACGTCGAGCTCAGTGTACTTGAGTAGCAGGGACTTATGGGTGTGTTAGACAACAGGGACCCGCGCTCGTGGTCTTATTTCGATTGGATGTTAAGCGGGTTCGCTTTGCGTGGATTTTTCCTCGAACACCGGGCTAATTGGCTCTACTTCTTGATTCTTTTTAATTAAATGGAGCCTTGGGATCAAATCAGTTGGAATGATGAGGTGGGTGATGAAATCCCACCAGTTTCAATTTGGAGCCGGGTCTGCTCTCTTAGAGTTGATTGATTAACGGCCACGCCACGCAAGTCGAATAAGTTGTTGCTAGAAAACAAATAGACAAGCGGCAATGATGCACCCAATATGCTCTGTATCGCACTCAAGGCGAGGATAGAGACTTACCTCCCGTGGGCCACGCCACGGGGTCTCCTCCGTGGGTTAGAGAGGGGTATCCTAATGGGCTTGGGCCCGACTCCACCTCTTTGAGCTTTCGCTCTCTACCCACACTGGATCGTGTTCCTGCAGAAAAGTTAGATCGCACGGTCTAGGTATTTGGGATTCTATTTGGAAGATCCTTGCCTTTTTAGGGTTCACTAAACAAGCACTGGATTTAGGCAAGTTTTTGAATTAATTTCCAAATTCGAGATGGGTTAAAATTTAGGAATTCCCAGATTGGAAAATACCTAGATTGGAAAGTTTCCCGAACTGTGGAGATCTTCCAAGAAAGATTTGATTGCGAGATCCCTTATAATTTTGGGAAATTTCCCAAAATTGAAATTCTGCTAGATTTGGGGCGTTTCCTTTTGCAGACTTTTCCAAATTCGGAAGATTTCTAAAGATAGAAATTCTTCTAAAGAGGAAACTTCTAAGAGGGGAAACCCTAATTAAGCAGAGTATCAAGATTTTGGAATCTTTCCAAAAATCGCAAATCCTTGATTGGTGATTTCTAAAAATCTGTAGAATATAAAACCCTAATTTTTTTGAATTTTGATTTTTTAATTTTTTTGGTAATTTCCACTTAATCTAGGGTTTCTAAAAAACCCTAGAACAAGATCTAGCAGTTATATGGAAAGCAGGAAAATTCCTAAATTATTACAAATTGCACTCGGCCTTCCGAGGCATTAAAAATAGTAATTTAAAAACTGCTAAAAATCACTAAAAATCAAAAATAGAAAGTTTCCCGAAAAGGTCAGGCTGTCCAAATTGAGCAGCTTTCCGATTTAGCAACTTTCCAATTCCGTCTTTACGTCCTTTTTCGCACTCCCGAACACCCGAGCGGCAGCGGCGCCATTTGATAATAGGATTTTTCCGCGTCGTTGGTTACGGAAACCCTAACTTCAACAAGATTTATAATTTTAATCCGATTATCCTGCAAAATTCAAAGATTCTGTATAGGGATTCGTGTCGGATGTCGATCCACACTCAAGGTTAGTTAGTGCAATTAAAGAGCATAAAATGACGAGGAAATTGCAGATAATGTAACACAATCATACTTTAATCATATTTATTTAACTGAACTTGTCTCTTACAATGAAAATCAAATAAAAATAACTAAACTAGAAAGCATTAAAAGAGATTAGGGTAGAGAGAGAAAGTGAAGAATGGAGAGAGAAACAAAAAAAAAGAATAGATAGAGAGAGAAGATGAGATGGGAGGTTTTTTTAGAGAGAGAAAAGAGATGGTTAGAGAGAGAAGGTGAAAGAAGAGAGAGAGAAACTAGAGAGAATGAGTTCTAGAGAGAGACTAAAGAGAGAAAGTAACCTTAGGACATACCGGGGTGGTCGAAATGTGATCGGCCAATTGGATCGGCCAATGATGTATGAGTTTTGGCTCGGATGATCAGCTGTTGAAGAGATAGGAAATGAGAAAGTTGATCTGAGAAATGTTGCATTCACGCTACACGGCTTGATCGTGGTTGCATGCGATCACGAAATAGTGGCTGTCCAAGGAAGTTTGGAGAAGTCCATGGATCCTGGAATAAATCAAGGTGTTCCACATGGAAGTTGATGGCATGCATGGACTGGGGGGGCGTAGGTGAAGCACATGGCTGCAAGGAGGGTTGAGGCGGTATAGCAGTCCACTGTGTGGACTGTTGTAGGTGGTGATGTGGAAGGATGGAAGACCACACGGTGGTTGTGGTTCAAGGGGATGGAAGCGCCACCTGCTGTACCGCTTGCCCAGTGCAAGGGTAACAAAAAAGACCCTGGTCCGTGAGGGAGGGTGCTGTAAGATGCACCAGTCAAGGGAGAACGGTGGTGATGGAAGGCGGAGCAAGGAAGGAGGTGCTTGGTGGTGCTGCAACAGGCGGTATTGCAGTCCACGATGGTGTCGAACCTATAGCAGAGAAGAAGAAGAAGAAGAAAGAAGGAGGAAGGAAGAAGAAGAAGAAGAAAGAAGAAGGGGAAGAGCCTATCAGAGTTCGCCGGCGTTAATGGAGTTCGCCGGCGATTCTGTATTTTTTTATTTATTTATTTTTTTCTTTTTGAAACTGAAAATAGAATAAGAAGGGAAGGAGAATAAGAAGAATAAGAAGGGGAAGATGAGGAGAGGGAGGAGTAGGGGGCAGTAACGTCCTGCCTGTGTACAGAGTCGGCCGGAGTTGCAGCCTGCAACTCCGGTAAGTAAAAAAAAAAAAAAAAAAAAAAACGAGGACTACAGATGCTAGAAGAAGAAGAAAAAGAAGAAGAAGAAGAAGAAGAAGAAGAAGAAGAAAGAAGAAGAAAGAGGAAGAAAGAGAAGAAGAGAAGGGGGAGAGAATAGAACTTACCGGTGATGCAGGTTTGCTTCGCCGGAGATGGCAGCTCGTGAGGGAGAGGTGTGGTGGCTACGAGGTGCTGCGATACTGGAGGAAGGAGCGGTGGAGCATCAGGAAGTGGCTGGAGGATGATGACGTGGTCTTCAGCGTGGAGAAGAGGAGGAGGTTGTGCTCCACGGACTGGTTCAGTCCGCCGGAGAGATGAAGAAGACGATGATAAAAGTGAAAAAAAGAGGAGAAGGAGGAGGGGGATTGATAGGAGAAGAGATTGGGGGAAGAGAAGAGAAGATTTGAGGGGGATTAGGGTTCGAACGAACCCTTCTCCTTCCTCTTATAAAGCTCCCTATTTCCATTAATGGAAATAGGGTATTTTTTTAAATAAAAAAAATATTTTTAATTTTTTTTTTTTTTTTTTTTTTTTTTTTTTTTTTTTTTTAAGTAAAATGCTACTTTTCTATGGGGAATCTCCCCAATTAGTGGACCCCCCATTTAATTAAAATTATTTTTGAAATTCGCGGGGTCCACTAACTGGTCGGACAGCGGGTCGATGCTGATGGGCCCGGCTACTGGCCCACATGGACTGATGATGTCCATCGTCTCACAAGATGATGTGACAGGCATTCTGAAGGTGATCGGATGGATGGTGACTTGATTGGGACCCAGATTGGTAGATCGACGGATCTAGAGAGATCCAACGGTCCGATTAAAGATCCAACGGTCCGATGGAAGATCCAACAGTCAGAAAGCTAAGGGAGATGAGATAGAGCCGATGGGCAGGAGTTCTGGGGTTAGGTCAGTAGATTCGAGGACCGAGAGATGAAGAGAGAGAGAGAATAAGGAGAGATGAGAGAAAAAGTATCAAAAAAAATGGAAAAAAGCACTGGCGGAGGGTCTGGAACCCTGTTCTTCACTGTGACCATCCTCACGCTTCTCCAGTAGAGTCGACTCGGCACTGATTTTGAACACCACCGTTTGGTCATGTAGATTTTGATCCGTGTGATGAAGATGCGTGCAGGGAGGCTTTAGATATCCGTGAAGACCGTGACGTGCAGGTGAATGATCCACCGATGGAGGCGCCAAGGTTGCACTCGTGGAGAGAGGAGTTCGGTTTGTGAAGGAGGCGGTAATGGTGTTGATGGAGGCGCACCACCGGATCTTGAACCCAGATGTTTGAGTTGCAGCAACGTTCAAAGCTTTAGTGGAGGATGAGCCGGCTTAAGGAGGTCAGCAACGTGGACACACGGCTGGAGGTGGTGTGCCTGTCAAGGGAGGACAGCAACCAGGTGGAGTTGCAGGTGGTGGCGATCGCCGGAAGTTGCAGGTGAAGCTAACGGTGGGTGGTGGAGTTGCAAAAAGGTAGCAGGCGGAGCAAGGAGGCGCAGAGCCGAAGAGGTGGAGCTAGCGGAGACGGAAAGGCAGTAGGGAGGTGCTATGGTGAAGACGTGGTGCTGCAAGAGGCGCAGGTGCGATGGCGACCGGAGTTGCAGCCTGCAACTCCGGTGAGGACGTGAAACGAAAACTAGAACAGCAAGAAGAAGAAGACAGAGGAGAGAAGGAGAAAAAAGAAGAAGAAGAAGAAGAAGAAGAAGAAGAAGAAGAAGAAGAAGAAGAGGAGGAGAAGAACGAGGACCAGATGGCCGGAGTTGCTGCCTGCAACTCCGGCGAAGATGGAGGAGGAAGAAGAAGAAGAAAAGAAGAAAAAAGAAGAAAAGAGAAGAAAGAAGAAGGCGAAAACGTGGGCAGAAGATTAGGGGAAGGAGAGGAGAAGAGGGGAGAGGGATTAGTGTATACTCTCTGAAATGATTAAAGGCTCGAAAGCTTACTGGGTTAGGTCTCCACAATTCTTCTCACAGGATCTCTAGAATTTCCAAACTTAGGATGACTCTGATGTTGATAGTGTACAATTGTGCCGAATCTGATTTTTTCTAAGTTTTCAAACCTGCTGTAGTCACGCTTGAATTGACTCAACGCTAACTTTAAACAAAAATTGACATCCTCAATACTGACTTAACGGAGGTTTTCAGCTAATCAAAGTCAGGGTATTTGACACATTTTTGAAATTCTAGAAAACTTTTGGAGAACATCGGAAATCACCCCAAAAACAAAAAGTTTTTTTTTTTTTTTTTTTTTTTTTTTAGAGACATGAGTTTTTGTAAATATCTTCTACAAGCTTTACTGTAAGGAATATTTTCATATTCAATTTGGCAAAGATTCCGTTTGACATAAAAACATTCTTGTCACTGTTCCTACAAGCACCAGTGTAGTGTAGAGATGTCGTGGTACACATACTTCATCGACTACTTGAAGACTAGAAGATAGAGATTGCAAGAATCATATGGTTGATACAGGAGTCATCTGAGTAACTGCCCATTTGTCAGTTAAAGATCGCGTACACTCGATTAGGAAGGTAAGTGACTTAGTGGCCATAGGAATAGGTTTAAAATGAATAAAATATAATGGTCAAACCTAGCCATTGGACAGACTCGAGTCTGAGTCAAAGATATTGACTAATGGAAGAGTCCGATCGATTGAAACTTATCCAATCGATTGGACATAGCCCAATCGATTGGAGGACTCCGTGTAATCGATTAGAAGCTACGAGGTAGAATAACATATTAGCCCAATCGATTGGAGGATTTTGTGTAATCGATTGGAGTCTGTGAGACAGAACTTGTTTAAAGCCAAATCGATTGGAGACTTTGTGAAATCGATTGGAGCCTACGGAACAGAAAATATATTGAGGCCAATCGATTGGACACTTATACCCAATCGATTGGACATGGCCCAATCGATGGGACCCAGAGTACAATCGATTGGACTTAGCACAATCTCAGTCCTTCTTAGATTCAAAATTCTTGGTTCCACTCTCCCACGTTCTACACGACTCAGGGTCACGAATTCTATAAATACAACCTTTCTATACCTTCTCTAAACACACACAAAGACACAGATTGACTCAATCTTTCAAGAAAGAGAAGAAAATGTTTATTTATTAAAGTGTCTATTCGAAGAGCAATAATCTTGTTTCTCATTCACATCTTTTAAGCTTGTTCCTCTTCTTAATCAAAGCCAAGTGCTTGATCTATCCCTCAGCTTAGGTCTTCAACTTATATATTCGACCTAGTCGCCTGAGTGTACCAGTGTGACTCAACATCTTTGAGCAATTTAGGGTTCAGGGTGTACTGAATCCTTCACCTTCTGCAAAGGTGGGAGTGTTGAGAATTAAGATCGGAGTAGCCGATCGACGGTAGGTTTGGGGTGTACCAAACTGAACAAGCGAACAAGGCTTCTTGGCTGGAAGGGTGCGCATGGATTCGTAGCTTTGATTTAGAGGACGTGGACGCATCGGCAGTAGGCCTTGGCTAAGGTTGGAAACTGTATTTGCAACGGTGCTGCGTAGGTAACCTTTATTTCGTTTAACTTTTCAGTTAGTGATACTTTTTGTCTAGACGTGGTCCCGTGGTTTTTCCTTGGTTAAGGTTTCCACGTAAAAATCTTTTATCTTGTGTGATTGTTTGTTTGTATTCCGCTATCTATCTTGATTAGACCAAACGACAAAAAGAAAATATACCATGAAGGTATATTCGATTTGAGTCAGTTGTGATAATCTTTTATCAAATAACTAAGGCATGCGATTTTGTTTCCCTACCATAGACTAGTAAAACTGTGTAGGTATAATTAATTTTTAAATACCTAATCAACCCCCCTTCTAGGCATATTGGATTAAAGAGAATGGACCGGTGTAATTTCATTTACCAACTGGTCAAGTCTTCATCTTGTATTGGTTGATTGAGCTTTATTCTCATTAATCTCTTCTCAGGGTGCTTGACTCTCCTTCTTTCTTGATCTTCTCTCAGGTTTTTTCAACTCTCTGGCTTTTTTTATTCTTGACCTATATCTTCTCATCCTCAGCCTGTTGGCTCTTGAGCTTTGATCCTAGGTTCTTGAGGTTGATTGTGGGCCCGCATTTCATCAGACTAGTCCGATTGGTGTCCCTACAGTAGAAAAAACATATGAGATTTAATCAAAATGACTTTATATCTAGAGTTTCTAAAATATGTTTAATGCATGCAAATATACCATTTCGTCCAGAAAGTGTGTTCTACGCAACAGAAGAGACTCTTACGTAGAAAAGTGGATAAATAGAGCAATTTTTCGTAGGAGAGTGCGATAACGCTAAAAGGATAATTGCTTAAAATAAGCACTTTTGAGCGAATATCACAACCCCCAACTAGCATATTGCCAATCCTTGGCAATTAGTGTAAAATAAATGAGCTTAAAAGGGCTCTGCACATGCTGCACACTTTTTCATAGTAGCTCAGGGAAAACACCGTTCGTCAAATCATCAAATGGATGCAAAAATAGTGGCTAGCAAAGAGTTGGGAAGTTTTTGACAAGACTACAGACTGATAATCAGGACCCAAAATAGTTAGACTCTGCGTGTGTGTGCTCAACATTCTCATCATCTTGCAGTAAAGATTTCCAAATCACTTATAAGTCTGTATGCCTCGACCTCAATTCTCATTTGTAAACCACTCAGAATGGAATCACTCAGGAATTGTTTTCTTCTTTTCTCTCAATTTAATGTGAGGAGATGTGTTGATATATGAAAGCAAAGATCTCACATATATATTATTTGAAGGAAGGACATCTTTAACAGAAGAAGATCTCATGATTGGAATATCACTTCACTCGGGAACGTCAGATCAAATTCTATAGCTTCTTCTTTTCCAATTTCCACATTTTATGATCGTCCTATCCTAGAATCAAATAGGACTTTCCTGGGTTGTAATGAGGCTTAGGTCAGGTGGAGAAAAATAAAGGTATACAGGATTTTTAAGATCTTGAGAGGATATCTCTATTTTCTTGTATTTTTCCTACGAGTGTAACACCATTTCTTTTCATCTTTCTTCTTTCATATTTTTCTTTTTTTCTCGATATTTCTGAGACTGCTCAATTTCTTTTCAGCTCTTTTTCATACTTTCTTTCCATATTTTCTTTTCAGCTTGAACCATTTTTTTTTCTTTTGATTATTCTTCTTTTCACGGTATAGTTATATAAGTTATTCTTTTATCCATCTCAAAAGTAGGGTAGCTAGTCATACTTCGTAGCTGGACTGGGTTTTAAGTTGATGGGTTTACAAGAAAAGGCTTATATAGAAAGGTTCAAAGGGTTACTAGTGAAGTATAATTCAGGTGAGCAAAAAGGCTGAATGGTTCAGAAAAATAGCCTAAATCATTTTCTAGGGTTTGCATTATCATGTATACTGTCTTGACTGGATACAGAGAAGGTTCTGTCGTAGTAATCCAATGTTGATGTTGATATTCGCTCAAAAGTGCTTATTTTAAGCAATTATCCTTTTAGCGTTATTGCATTCTCCTACGTAAAATACTCTATTTACCTACTTTTCTACGTAAGAGTCTCTTCTGTTGCGTAGAACACACTTTTCTGGACGAAATGGTATATTTGCATGCATTAAACACATTTTCGGAAGTCTAGATATTAAGCCGTTCTGATAAAGTCTCATTACGCGCTTCTTCTGTCGCAGGAAACCCCGATGGGACGATTCTCAAGACTTGTGGGCCCAAATCGATCATGAAAGCCCATTATCAAAGCTTAAAAAGCCCACATGCTATGACTAGAAGATATGGGCCAAATATGGGCTGAATAAGAGGACCAAAAAGCCGGCCCAAAGAACGAAGAGAGTAGGAGAGCCAATGACCAAGAGACATACCAAAGCGTTTAAAGCCACATGAGTCAGCAAAGAATGATGGTCGACTCTACTAGAGAAGCGTGAGGATGTCACAGTGAAGACCAGGGTTCCAGACCCTCCGCCAGTGCTTTTCTCTCTATTTTCTGATACTTTCTCTCTCATCTCTCCTTATTCTCTATCTCTCCTCATCTCTCGGTCCTCGAATCTACTGACCTAACCCCAGAACTCCTGCCCATCGGCTCTATCTCATCTCCCTTAGCTTTCTGACCGTTGGATCTTCAATCGGACCGTTGGATCTCTCTAGATCCGTCGATCTACCAATCTGAGTTCCAATCAAGTCACCATCCATCCGATCGCCATCAGACTGTCTGTCACATCATCTTGTGAGACGATGGACATCATCAATCCATGTGGGCCAATAGTCGGGCCCATCTTCATCGACCCGCTGTCCGACCAGTTAGTGGACCCCGCGAATTTCAAAATAATTTTAATTAAATGGGGGGTCCACTAATTGGGGAGATTCCCCATAGAAAAGTAGGTTTTTAATTTAAAAAAAAAAAAAAAAAAAAAAATTATTTTTCTTATTTTTTTATTTTCAAAAATCCCCTATTTCCATTAAAGGAAATAGGGAAGCTTTAAAAGGAGAAGGATAGGGGTTCGTTCGAACCCTAATCCCCCTCCAATCTCTTCCAATCCTTCCCCTTTACTCTTCCCCACGTTTTCCCTTCTCCCTCGGCCCCATTCTCCTTCTTTTTCTTCTTTTTTTTTTTCATTTTCTTCATCTTCTTCACGTCTTCGCCGGAGTTGCCTGCAACTCCGGCCGTCTGGTAAGGCTTTCTTCTTCCTCTTCTTCTTCTTCTTCTTCTTCTTCTTCTTCTTCTTCTTCTTCTTCTTCTTCTTTTTTATTCTTTCTTCTTTCTCCGCTTCTCTTCGTTTGCACACCGGAGTTGCAGAACTCCGGTCATCTTCCTCCTCCCTTCTTCACGCCGGAGTTGCAAAACTACAACTCCGGTCGCTCACGGCCTCTCCACCGTTGCTGCCACTACACACACCACGCGCCTCCTCCTTCTGCCAGTCTTCTTCGGCCTCTCCTTCTTGTTCTGCAAGGAGTCTACCTCCTTCCTCCGGCGGACTGGTTCAATTCCACCAGTCCGTCTATTCCGGCCATCTGAACCAGCACCTACTTCACATTGCAGGTCTGCCCTCCTCTCTCTACAAGTGCACCAGTCGGTCACGGTTGCTAGTGTGCAACCCAGCGCCATCCACAACCGTCGCTCCACCTTGCTGATCTGTCCATTGTTCATCGTCCTTGGTGCCAAGTTGAACAGCAACCCAGGAACTCTCTCTTTCTCCAATCCCCTTGAAGCTCTCCAGCCACTAGCCAGCATCCTCTCCATGATACTCTCTCCATAGCCTTGTTGCCCGGACAGCAACATCACCACCTGCAACTCTCATCTCGTGGATGGGAGTTGCTGCTGCAACCACCCTCAGTCCTCCACGTTGCAGTCTTGCAACGCCCTCCAAACCGCTGCACCTGCTGCTCCACGCTGCCCTCCACGATCTGATCTCCTTAGCTGGGATAGTGGTGATCTTCCTCATTCACGGGTTAAACCGTGAAAGCCTATTGGCCAAGAAAACAAGAAAAGAAGAAAAGAGAAGGAGAGAAGAGATGAAGGAGGAGGGAAGAACGCCCTCACCTGTTGTTTCACTCCACTATTCTGGGCAGCACTTCCACCATACCCCAAGTCCTTCAACCACCATCCATCATCCTCCCAAGCTCTTCACTTTGCACCATGTTGCTGCCCGACCTTTCCTCCATTCTCCAACCGTTGCCGCTAGTGCAACGAACCTGCTAAGCAACGTGCCTCACACAATGAGCCAACAAACACCTCCTCCCTATCCATGCTGTGTGCATAGACCAGCAAGCAACAACATCGTTGGTTTCTCCGGGATTGTGCTCCTCCTCTTCAAGAGCACGGGCTCTCCTCTTTCTTCACCAAGGTTAGGCAACTCATGGCCGATCACTCATCTTCTTTGGCTGATCTCGATCTCATCACTCCGGTAAGATCTTCAAGGTATTTCTCTCATTTTCTTTAATTTCTTTCTCTGGATCTCTTTTCCTCTCTAAATCTCACTTTCTCTCTTTACCTAGATCGTTCTCTTACTTTCTCTCTCTAACTATTTCTACCACAATCTCCTCTCTACTTTCTCTCTCTAGATTTCTTTACTTTCTCTCTCTACTTCTCTCTTTCTCTCTCTATACTTTCCATTTTCTCTCTTTAAAATGCCTCTTCTCTCATCTTAAAGAGCCCACATGCTATGACTAGAAGATATGGGCCAAATATGGGCTGAATAAGAGGACCAAAAAGTCGGCCCAAAGAACGAAGAGAACAGGAGAGCCAATGACCAAGAGACGGACCAAAGCGTTTAAAGCCACATGAGTCAGCAAGGAATGATAGTCTACTCTACTGGAGAAGCGCGAGGATGGTCACAGTGAAGACCAGGGTTCCAGGCCCTCTGCCAATACTTTTATCTCCATTTTCTAATATTTTCTCTCTCATCTCTCCTTATTCTCTCTCTCTTCATCTCTCGGTCCTCGAATCTACTGACCTAACCCCAGAACTCCTGTCCATTGGCTCTGTCTCATCTCCCTTAGCTTTCTGACCGTTGGATCTTCAATCGGACCATTGGATCTTCCACCGGACCGTTGGATCTCTCTAGATCCGTCGATCTACCAATCTGGGTCTCAATCAAGTCACCATCCATCCGATCGCCATCATATTGTCTGTCACATCATCTTGTGAGACGATGGACATCATCATTCCATGTGGGCCAGTAGTCGGGCCCATCATCATCGACCCGCTGTCCGACCATTTAGTGGACCCCGTGAATTTCAAAATAATTTCAATTAAATTTTAAAAAATGGGGGGTCCACTAAATGGAGAAATTCCCTAAAGAAAAGTAGTATTTTACTTTAAAAAAAAAAAATTATTTTTCTTATTTTTTATTTTCAAAAAATCCCTATTTCCATTAAAGGAAATATGGAGCTTTAAAAGGAGAAGGAGAAGGGTCCGTTTGAACCCTAATCCTCCTCTAATCCCTTCCATTCTCTCCCCCAACTCTCTTGCCCCTTCTTCCCCTCAGTTTTTGGCCATTTTCCCTCCTCTTCTCCACCTTCTTCTTCATCTTCTTCACCAAGTTGTTGCCGGAGTTGCAGGCTGCAACTCCGGCCGATCAAGATCTCCTCCACCATCACTTGCTGGCCACCCCTTACCCCTCCATTAACTCCCCACCATCACATCTCCTTGCTGCTAACGCAGCCAATACCAAGCCGCTCCACCCACGGACTACAAGTCCGTCATTAGTGCCGCCCTCCACCGGACTGGTGGCCCCAAACCGGCAAACCTTTGGCACAACTCACGGTTTGTTTACCGTGAGTGCTTGCTGCCTCGTCCAACAGATCAGGGCGCTCCTCTCCAGCATTGTTTTCACGTTGTCCACAACCCCTCCACTGAACCGACAACCGGACTGGGTTCTCACGGCATCCTCCTCCATCTCTGCAACTAGCAGGCTGTTCTCCCTTCACCATTGGCGATCTGAAGAGATCTCCACAATCGCAACTCCAACAAGGGTCCCTCCTCTTTTCCTCTACCATCCCCAGCGCGCAACATCACCCACCTCCATTAACAGCGAACCCGCAAATGTCCACAACCTCTTCACGGTAAGTCCTTGACGGTTCTGACCGTCTCCTCTCAAGTTGGCCTGCAACACGCCGGAAACCACCGTTGTACCTGCAGATCCACACAAGTTGCGGCCCTCCTTCGTCCCTCCATCGTTACCACCATCAATGGTAAGCCTGCAACTCCACTTTCCTTGCATACCCTCTCTACATGCTGGATTCTCTAGGTCGCCAAGATTAGCAATCTTCACGACCATGAAAACCAGTAACCTCAAAGGCTTGGCCCTCTTGTTGGCTCACCCACAATCTCCACTCCATCTATGATCGAGTCAATAGCCTAGTCCTCCTCTCACTTGGCTGATCTCATTACTACAACTCTCGGTAAGTGTGAGAGGTTAAACCTTCATTCTTCTCTCTCTAGCTTTCTCTCTCTCTAGATCTTTTTAGGTTTTTCTTCGTCTCTCATCATTTCTCTCTCATTCACCAGTTTCTCTCTCTAGTTTCTCTCACGTCTTTTAGGTGTCTCTCTAAAATTCACTTTCTCTAATTTTTACCTTCTAGATGAATGTTTATTTTGCTTGTTGAAATTGGTGTAATGACTTTTAATCATTTAATAAAGTAGTTTGATTATTATGTTTTGGTATTTTAGATCTCATTTCGGTGCATCTTAGCCTATTATAATTTTGGAAAGAATGTTTTAAATCCCAACCTCTCACCACTCTCATTTCTCCATGCTTTTCTAGCAAAATTCCATCATTTAATGTTCAAATTTGCGCTAACCCGACTAATCCTGAGTGCGGATCAACATCCGACTTTCCACTGTGCTAGAATTCTTAATTTTTGCAGAAAATGAAGCGGATTATACAAATGTGTTGGAGTTAGGGTGTCTGTAACCAACGACGCGGAAGAATCCTACTTTCACAGCCCTTCGTTATCTCATGTCGAAAAAAGAAACCAAGCATCGATTAATCCGATGGATTTTATTACTACAGGAATTCGACCTCGAGATTAAGGACAAGAAAGGAATCGAGAATGTAGTGGCTGATTACCTGTCTAGACTAACTTTAGAGTCATCCTTCGACAACCAGCTGATATTCGCTCAAAAGTGCTTATTTTAAGCAATTATTCTTCTAGCGTTATCACACTCTCTTACGTAAAATTACCTTTTTATCAACATTTCTACGTAAGAGTTTCTCGCAATACGTAGAACACACTTTTCTGGTTAAAATGGTATATTCGCATGCATTCATACGCAGTTATTTGACCCACACGCGAAGCCATTCTCATTACGCGATTTTTTTTTACCGTAGGAGCACTAATTGGGCAATTTTGATGGAATGCGGGCCCACAATCAACTTTCAGAACCTAGGTTAAAAGCTCAAGAGCCAACAGGCTGAGGATGAGAAGATATAGGCGAAAGACGGGAAGAGCCAAAGAGTCAGAAAAGCCTGAGAAAAAATCAAGAGAGAAGGAAAGACAAGCCCTCAAAGAAGAGACCAAGGAGATTAAAGCTTGACCAACGAGCACAAGTCAAAGAATTGTTGATATTCGCTTAAAAGTGCGTATTTTCCACTGTTATCTTCTAAGCGTTATCACACTCTCTTACGTAAAATTGCTCTAATTATCCACTTTTCTACATAAGAGTTTATTTCATTGCGTAGAACACACTTTTCTGGACGAAATAGTATATTTGCATGCATTAAACACATTTTCAGAAATCTAGATATAAAGCCGTTCTATAAAAGTCTCATTACGCATTTTCACTATTGCAGGAAACTCGATCGGACAATTCTCGAGACTTGCAGGCCCAAAAAAAATCGACCACAGAAGTCACTATCAAAGCTGAAATAGCCAAGCAGGCTATGACAATTCGATATGGGCCCGGTATGGGCTAAGCCAGAGAATCACAAAACCGAGAACCAAGAGAACGGAAGAGCAGAAATTCCAAGAGCAAATCTGTCAACATGATCAATGGTCGTGAAACAGGGATACGGATCAAGAGTCAGATCACAATAAGCTACCAGACCAAAGATGGCTGCCCTCGATGATCGCCAAAAGTATGGACCACCAAGTTATCAAACCACTGAGATCGAATTGGAGAGCTTATGCAGGACAATTCTGGAAAGGAACCCCGATCGGACAGTTAAGGAGAGTTGCGGCCCACGATCAACCATAGAAGCCTACAGGCTATGACAAGAAGATAGAGGCCGAGTACTGGCTGTGACAGAGAATCGCTGAGCCAAACCAAGAACCAAAAAGAACCGAAGACCAAGAGCATATTCGTCGATGTGATCAAACGGCCACGAAAGATGGGATCAAGGGTGATCCAAGCTGCTAGACCAAGGACATGGACAGATACAATCAATGACCTCCAAATATCGATCCACGATGTTAAATAAAGTGGGGCACAACACAAGCACATTAATGGCTATACAGAGGCGAGACATTGAACCAAATTGGTGGGACAGTGGAATGAATCGGTGGGACCATGAGAAAATATAGGCTAAAAACATCAAGAAAGTCGCTGTCATGGAAGGTAAACTTTGATTAGCATGTGACCATTTGGAAATCAAATGATGGACGTGTACAAGGAGTTGAGGGCGTGAAAGGCAAACCGAGGATAACATACAAGTTGCTAAACGATCTAGCAAGATGAAGAGATTTTGGAAAACAAAAATGGAGGCGATTGAATTATATAGCAAGTTTTGATTTTCAAAACTCTTGAAAGGAGAGCTCATAGTAAAGAAGGAAGGATGTGTTGGCATTTCCCTTTAAGTTGAAGATATATTTGGGTTACATTGAATGGGCTGGATATTTATCCAGTCTCTTCTCTTTCTCTCAAGGGCAAAACCGTCCTCTCCATCTACCTTACTCTAAACAACATTAGAAACCCTAATGTATAAAGAGAAAACTCATGCTTTCTCTCTCGGACTCACTCTCTCTCCCACGTTCCAACAATTCTCTTCTCCAACCGTTGGCTCATCCCTTTCCTCAATCTCCCACGTTTCTGCCAAGGGAAACGACAATCGCCCTCCTCATTCCTCCTCTCCTTCAACGAGTTTCAAGTGGGGCTCCTCCGGGATGACACAAAAAGCCACCTCCTTCTTCATCTTCTCTGCCTCCTCGCACAGCTACTGCTGCTGCGGTGCGCCTAGCTGCACTGCTACCCCCTCTCTCCCTTTCATCTTGGAACGTTACTTGCTGCCCAAGGGAAGAGCGCCGGCCACTCCCATTAATGCCTCACTTCTCTATCCATTCACAACGCCAGCCGTCAACCCTAATCCCTCTCCATCTTCTTCTCTCTTTCACTCTCCCAAAACTGCCCCTCACTTCTCTCTTCTTGACGGTTTCTAAAGAGAAACCCAGAAAATGTTTTGGGGGATCTCCTCTCCCCTAGCCGTCATCTACCTATCACCCCCTATTTCTCCCTTCGGAGATCTTCTCCATCACTGCAACTCGAAGTGAAGAGGCTGAGGGCAGCACAACCGCTAGAAGCTCCACCTGCAACCATCTTTACTCTACCTTGCACGCACCGCTCCTCTTCTCCCTCATCGTCGGACTGGGTCAGCGTCTCCACCATTATTTCGGGTGTTGCAGGTTGCAACTCCCGCCCCTCTAGCGCTGCCTCTGCCTTTGTCACCTCTTGCCGGTGATCTACTTCACCGTTCGGGGTGAACAACTCCTCCACGCTGCTCGGTTTCCACCTACCTTGCTGGCCGAGCGAACAAGAACCCAACCTACCGCCTGTCACCATTGGAGATTGTCTTCACATTGGTCTGCAATAGTTCGCCGCCCCTACTTGATGCTAGAGACATCACCAACTGTCCACAAGTTCCACTCTTCAAGGCCGTTATCTCCTCAGTCTGATTTGCTCGCACAATCCATCACGCACTCCATGTACCTCCCTTGCTGACCTGCCATAGCATACCTCCATCTCTCCCTCTTGGTGAGCTTCATCACTAGTGGACATCACTTTCTTGCTCGTCCAAGCAACTTCGGTATCTTCTCACCAACGGCTACCATCATTTCACATGGCCGAATCTCCAAGGTAAGGTTCAAGGTAAATTTCTCTTCCATTGTCTTCTCTCTCTCTCTCTCTCTGAATTTCTTTCTCTAGGTTAGGTCTCTCTCTAACCTTTTCCTCTCTTTTTCCCTCTTTAGTTTTCTCTCTCTTCTTTCTCTCTCTAGTTTAGTCAAGTTATTGCTTTCTAGTATAAGGTTTCAATCATGATCATTGTAAGAATTATTTTGGGTTAATACTTAATTTCAATCCAAATTTTATAGTATTTCAATTATAGTGGTGTCACTTTATGCTACTCAGATCAGTGATTTCATGGCTCTCATACAATTATCAAGCATGTTTTAAAAGCACCTTAAACCACCACTCTCACCCCTCCATCTTCCTTAGTACAAATTTCTGATAAAAATCCGTCATTTCATGTTCATGAATCGCGCGAACTAACCCCAAGTGCGGATCGAGATCTGACACGAATCCCTATACAAAGTTCATATTTTTGTAGATCAAGCAGATCTTGGAGAAGACAGTCAATACCACACGTAAAGACTGGTCTACTCGTCTCACTGATGCTTTATGGGCGTACAGAACCGCCTACAAGACACCACTCAATATGTCTCCCTATCGTCTCATCTTTGGGAAACCCTGTCATCAACGGTAGAGATTGAACATCGTGCCCTGTGGGCCATTAAGAAGCTCAACTTCAACCTAGACTCCGCAGGGGAGGAGCGGAAACTTCAAATGAATGAGTTAGAAGAACTCAGAAATGATGCCCATAACTTGTCCAAGAATTACAAAGCAAAAATGAAGTGGATACATGACAAGAGCATCCTCAGGAAAGAGTTCCATCCAGGACAGAAGGTCCTTCTTTATAATTCCCGTCTTCATTTCTTCCATGGGAAACTGAAATCTAGATGGACCGGTCCTTATACGGTCAAAGAAGTCACACCCTTTGGGGCAACACTACAAGAAAAATGGTCTTCCGCAACGGCCATACTTGAACTTCTGGAACGGACTCTATCCATTGCAAATTTGCAACGGTCTTGGTCTCTTGCGTTATACAAAAGTCTGTTGCCACTATCTTTAATAAACTTTTTTTTCAATAAATTAATTTTTTTTCGTAGGGCAATAGTGTGGGCCCGTCGTCGAAAACTAAAAAAGTTATTGCAAATGTCTCTCACCTTCTCCACGACTTCACTTTTCATCTAACGAGTTCACTTCACCCTAACTCCAAAAGATCGATTTGCTGGCCCGTCGTCGAAAACTAAAAAAGTTCAAATGTCTCTCACCTTCTCCACGACTTCACTTTTCATCTAACGTGTTCACTTCACCCTAACTCCAAAAGATCGATTTAACTCCAAAAGATCGATTTGCTCCCCAACCCTAACCCTAACCCTAACAGTTAATATCTCCATGATCTCTATCTTACAGTTCCTGTGCATGTAAGCTTTCAAGCAGCAAATGGAGGAAAGTCATCCAACGGAGGTTCAAGGATAAGGTATAATACACCGACACAGGTACTTCTCATTCACTCCCTCCCTCTCCCACTCTCTGCCTCTCCTTCTCCCATCGGTACCCCTTGAATCCACTGCCTGCCCCTCATCAACTCCATCGTCCCGTCGTTCTCCTAATTTCCTCTGATGGGTTCAGATTCGGTTACCAATTCAAGACCCCGACATCAAACATCGATCGTCTTATCGCTAATGGGACTAAACCGAGACGGGTTTGATCCCTGTCTTCCCAAATCTAACATTCCCAAACCATTACTCCATTGTCACAGCTCTTTACCTTGCCTATCATGGCATAATCAATAATTATTTCATCGACCCAGTCACAAGCGAGACTTTTTTGATGCGGAGTCACGAACCCAAATGGTGGTTAGGCAAACCACTTTGGGAGACTAGTCAATCATGGATTCAAGGCTAGCATCTATTTCTTGCCCCGTTAGGAGGTAAACAAAGGTTCTTGGAAATCCCCTTTGAATTTTTGTAGGCATTATAATGATTCTGTTCCATTTGAAGAAAGGTATGATACTGTTTTAGGCTATTTTGATCATCCTAGTAGTGCGATTCATGTGTTTATGACTGTATTTCGAAGACCCGAATCATCAGGGCCACTAAGTTGGACCCGATGATACGTAGATCTCAGAGGCGGTTGCAAGGATTGATGGGATGGTTGGGAGATTAATCTTAGGTCTAGAAAAGAGAGGGATTTTTAAGGATGTTACAATAATTAGGGTGGGTGATCATGGGATGGTCGGTACATGTGATAAAAAGCTCATCTTGAAGATTTAGCCCCATGGATCGAAATCCCAGAGAAATTGGGTCCAGTCCTATATTCCTTTTCATTCGATTCGGCCTCCTACTGTTTCTCACCTCCAGGTGTTGTAGCCAAGAACTACCGTAAATGCATGTTCATGGATAAATAGGATGGGTTCTTGTAGAAAGGGTACACTGATATTCGCTTAAAAGTGCTTATTTTAAGCCATTATCCTTTAGCGTTATCATACTCTCCTACGTTAAACTTCTCTATTTATACACTTTTCTATAGAAGAGTCTCTTTCATTGCGTAGAACACACTTTTCTGGACGAAATGGTATATTTGCATGCATTAAACACATTTCTGAAAGTCAAGATATGAAGTCGTTTTGATTGTCTCATTACGCGCTTGTCGTTTTTGCAGAAAACCCGATCAAGCGATTTTTAAGACTTGCGGGCCCACGATCAACCATAGAAGCCACTATCAAAGCTTAAAAGAGCCATCAGGCTATGACTAGAAGATACAGGCCAAGTACGGGTCAAGTCAGAGGATCGTAGAGCCAGATAAAGAATCAAGAGAGGAAAAGCTGAAGACCAAGAGACGGGCCAAATTGATTCAAAGTCGTACCAACTGACATAAAATGACGGCTTACGTAATTGGTGAAGCTGACGGAAGATTACATTGAAGATCAGGGTTCAAGACCCTCTGCCAGCTCTTTTGTCTTTATTTTGTATTATTTTCTCTCTCATCTATCCTAATTCTATCTCCATCTCTCCAGATCCGACGGTTGGCTAATCTTGGCCCATCCCCATTAGAAACCTCAATATCCCATCTTAGTGGCTAAGTGGCCCACAAGCCTAATGGCAAAAAGGGCCCACTAAATAAACCCACGGGCTTGTCTGAATAGGCCCAATTCATGCTCTAATCCAACGGCCTTTATAAACATTAGGCCCAAAGCCTAATTTATAAGGCCAAGGCCTCATAGAATGAGCCAAGGCTTCAAAAGCCCAAACACAAGCCCACAGCCCATGGTGTGGCCCATCATCCATACCCATGAGGGAGAAGAGGTCATTCTTGACCGATTCTCTCTCCAACAATTCCCACGGTTTTAGAAACCGTATCTCTCAATTCTATCTAACTAACCCTCTCTCTCTCTCTCCTTCCTATACATCTAGACTCTCCCTTCCTCCACCCAGAAAACCACAAGCCAAAACTGCAGCTCCTTCTTTCTCCATCTTCTCTCCACCACTGTCATCTTGAGGTGCTGTTTCCACCAACCAACCACCATTCACGGCGTTGATCTTCTCCCAGCAAGCATGGTATTGCTCTTCCTTGAGCTTCTTCACGGCGTCTGCTACTCTCCCCTCTTGCTGCCCCTTTTTCCTTGCTGGTGTCCCACCTATTGCTTGTCCAACAACTCCATTAAAGCCGGCCAAAAGCTCCACAAGTTGAAATCGCCGGACTGGAGCAACCTCCTCTATTTCCTCTTCTTCTACCTACACCAGCAGGCCGTCCTCTCCTTCTATCTCTCCATCTCTTGACCCTCACTCCAACAACCACCGTAGGATGCAGCCCGCACCTCCTATACAAGTTCTTGTTGAGCATACCTGGAATATTGGTACACCGGTAGCTCCCTACCACGTTGCTGGTCTGCAATGTGCCCAAGAAAATCACTTCTTGCATCTCCTCCACCTTGCCGGACTGCAACACTGCACACCAGTAGGTCCACCTCTCAGCTGGCCAAAACCTTGCTAGAAAACCACCTCTCCAACCACCTGCAACGGATCTACATCCTCAAGATCCAGTGGCTGGACCTCCCTTGCCCCCACAAGTTCTTTTAGCGGAACTTCCACACCAACTATTCTTTCACCGATGGCTACATGCAGATCTGCATCTCCCCATTCTCCATTGTTTGAGAATCGATGGCTTCCATGGGAGCCACCACGTTGCTGCTCCAACCTCCATTACCGGAGTTACATGGCCTGCAAACGAGCACCGCCATCCATTATAGCTCCAACGGTATACCTGCAACTCAGGCTTCTTCAACCATCAACCATCGCCCTTTAAAAATGTTCCCCACGGTTTGATCTTGCTGCTTTCTCCCTCCTCTTTTCTATTTTTACCTTCTATAATTCTCTCTCTAGATTTATCTCTCATCATTCTCTCTCTCCCTCTCTAGTTTGAGAACTTATCCTCCTCTCTTCTTGTTTTAGGTAGTTTTCTTTTTACTTGTTTTATTATGCAATTTCTCTTGATGTAAAAACTTGTTTTGAATTAATAAAATAGTTTTTAATTTCTCTCTATACATCTAAAGTTTCTCTCTCTACGACTCTCTTTATTAGCTTTCTAGGTTTACTTTTCTTATTTGCGTGTTTTGATTTTGTAGTGATTGTTTTGATTATCAAATGAATGTTGGTTTGGCAGGGTGTACTTTTATCTTCTTATAGGTTGTGGAAATTTCTCTCTAAAAATCATAACTCGTGTTTTAAAATCAATGTCACCATTCTCATCCCTCCATCAATTTTTGTAATATTTTCCATCATTTTATGTTCTTATTTGCGCTAATCCGACTAATCCCTAGTGCGGATCGACATCCGACATGAATCCCTATACAAATCTGTCAATTTTGCAGGATAATCGAATAAAAATTACAAATGTGTTGAAGTTAGGGTTTCCGTAACCAACGACGCGGAAAAACCCTACTTTCAGTAACCCTTTTCTGCAGCAATGAGAATCAAATTTCAATTTTAAACAGGGCCATACAGATGGCATACACTCTAACTTTTGTGGAGGTAGCTGTTTCCTTCACATAATAACTCTCATTGGGAATCCAACAGTCGACTATAGTGCAGTTTTGAAATCAACTGAAGGCAGGAACACTACTAATTTGAAGTTATAATCAGTAGAGCTTTATTCCTAATTCCAATAATACAAGATTTCACACCTCTATTAAATCCATTCCCACAGAAATACTCAGTGTGCATTGATATTCGCTCAAAAGTGCTTATTTTAAGCAATTATCCTTTCAGCATTATCGCACTCTCCTACGTAAAAGGCTCTATTTATCTATTTTTTTTACGTAAGAGTCTCTTCTGTTGTGTAGAACACACTTTTCTGGATGAAATAGTATATTTGCATGCATTCAACACATTTCCGAAAGTCTAGATATAAATCCGTTCTAACCTTAGCTAATTACGCATTTTCGCTATTGCAGGAAACTGGATCGGACGATTCTCGAAACTTGCGAGCCCAAGCACCAAAGCCCAGTGAACCTTAGCAGGATCCATGCAAGAGAGAAAGCAACAATGACACAAATCCTAGGAGAAACACCAGGGGCAGATCTTGACCATTGGATCTTCATCAAAGTGAACGATGGTGACTATTTCGCCACACGATGTGTACTGAATTGAGATAGTACTCAATAAAGGGTTACTTAACAAGTGGGTATGAATGGCATGATGACACAAAAGAGACAATTGGGTGATCAAAGAGGAATCGTGATTGCACCAATCGAATAGATGAGCCACTGAGCATATTCTACAAAGATGCCGGCCATGTTGATGGGCTAGTGAACTGCAGTCAGTGTGCAAGCACCGTGGACCAGATCAATGAGTCACGATGTTGGACCCTTGTGTGAACCAAATTGATGAACTGAGGTTAAAGACCAAGGGTTGCTAACCATTGATCGAGGGAGGAAAATAGTAGGTTTCTTTATGAAGAACATCGAATGATTAAAGCAAGAAGGACCCAGGTGCTACGTGCATAATACTTAAAGGGCAGCAAACAAGTGGGCCCCACATCAAGTCAAGAAGCCTGGTCAAAGGGAGGATGAACCGACAGATTAAGGGGTGATGATATTTCCAAGAGAGATATTGATAGCTTCTACATTGGAATGAGGTGGCAAAAGAAAGAGAAATATTCTTGATAGATGCATAGGACATGTGGCAAGGTAAGAAGGTGTACAAGAGAAAAAGGCTGAGAAAATAAGGAAGTGATCGAGAATAGAAGCCAACAGCCAATGTTTTGCAAACAAGGCAGTAGGCTGAAAAGGAGAATGGGGATGATGGTTTTCCATTGGCTGAAATCAAAGCTGAAAGAGGAAAGTCCAAGATCTTGGACGTTAGGCACTCCGCCACTACCCCATATAAAATCAAAAGAGAAAGGAACAAAGGAAGGGAACCCTATCCCAGCCGTCATCCTCCAACCCACCTCTCCTTCCCACGTTCCTATCTCTCTCTCTCCCCCTCCATTGCAACCAACGGTTCTCACTTCCATTCCATCTTCTCTCCCACATCACAACAGCAAAAGAAAACCTCCCTTCTCTCCCACGTTTTAAAAATCCCATAAAAAAGAAGGGGAGCATCTCAACCCAGCCGTTCTCAAGGGAGAGAAGGATGTTCTCTTTCAATCCAGTCCTGATCTCTCTTTTCTTCTCTCTTATTCGAAGAAAACTAGAAAAAAAAGGGGAAAAAGAAGGAGAGAAAGAAGAAGAGAAGAGAAAGGAGGGAGATGTAGCTCTCACCTGTCCCTTTACTGCCCAGCCTTCTCCATCTTGCTGCACTCTTGCTGGGCTGCAACGACTCCAACCCTCATCACCACCGAACCCTCTCCACGTTTTCTCCTCTTTGGTCCCACTCCATTACCGTCTCCCCTTCCATCTCCTTCCCATCTCTCTCAAGACCGCCCCCATCTCTGCTACTCACGGTTTTGATGTGCTTAGCCAAGATCCCGCATCTCCTCCTTGCACCGTCCTAGGTAGACCTGCAACTCCAACAGGTCTGCAACACATCACCATCGTTCTCTCAACTGCAGCCTCCCTCCACTCTCGCTTGGCCATTACATCTTTAGCCTGCAACGACGGTTGCTCATCTCTTCAACCACCGCTTCACCTGGCGTTCCTCCCTCTCAAAGCTACAACAGGGCGCCTCCTTTCCTTCTTCTCCGGGCAGACCTGCAACTCCGGCAGGTCTGCAACAGAAGAGCACCGGCGACTCATAGATCTACTGCCCCCACCTGCTGGTGCACCCTTTACTTCCATCATGAAGCTGCACCGTGCTCATTTCGGGTAAGTTCCAAAAGCTCCACCACCAACTGTCGTGGCAGTACACTACCGTCCACACCTCTCAATCCTCTATAGCGAGCCGTTGCTCCATTCTTCACTTGCCGAACTGGTGGTGCACCAACGCCGCCCCTATCTTCATCTCCTTCACCGATCTGTCCAAGGAAAAAAAAATAGAAAGAGAAGAGAAGAGAGAAGAAGAGAGGAGGAAGCCAGTCTCCGTAACCGCTCACCTTTTCCTCCATCTCCATGAATACCTCCAACCACCACCGTATTCACTTGGGCCTTGTGCTCTCCCATGTTCATCAATAATCTTGCTGATTTTCTCTCTCCGGGTAAGTGTCTAGGTAGTTTCTCTCTCTAGAGTGCTCCATCTTCTCTATCTTCTCCTCTCTCCCTATAACTTTAGTTTCCTCTCTCTACAAATTTCTCTAGTTAAGTTTTAATTTTTTTTTAGTAGTTAGTTTTTTTAGCATTGTAATGTACGTACCTTTGATTATTTTAATTAATAAAGTGGTCTCTTTGAAATGCAAATCGTTTACCATTCCTTATGCTTTTATTAAGTGGTAGTTTCTCTCTCTAAAATTACTAAACATGTTTTAAATTCGATCCCTCAATCACCATTCTCATCCTTCCATCCTTTATTTTTAGTAATTTTAGAGCAAAATCTGTCATTTCATGTTCTAATTTGCGCAAACCAACTCTGAGTGCGGATCGACATCCGACACGAATCCCTATATAAGAATTACTATTTTTGTAGGAATTAAATCGGAAAAGATACAAATTTTGTTGGAATTAGGGTTTTCGTAACCAACGACACGGAAAAATCCTACTTTCAAATGGCGCCGCTGCCGCTCGGGTGTTCGGGAGTGCGAAAAAGGATGTAAAGACGGAATTGGAAAGTTGCTGAACTGAAAAGCTGCTCAATTTGGACAGCCTGACCTTTTCGGGAAACTTTCTATTTTTGGTTTTTAGTGATATTTAGCAGTTTTTAAATTACTATTTTAAATGCCTCAGAAGGCCGAGTGCAAAGTTGTAATAATTTAGGAATTTTACTGCTTTCCAAATAACTGCTAGATCTTGTTCTAGGGTTTTTTAGAAACCCTAGATTAAATGAAAAATACCAAAAAAATCAATAATCAAAATTCAAAAAAATTAGGGTTTTATATTCTACAGACTTTTTGAAATCACCAATCTAGGATTTGTGATTTTTGGAAAGATTCTAAAATCTTGAAACTTTACTAAATTAGGGTTTCCCCTCTTAGAAGTTTCCTCTTTAGAAGAATTTCTATCTTTAGAAATCTTCCGAATTTGGAAAAGTCTGCAAAAGGAAACACCCCAAATCTAGCAGAATTTCAATTTTGGGAAATTTCCCAAAATTGTAAGGGATCTCGCAATCAAATCTTTCTTGGAAGATCTCCACAGTTCGGGAAACTTTCCAATCTAGGTATTTTCCAATATGAGAATTCCTAAATTTTAACCCATCTCGAACTTGGAAATTAATTCAAAAACTTGCCTAAATCCAATACGTGCTCTGTGAACCCTAAAAAGGCAAGGATCTTCCAAATAGAATCCCAAATACCTAGACCGTGCGATCTAACATTTCTGCTGGAACACGATCCAGTGTAGGTAGGGAGCGAAAGCTCAAAGAGGTGGAGTCGGGCCCAAGCCCATTAGGATACCCCTCCCTAACCCATGGAGGCGACCCCGTGGCATGGCCCACAGGAGGTAAGTCCCTATCCTCGCCTTGAGTGCGATACTGTGTTATTGGGTGAATCATTGCCGCTTGTCTATTTGCTTTCGCATACATATTATTCGACTTGCGTGGCGTGGCCGTTAATCAATCAACTTTAAGAGAGCAGACCCAGCTCCAAATTGAAACTGGTGGGATTTCATCACCCACCTCATCATTCCATCTGATTTGATCCCAAGGCTCCATTTAATTAAAAAGAATCAAGAAGTAGAGCCAATTAGCCCGGTGTTCGAGGAAAAATCCATACAAAGTGAACCTGCTTAACATCCAATCGAAATAAGACCACGAGCGCGGGTCCCTGTTGTCTAACACACCCATAAGTCCCTACTACTCAAGTACACTGAGCTCGACGTGGCATCTTGGACTATTCGGCGGTTAGTTGCGTGTGGACTAGGAACACGCATCAACCCTAGCTTAACCCGAGGGAACACTCTTCTTATCCACTTGGCCAATCCAGTTAGTCTGGGACGTACTTAAGTCAGCCATTGTGCCGCACGTCTGTCTAGGCTTCGGATTGTCTTGTTGTTAACTAGAGTTAGTACTAAAGGATTCACTCTGAAGAGTGTAGCCTGGTGAGAACCTCTGAGTGCAAAACAGTTAGTCTGGCGGTTAAAAGATAAACCAGTGGTCCGTCCACTGTCATAATCTACTCTAGCCCCAAAACTAACAAAGATAATTTCTAAAAGATATCTTGATTGCTTACAATAGGATTATCTGTACTTGGTGTGCATCATTTAGGATAGTGTTCTTCTCTGGCAACTTTTTGCCAAGTATATAGCTTGCCTCATCAGCGTATGCCCATTTGGACTCATCCGAACACGCGTTTGATTCGATCAGAGAATCACGTACCTACAATGGATCCTTTACTGAATTTTTCTCCATCTCTTTCCCCACCCGCCTCCCCCAGTACTACTACCTTTGTAGTCATGGCAGTCGAACGACCTCTTATCGAGACGTTTGCCCCTATCTCTGCCAATCCGCCCACTTGCATTGTTCTCCCACCTACTACGGTGGTATAGTTTGAGATCAGGCCGCAGACGATCCAAATGCTGCCAACCTTTCGTGGTCTCCCAAGAGAAGACCCATATTCCCATATTAGGGAATTCCAACATGTCATCCTACTTTTCAAGAATCAGAACCTCGATGATGACAATGTGCGTCTGCGAGTTTTTCCATTCTCGCTCAAAGACCGAGCCTCAGATTGGCTCTACTCCTTACCCGCTGATTCAATCAGCAGTTGGAAAGAGTTGGTGGGCAAATTCATGTCTAAATTCTACCCCATGACTCGGACCAACCAAATGAGGCAACTCATCCAGGACTTTTGACAGAAGTCCGATGAGAAATTTTTCGAAGTGTGGGATAGATTCCAAGACTATCTGACTAAGTGTCCCCACCATAGCATCGACAAGGGCAATCTTGTCCACGTCTTCTATAAGGGACTTACTGATGAGTCCCGGACCATGGTAGAGTCAATGTGCCAAGGAAAATTCCTGCACCAAACTCCGACTGATGCATACAAATTCTTGGGAGAGTTAGGAGAAAACTCTCAACATTGGATGACTGACTCAGAGTTTAGTCAAACCACTTCAGTCCAAAGGACAACCAAGGGACATGATGCTACAGCTGATACTGAGCTTCGATCTGTCATTCAAGAGTTGAGCAAGTCAGTCTCGGCACTAGCTGTGTCTGTACAAAAGCCTACTCAACAATCTACCCCAGTCATGCATGTGGGACACGAGAGCCCTATGAAATCCTGCACCCTCTGTCTGCAACCCTCCCATACTACTGAGCATTGTCCTTTGAATGAAGGATGGTCAAATCCTCTTCAGGAAGAAGTTTGTGCTTTCAGCACATACAAACCACCCACTCAGAACTCATATAGTCAATCTTATCATCCTGACACGAGAAACCACCCTAACTTCTCTTGGAGGCCTCAGTCTACTCAACCGCCGGCTCAACCTCCGCGTCAACCTCAGGGCATGTATCCTCCCAGGTTCAATCAACCCAATAGGCAATTCAATCAGGGACAATACCAGCAGAGTCAGTACCCATCTACTCAAAACTAGCAGTTCCAATAGGGTCAATACTCTAGACAACCGAGCACATTTCAGAATTAGCAAAGAGTTCCCCAGAACTTTCAGAACCAACAGAGATGGACAAAAAAATAACTGATGTGGGTGTACCGTGAAAAAGAAAAGTAAAGAAGAAAAAAATCAAAAGGAAAAGAAAGTGGTTCAAGCTAAAAACAAAATATGGAAAGAAAGTATGAAAAGGAGCTGAAAAGAAATTGAGCAGTCTCAGAAATATCTAGAAAAATATGAAAAAAAAAGGGAAAAAGAACCAGATAATGGTGCTACATCGCAGAAAAAAATATAAGAAAATAGAGATATCCTCTCAAGATCCTTGAAATCCTGTATCCTTTTATTTTTCTACTCCGGACCTAAGCCTCATTATAACCCAGGAAAGTCCTATTTGATTCTAGGATAGCACGATCATAAAATGTGGAGATTGGAGAAGGAGAAGCTATAGAGTTTGATCTGACGTTCCCGAGTGAAGTGGTATTCCAATCATGAGATCTTCTTCTGTTAAAGATGTCCTTCCTTTAAATAATACATATGTGAGATCTTTGCTTTCATATATCAACACATCTCCTCACATATAAATTGAGAGAAAGGAAGAAAACCCTTCTTGTGTGATTCTATTCTGAGTGCTAAACATGTGAGATTTGAGGTCGAGGCATAAAAACTTAGAGGTGATTTGGAAATCATTACTGTCGGATGCTGAGAACGTTGAGCACACACACATGCAGAGTCTGACTATTCTGGGTCATGATTATCAATCTGTAGTCATGCCATAACTTTCTAACTCTTCGCTAGCATGCAACTGTTTTTGCATCCATTCAATGATTTGACGAACGGTGTTTTCCTGGAGCTAATATGAAAAAGTGTGCAACATGTGCAGAGCCCTTTTAAGCTAATTTATTTCGCACTAATTGCCAAGGATTGGCAATATGCTGGTTGGGGGTTGTGATATTCGCTTAAAAGTGTATATTTTTCACTGTTATCTTCTAAGCGTTTTCACACTCTCCTACGTTAAAATGCTCTATTTATCTACTTTTCTACGTAAGAGTCTCTTTTGTTACGTAGAACACACTTTTCTGGACGAAATGGTATATTTGCATGCATTAAACACATTTTCGGAAGTCTAGACATTGAGTCGTTCTGATAAAGTCTCATTACGCACTTCTTCTGTCGCAGGAAACCCCGATGGGACAATTCTCAAGACTTGCGAGCCCACATCGATCAGGAAAGCCCATTATCAAAGCTCTCTCTACCTATTCTTCTTATATTTTTCTCTCTCTAGAATGTTTTTTTTTAGTCTGGTTTTGACTGTTGCTAATTCAAATATTGTAAGGACATTTTGATTAATAAACGATGAAGTTTGTTTTTATCTATTATTTCTTGTGATGGTCCGTCAGTTTTTGTTCTTATTCGTGTTAATCCGACTAATCCCGAGTGCGGATCGACATCCGACACGAGCCACTGTGCAAAATTGCCCATTTTACAGGTTAAATGTCTCGGATCAATTAAAAATGTGTTGAAGTTAGGGTTTCCGTAACCAACGACGCGGAAAATACCTATTTTCAAATGGCGCCGCTGCCGCTCGGGTGTTCGGGAGTGCGAAAAAGGACGTAAAGACGGAATTGGAAAGTTGCTGAGGCGAAAAGCTGCTCAATTTGGCCAGCCCGACCTTTTCGGGAAACTTTCTATTTTGTGTTTTTAGGGATTTTTTAGCAGTTTTTAAATTACTATTTTTAATACCTCGGAAGGCCGAGTGCAATTTGTAATAATTTAGAAATTTTACTGCTTTCCATATAACTGCTAGATCTTGTTCTAGGGTTTTTTAGAAACCCTAGATTAAGTGGAAATTACCAAAAAAATTAAAAAATCAAAATTCAAAAAAAATTAGGGTTTTATATTCTGCAGATTTTTAGAAATCACCAATCAAGGATTTGCGATTTTTGGAAAGATTCCAAAATCTTGATACTCTGCTTAATTAGGGTTTCCCCTCTTAGAAGTTTCCTCTTTAGAAGAATTTCTATCTTTAGAAATCTTCCGAATTTGGAAAAGTCTGCAAAAGGAAACGCCCCAAATCTAGTAGAATTTCAATTTTGGGAAATTTCCCAAAATTATAAGGGATCTCGCAATCAAATCTTTCTTGGAAGATCTCCACAGTTCGGGAAACTTTCCAATCTAGGTATTTTCCAATCTGGGAATTCTTAAATTTTAACCCATCTCGAATTTGGAAACTCATTCAAAAACTTGCCTAAATTCAGTGCTTGTTCAGTGAACCCTAAAAAGGCAAGGATCTTCCAAATAGAATCCCACATACCTAGACCGTGCGATCTAACTGTTTCTGCAGGAACACGATCCAGTGTGGGTAGAGAGCGAAAGCTCAAAGAGGTGGAGTCGGGCCCAAGCCCATTAGGATACCCCTCTCTAACCCACGGAGGAGACCCCGTGGCGTGGCCCACGGGAGGTAAGTCTCTATCCTCGCCTTGAGTGCGATACAGAGCATATTGGGTGCATCATTGCCGCTTATCTATTTGCTTTCGCATCCATATTCTTCGACTTGCGTGGCGTGGCCGTTAATCAATCAACTCTAAGAGAGCAGACCCAGCTCCAAATTGAAACTGGTGGGATTTCATCACCCACCTCATCATTCCAACTGATTTGATCCCAAGGCTCCATTTAATTAAAAAGAATCAAGAAGTAGAGCCAATTAGCCCGGTGTTCGAGGAAAAATCCATGCAAAGCGAACCCGCTTAACATCCAATCGAAATAAGACCACGAGCGTGGGTCCCTGTTGTCTAACACACCCATAAGTCCCTGCTACTCAAGTACACTGAGCTCGACGTGGCCTCTTGGACTATTCGGCGGTTAGTTGCGTGTAGACTAGGAACACGCACCAACCCTAGCTTAACCCGAGGGAACACTCTTCTTCTACACTTGACCAATCCGGTTAGTCTGGGACGTACTTAAGACAGCCATTGTGCCGCACGTCTGTCTAGGCTTCGGATTGCCTTGTTGTTGACTAGAGTTAGTACTAAAGGATTCGCTCTGAAGAGTGTAGCCTGGTGAGAACCTCTGAGTGCAAACAGTTAGTCCGGCGGCTAAAAGATAAACCAGTGGTCCGCCCACTGTCATAATCTACTCTAGCCCCAAAACTAACAAGATAATGCCTAAAATATATCCTGATTGTTTAGAATAGGATTATCTGTGCTTGGTGTGCATCATTTAGAATCACTACTCCAGTGTCTCCTTTTGGCAACTTTTTGCCAAATCTTGGGCTTGCTTTTTTTTAAGTAGAAGCCCGGTTGGACCTGTCCTAACCTTTTACTGACTCGATCTGAGAGTTAGTCCACCGCATCCCTCTATCGCCTCTAATGGCAGATGAACGGCCTCTGTATGAGACCTACTACAGTTTCTGTGAGAATCGAGGTGATCACTCTCAACAATATTCTGCGTATCATCATGATACTCCAGTCTCGCACACTTCTACAGGGTATGATAATCACCGAGATCCGGAGTACAATTCTGTACTCCAAGAGCTTAAAAATTCAGTCTCTGCCCTTCGTGCCGCGGTCCAGCAACCTGTGTACCATTCCCAGTCTGTAGGATATTACCCTCCTATCCAGCAAGATGTCTGTACCTTTCCATCTCCAATGCAGACCTCCTATGACAACACTTATTATCCGGATAATAGGAGTCACCATAACTTTGGTTGGGAACAGTCTGCCCTCCCGCAGCAACTACCGCAGGATAATTATCCTTCCGGGTTCCATCAACCCAATGGAGAGTATGACTGGCAATACTCGCAATCCTAGTACCCGTCATATCCACAGAATGACTATTCTGATCAACAGTGGGCCCCTCAGGATTTTCAGAGTCAGCAACTAGTCCCAGACTCCACTTTGCCTTACAACTTTCATACCCAGTCGGACTACAATCAAGAGTTGGCACCTCAGCTCCCCTTGGCTGAACCGCCTCCGTTCGCTACTAAACCCGGTCTAGAAGACCTTCTCTCTAAGTACATTGCCCAGCTAGAGCACCAACAACAGCAATCTATGGAGAGCTTCGAGCAACGTCTAGTTCAATTAGAAAATGAGAGAGAGGAAGTCAACTTCACTAGTCCACCAATAGCCTATCCTGAGGAGAATGATATGGCCACTGTCTATAATGAGGAGCCGCACAATTGGACACAGTACCACCATTGTGAGGAAGAAATAGAAGTTGTACCCACCCCTAGATCGAGCCAGACTATTGAGGAGCCAGTGTTTCCTTCTTCGGTGCCTTTAACAGCACCAAATCTTGAACCTACCTCAGAGCAACCTAATTCTCACTCTACCTCTGCTGCCCCTGATGTCGATCTTCATGACACTGAGCTGTGTATCGATCGTAGGATCCCAACTGTCATAGATCTACCATTCCTCCCCACCTCCCTTGGATTGTGCAACATTAGTGATGAACCCGAGTCGCAATCTTTGGTGCCCTTAACAGCACCAACTTCTGGACTGAGCACAGAGGAACTTAGTCCCATCTCTATCTCTGATAATTCTCTCTCTACTCTGAATGCAGACATTCCTACTGATGAGCCATGTCTAGAATATGAGACTCCCGCTGTCCTGGACCTACCAATCCCCACCGAGGAGGAACATATTGAATGTAGGGATTGGAACATCCCTCTCAAATTAGAAAACATCGAGGGAGAGGTCAACAGTTTTCACCCGTCACCCTACGTCGATGTTGTTGATGAACCGTATGTCATGGAGAGTCTAATTCAGGACTCTCTCGAGGATAAATTATCCAAGTGTCAAGAACACTTTGAGTCTGACTTCATCTCAGAGTCAGACAATTTTGGTATTACTGATCTGCAGGAGTCTGCTCCATTCAGATACATTCCCGCAAAACTCAATGAGTTTGCGGCTCTGCTAACCACGGTCAGAGAACCCACTCCTACTCTCCTCTCAATCTTTACTGAGAAGCTTCTATACCTCCCAGATCAACTCCGTGCTTTTGCCGGGCTGCTCAGAGAGCTCAATGCCCTTCTCTCAGTCTACACTGAGAAAGACCTGTTCTACACAGGTATACCTAGACAAGGGATAGGATAGTTGTCTCTATTCCACCTTAGGTGTCAAGAAGACTGCAGATTCACTCAGTCTCCATGAGTTTTATCCTGGTTGGGGGTACTTGATATACCCCCGTCATGTCTGGCTGAAGACGTAGAACTTAGCGCTTTCGGAAAGGCAATTCCGGTATTCCTAGAATACATGAGTCTCATGCATTTGTTATTACTGTTATATCTCTGAAAATGCAGGTACATTCATTCTCCCGATCATCAGGTACTAAACACTGTCGAATTTCTGCCGACTTGGTAACATCCTTCCTGAACTTTTGCATCATCATCACTGAATTTTTATCATTTTATGTCCCGGTCATGAGCACCGAGGACGGTGCTGTATTTTGGTTGGGGGTGGGTATTTACCAAAACTCATGTCTTCATTTTGATAAAAAAAAAAAAAAATGTTGTTTTTAGGGTAATTTCCGATGTTCTCCAAAAGTTTTCTAGAATTTCAAAAAAATGTGTCAAATACCCTGACTTTGATTAGCTGAAAACCTCCGTTAAGTCAGTATTGAGGATGTCAATTTTTGTTTAAAGTTAGCGTTGAGTCAATTCAAGCGTGACTACAGCAGGTTTGAAAACTCAGAAAAACTCATATTCGGCACAATTGTACACTATCAATATCAGAGTCATCCTAAGTTTAGAAATTCTAGAGATCCTGCGAGAATAATTGTGGAGACCTAACCCAGTGAGCTTTTGAGCCTTTAATCAATTCAGAGTGTTATACAACAATTCTGAGTCACAAGATGACTCACTATTCTTCATGCCCGCAATATTCGTTGAGAGATCTCATTATCTGTTGCTTCGATCATAAAACTCGAAACGACATCAACATTGGATTACTACGACAGAACCTTCTCTGTATCCAGTCAAGACAGTATACATGATAGTGCAAACCTAGAAAATGATTTAGGCCATTTTTTCTGAACCATTCAGCCTTTTTACTCACCTGAATTATACTTCACTAGAAACCCCTTGAACCCTTCTATAAAAGCCTATTCTTTGTAAACCCATCAACCTAAAATCCAGTATAGCTAAGAAGCATGACTGGCTACCCTTATTTTGAGATGGACAAAGGAATAACTGATATGGGTGTACCATGAAAAGAAAAGTAAAGAAGAAGAATCAAAAGAAAAAGAAAGTGGTTCAAGCTAAAAACAAAATATGGAAAGAAAGTATGAAAAAGTGCTGAAAAGAAATTGAGCAGTCTCAGAAATATCAAGAAAAAGAGAAAAATATGAAAAAAAGGAAAAAGAACCAGATAATGGTGTTACGCCGCAGGAAAAGTGCAAGAAAATGACAATATCCTCTTAAGATCTTTGAAATCCTGTATCCCTTTATCTCTCTACACCTGACCTAAGCCTCATTACAACCCAGGAAAGTCCTACTTGATTCTAGGATAGTACGATCATAAAATGTGGAGATTGGAGAAAGAGAAGCTATAGAGTTTGATCTGACGTTCCTGAGTGAAGTGGTATTCCAATCATGAGATCTTCTTCTGTTAAAGATGTCCTTCCTTCAAATAAAACATATGTGAGATCTTTTGCCTCTTTATATTAAATATATCTCCTCACATATAAATTGAGAGAAAAGAAGAAAACCCTTATTGTGTGATTCTATTCTGAGTGCTAAACATGTGAGATTTGAGGTCGAGGCATAAAAACTTAGAGGTGATCTAGAAATCTTTACTGTCGGATGATGAGAATGTTGAGCACACACACACGCAGAGTCTGACTATTCTGGGTCATGATTATCAGTCTGTAGTCTTGCCAAAACTTTCCAACTCTTCGCTGGCATGTAACTATTTTTGCATCCATTCAATGATTTGACGAACGGTGTTTTCCTTGAGCTAATATGAAAAAGTGTGCAGCATGTGCAGAGCCCTTTTAAGCTCATTTATTTCGCACTAATTGCCAAGGATTGGCAATATGCTGGTTGGGGGTTGTGATATTCGCTCAAAAGTGCTTATTTTAAGCAATTATCCTTTTAGCGTTATTGCATTCTCCTACGTAAAATACTCTATTTACCTACTTTTCTACGTAAGAGTCTCTTCTGTTGCGTAGAACACACTTTTCTGGACGAAATGGTATATTTGCATGCATTAAACACATTTTCGGAAGTCTAGATATTAAGCCGTTCTGATAAAGTCTCATTACGCGCTTCTTCTGTCGCAGGAAACCCCGATGGGACGATTCTCAAGACTTGTGGGCCCAAATCGATCATGAAAGCCCATTATCAAAGCTTAAAAAGCCCACATGCTATGACTAGAAGATATGGGCCAAATATGGGCTGAATAAGAGGACCAAAAAGCCGGCCCAAATAACGAAGAGAGTAGGAGAGCCAATGACCAAGAGACGGACCAAAGCGTTTAAAGCCACATGAGTCAGCAAAGAATGATGGTCGACTCTACTGGAGAAGCGTGAGGATGTCACAGTGAAGACCAGGGTTCCAGACCCTCCGCCAGTGCTTTTCTCTCTATTTTCTGATACTTTCTCTCTCATCTCTCCTTATTCTCTATCTCTCCTCATCTCTCGGTCCTCGAATCTACTGACCTAACCCCAGAACTCCTGCCCATCGGCTCTATCTCATCTCCCTTAGCTTTCTGACCGTTGGATCTTCCATCGGACCGTTGGATCTTCAATCGGACCGTTGGATCTCTCTAGATCCGTCGATCTACCAATCTGAGTCCCAATCAAGTCACCATCCATCCGATCGCCATCAGACTGTCTGTCACATCATCTTGTGAGACGATGGACATCATCAATCCATGTGGGCCAATAGCCGGGCCCATCTTCATCGACCCGCTGTCCGACCAGTTAGTGGACCCCGCGAATTTCAAAATAATTTTAATTAAATGGGAGGTCCACTAATTGGGGAGATTCCCCATAGAAAAGTAGGTTTTTACTTAAAAAAAAAAAAAAAAAATTATTTTTCTTATTTTTTTATTTTCAAAAATCCCCTATTTCCATTAAAGGAAATAGGGAAGCTTTAAAAGGAGAAGGATAGGGGTTCGTTCGAACCCTAATCCCCCTCCAATCTCTTCCAATCCTTCCCCTTTACTCTTCCCCACGTTTTCCCTTCTCCCTCGGCCCCATTCTCCTTCTTTTTCTTCTTTTTTTTTTCCTTTTCTTCATCTTCTTCACGTCTTCGCCGGAGTTGCCTGCAACTCCGGCCGTCTGGTAAGGCTTTCTTCTTCCTCTTCTTCTTCTTCTTCTTCTTCTTCCTCTTCTTCTTCTTCTTCTTCTTCTTCTTCTTCTTCTTCTTCTTCTTCTTCTTCTTCTTTTTTATTCTTTCTTCTTTCTCCGCTTCTCTTCGTTTGCACACCGGAGTTGCAGAACTCCGGTCATCTTCCTCCTCCCTTCTTCACGCCGGAGTTGCAAAACTGCAACTCCGGTCGCTCACGGCCTCTCCACCGTTGCTGCCACTACACACACCACGCGCCTCCTCCTTCTGCCAGTCTTCTTCGGCCTCTCCTTCTTGTTCTGCAAGGAGTCTACCTCCTTCCTCCGGCGGACTGGTTCAATTCCACCAGTCCGTCTATTCCGGCCATCTGAACCAGCACCTACTTCACATTGCAGGTCTGCCCTCCTCTCTCTACAAGTGCACCAGTCGGTCACGGTTGCTAGTGTGCAACCCAGCGCCATCCACAACCGTCGCTCCACCTTGCTGATCTGTCCATTGTTCATCGTCCTTGGTGCCAAGTTGAACAGCAACCCAGGAACTCTCTCTTTCTCCAATCCCCTTGAAGCTCTCCAACCACTAGCCAGCATCCTCTCCATGATACTCTCTCCATAGCCTTGTTGCCCGGACAGCAACATCACCACCTGCAACTCTCATCTCGTGGATGGGAGTTGCTGCTGCAACCACCCTCAGTCCTCCACGTTGCAGTCTTGCAACGCCCTCCAAACCGCTGCACCTGCTGCTCCACGCTGCCCTCCACGATCTGATCTCCTTAGCTGGGATAGTGGTGATCTTCCTCATTCACGGGTTAAACCGTGAAAGCCTATTGGCCAAGAAAACAAGAAAAGAAGAAAAGAGAAGGAGAGAAGAGATGAAGGAGGAGGGAAGAACGCCCTCACCTGTTGTTTCACTCCACTATTCTGGGCAGCACTTCCACCATACCCCAACGTCCTTCAACCACCATCCATCATCCTCCCAAGCTCTTCACTTTGCACCATGTTGCTGCCCGACCTTTCCTCCATTCTCCAACCGTTGCCGCTAGTGCAACGAACCTGCTAAGCAACGTGCCTCACACAATGAGCCAACAAACACCTCCTCCCTATCCATGCTGTGTGCATAGACCAGCAAGCAACAACATCGTTGGTTTCTCCGGGATTGTGCTCCTCCTCTTCAAGAGCACGGGCTCTCCTCTTTCTTCACCAAGGTTAGGCAACTCATGGCCGATCACTCATCTTCTTTGGCTGATCTCGATCTCATCACTCCGGTAAGATCTTCAAGGTATTTCTCTCATTTTCTTTAATTTCTTTCTCTGGATCTCTTTTCCTCTCTAAATCTCACTTTCTCTCTCTAACTATTTCTACCACAATCTCCTCTCTACTTTCTCTCTCTAGATTTCTTTACTTTCTCTCTCTACTTCTCTCTTTCTCTCTCTATACTTTCCATTTTCTCTCTCTAAAATGCCTCTTCTCTCATCTTCTCTCTCTACCTATTCTTCTTATATTTTTCTCTCTCTAGAATGTTTTTTTTAGTCTGGTTTTGACTGTTGCTAATTCAAATATTGTAAGGACATTTTGATTAATGAATGATGAAGTTTGTTTTTATCTATTATTTCTTGTGATGGTCCGTCAGTTTTTGTTCTTATTTGTGTTAATCCGACTAATCCCGAGTGCGGATCGACATCCGACACGAGCCACTGTGCAAAATTGCCCATTTTACAGGTTAAATGTCTCGGATCAATTAAAAATGTGTTGAAGTTAGGGTTTCCGTAACCAACGACGCGGAAAATACCTATTTTCAGATGTCGTTCTGAGTTTTATGATCGAAGCAAAGGATAATGAGATCTCTTAATGAATATTGCAGGCATGAAGAATAGTGAGTCATCTTGTGACTCAGAATTATTGTATAACCCTCTAAAATGATTAAAGGCTCGAAAGCTCACTGGGTTAGTTCTCCACAATTATTCTCACAAGATCTCTAAAGTTTCTAAACTTAGGATGACTCTGATGTTGAATGTGTGCATATTGTGCCAAATCTGAGTTTTTTTAAGTTTTCACGGTGAAAGTAAGGTTTTTCCGTATCGTTGGATCGGAAACCATAGATTTCAACAATATTTGTAATTTTGATTCACTTTAAATCCTATAAAAATGCAGACTTTGTATAGCGATATGTCGGATATCAAATCCGCTCTCGGGGTTAGGGAACACAATTTATCGGAACATTATAACAATAGAAAGTACTTGAAAATATGGATGGAAGGGTGAGAGTGGTGATTAATGATTGAGATTTAAAATAATCTTTTTGAAGAGGTTTCTATCAACTAATTAACATAACCAAAGAGAAAGAAACACCATAAACGAAAAAGAAAACTTATTTATTAAACTAATGCAAATTACAATGCTTAAATCTAATTTATTCATAAAAGAAAATAAAACAAATAACCATCACTCTATAAAACATTATAAGAGAAGAAATATAGAGAGAAAGAACAAGATTTTAGAGAGAGAAAATGAAAGAGAAGATAGAAAATGGAGATTTACCTTGGTGACTTACCAATGGAGAAGAAGTCTGCAAGGCCGTGTTCTTGTTGGTTTTTGGATGAGAACTGAACCAGGGAGAGGAGAGAGATAGAGAGGTTTAGAGAAGAAGGGGAGAAGGAACCTAGGGTTAGGTTGTGAGAGGGGGGAGAGAATCGAATCTCACATGGGGTTAGTCATCTTTTTAAACTAAAGGAGGACTTCTCTTAACCATTGGATTGAAGGGAAGGATAAGGGAGAGATCCCATTCCTTGAGAGAGAATAGCTTCCTAGGTGGATGATAAGTGAGAATAGGATAAAGGAGACCTATTCTCTCCTTTAGGAATGGGTTTGTGAAATGGGTAAGTGAAAATGGGTTAGTATGAGATGGGCTTGTGAGAGCCCATAGGTAGTTAAAATAGAAGGCTTATGGGCCAAACATTGAGAATGCCAAGTGTCGGCCAGAGGATAGGTGGGCTAGTGAACCAATGGGATAGTGGGCCTCTAGAAAATGCTAATGGGCCAGAGAATATGAGGGCTTTTACTCATTGAGTATCAGGCCAATTAGTGGGCTGGCAAGGTAGCAGGCATGTGAGAAAGTAGGTTTGGTGTGCCAATAGAGATATTATACGATGTTTGGCACAAAGTAACTGGCTGAAGGTATGTGCTGAAATAAGATCATGGCGATGAAGCTGTTAGATTAGCAGAAGGTTAGGATGGATGGTAGGGATTCGACCGGCCAAGGTATTAATGATGATTAGATGGCCGATCGGATGGTTAGAAGATCTAAGGGTAGGATTTGATGATCTAATGATCAGATGTTAGAGTTTAGAGAGATAGAGAGAGAATTAGGAGAGAGGTAAGAGAAAATACAAAAATAAAGAGAAAAAGATCTGGCAGAGGGTCTTGAACCCTGGTCTTCTTCATCCTTTTTCATGAGCTTCGCCAATTAAGCAAGCTAGCTTGTGATGTCAATTGGTGTAGCTTTTAACGCCAATCTGCGATCCTCTGGCTTTGCCCATACTTAGCTTCTATCTTCTTGTCCTAGCATGCTGGTTCTTTAAGCTTTGATAGAGGGTTTTTGTGGTCGATCGTGGGCCCGCCAGCCTTGAGAATCGCCCGATAGGGTCTCCTGCAAGTAAAAAAGTGTGTAATGAGATTCAACTAAAACGACTTGATACTGGACTATCCGAAATGCATATATTTCATGCAAATAGTCAATTTTTGTCTAAAGAATATGTTATACTCAATGGAAGATACTCTTACGTGGAAAAGTCATCGAAAAGATAAGTTTACGCAAGAGAATGTGACATCGCTAAAAGAATAATGGCTTAAAATAAACACTTTCGAGCGAATATCACATGGTCAGAGATATACAGTAATAACAAATGCATGAGACTCATGTACTCTAGGAATACCGGAATTGCATTTCTGAAAGCACTAAGTTTTACATCTTCAGCCAGACATGATGGGGGTATATCGAGTATCCCCAACCAGGTTAAAACTCATGGAGACTGAGTGGATCTGCAGTCTTCCTGACACCTAAGGTGGAGCAGAAACAACTATCCTATCCCTTGTCTAGGTATATCTATGTACAACAGGTCTTTCTCAGTGTAGACTCAGAGAACGACAGTAAGCGCTCTGAGTAGACCCGCTAAAACATGTAGTTTAGCGGAGAAAGATTGAAGCTTCTCAGTAAAAATTGAGAGGAGAGTAGTAGTGGGTTCTTTGACCGTGGTTAACAGAGCCGTAAACTCATTGAGTTTAGCAAGAATGTATCTAAACGGTGCAAACTCCAGCAGATCAGTAATACCATAAACGTCTAACTCCGAGATGAAGTCAGGCTCAAAGCGTTCTTGACACTGGGATAATTTTTCCTCGGGAGAGTCCTGAATTAGACTCTCTACGGCACACGGGTCATCGAAAACTGAAATTAGGGTTTTTCCGCGTCATTGGTTACGGAAACCCTAGATCTCAATAATATTTGTAAATTCTCCGAATTGGTTCACTTAATCTTCAAAAATGCAGACTTACACAGTGGCTCGTGTCGGATATCGTCCGCATTCGGGGTCAGGGCAATTAAAGAACAATAATAATAAAAACTGCTTAGAATGATGGAGAGATGAGAGATGGTGATCGATTTTTAAAACATGAGTTTTGGTGAGAGATTAATCAGACGAAGCATCAATTAAAGACAACTGAAGAAAAGCATAACTTTCAAAATCAAACTTTATTCAATTACAAATCAACTTACAATACTTGAATTAGAATAAGCAATTAATAAAACTAAGCAAATGGAATTAACTAAACAATTTAAAGAGAGAAAATTGAGATAAAAAGTAATAGATCTAGAGAGAGAACATGGCTAAAATAAGAGATTTAGAGAGAGAATGAGAGGTAGAGAGAAAGTGAGATTTAGAGAGAGAAAACTAGAGAGAGTAGAAATTTAAGAGAGAGAAAGCTAAAGCTAGAGAGAGAAACCAACCACGAATTTTACCTTTAAGTGAAGGAGATCGGCCGGTGGTTGCACAAGGAAGATGTGCATATGGCTGTGGTGAATCTACAGATGGAGGTCTCGAGAGAAGGTTGCTATGGTGAAGAATGCTATTGGAAAGTTGCACCTTCGATGTGCACTAGAGGAGGGCGGACTGGTGTAGCATGATCAGGTGATGGAGCATGGCATGCTCTAGCCGTTACTGGTGGACTGAATAGGATCTAGTGGAGGTGTCAGGCAATGAAGGTGATGGTAGAGAGATGGTGTAGCAAGACGGCAGTGAGTTTCCACGGTTTCTTTCCAAGAGGATGCACACTGGTAGTAGTCTCTAGTTGCTAGGCATAGCAGCGACTGACATCGGGAGTTGGGGATAAATCTCAACGGTCGGAGTTGCTGATGTTGACGGTGGTTGAAGAGGCTGCAATAGACTGTTGTGGAAGGCTTTCACGCTGTGTTTGAGGCGACACCTAACAGCAGCATGGAGGAGAATAGGGAGAAGAATGGTGCAACAGGTGGTTGCATCCAAGTGAGGAGACTGTGCTAATGTGGCAGATCTAGTGATGAGGGTTACGATGGAGCAGGTGCAAACTGTGGAGATCAGTCAATCAAGGTTGGAGTTATAAGCGTGCAACCCAGCAATGGTTGATCTGCAAGGGACAAGATGGATTAGTGGAGGAAGGAGAAACGGTGGTGCAGGTTGCTCCGAGAGGAGAGGAGAAGGTTGGTGATGCTATCAAGCACGACAAAACCTGGTGGATGTGAGCACCGTGCAACAAAGATAAGTTGCAGGTGTCAATGTGGATGGAAGTAGCTGACCTAAACAGGTTGAACGTGGGTTTTCAGGGTAACCCAGCAAGGGACGTGCAGTAGGGTCGCCGGAGTTGCAGGTCTGCAACTCCGGTGAACAAGAAGAAGAAGAAGATGAAGGAAGAGAAGGTGCTAACAGCTTCAAAGCAAGCCATTACAAGTGTGGGAATGTGTTGCTGGTCTGCAACAATGGAGTTTCAGATCACCGGAGTTTTGCAACTCCGGTGAGAAGAAAGGAAGAAGAAGAAGAAGAAGAAGAAGAAGGGAGAGGAGAAGAAGAAGAAAGAGAAGGAGGGGAAGAAGAAGAAGAAAGAGAAGGAGGAGAAGAAGACAGACTTGAGATCGCTTCCTTAAATGGTGGCTGAAGGTGTGGAAGAGATTCACGTTAGGTAATGGCACCAGAATTACAGATCTGAGCGGCGTTTGAAGGAGGCGTGTGCGTCTTGCAGGTTTCCGCCATTTCTATCGGGAAGGGAGCAGCTGTGTGAAGTTGAGGGCAGCAACGGGGGTTACAGACCTCTATCTTAAGAAGTTGCAGGTCGGTAATGGTGGTGGTGGCTGCAACTTGGCGGTAGTGGCTCGCCAAACCAGTCCGTTTTTTGGACTGCAGGGTTGCAAGGCAATGGAAGGAAGAGGAAGGTGTGTGCATCTGCGAAGAGATTGAAACGGATTGCCCCAAAAACCTACTACAAAGAGAAGAAGATGGAGAAGAAGAAGAAATGAGGAAGAGAGAGAGAGAAGGGGGAGGGAACCAAACGTGAATGGATTAGAGGATTCAGTTATATAGAGAAACCGTGGGTTTCTCCCTACGTGGTTTAGATCTAGAATCAATAGGAGCCGTAGGATTCCTCTAAGGGATAACAACTATTTCAAAAAGATTAGAATCCCACATCTTTAGAAACTGTGAGAGTTCAAAAGGAGGATATTTAGGATCTAAGAACCATAAGCTATGGGCTTCATGCAAATATGTGGGGCCCACTCATGACTAGGCCATAGGCCATTCGAGTTGCGTGAGTCAATCATGAACAGCCCGTGGGCCTATTTGGAGCCCAAGGAAGTAGAAAGGTTGGAATGTGGGCTGATCTTGACGAGTTATAAATGACACATAGAGACATGAGGTGGCAAAGGAGTGGGCCCATTCTTGGGAAGTAGATATGGGCCATGACATGATGTGACACCATGGGCCTTGGGCATATATGATGGCCCACTAGGATTTGGGCTTGAGAGAGTGGGTTGTGGGCCATGTTATGGGAGAAATGGTAAATGAGCCCAAAACACCATGGGTAGGACGGGTTACGAGGTCGTGGGCTTCCAATTTGCTTGTGGGCCACTAAGGCCATGGGCTTTGTGAACCACTAAGGCCATGGGGGCCATAAGATGGTGGACCGTAGGATCTGGAGAGATCCAACGGTCAGATGAATGATCTAATGGTCAAATTGAAGATCTAACAGTAGAAGAACTATGAGAGATGGAATAAAGCTAAAGGAGAGAAGATCTGAGGTTAGATGATGGAGATCGGAGGGTTAGGATGATCGATTTAAGGATCGGATGGTGAGATATAGGCAATTCGATCATGGAGAGGGGGATTGGATGGTAGATCTGAGGATCTAATGGTAGGATGAGATGATTTAAGTGTTAGAGGTCAGGGTTTAGAGAGATGGAGAGAGAGGAGAGAGAAAGTAATACAAAATAAAGAGAAAATAACTGGCGAAGGGTCATGAACCCTGATCTTCAAATGTAGTCTTCAGTAGGCTTCACCAATCACGTAAGCCGTCATTTTATGACATTTGGTGCGGCTTTGAATCACTCAGGTCCATCTCTTGGTCTTCAGCTTTGTCTCTCTTTTAGTTCTTGGTCCAGCTCTACGATCTTTTGGTTTTGCCCGTACATGTCTTCTACCTTTTCATCCTAGCCTGCTGGCTCTTTAATCTTTGATAGAGGTCTTCTGTGGTTGATCGTGGGCCCGCCAGTTCTTGAGAATTGCCCAATAAGGTCTCCTGCAAGTGAAAAAGCGCGTAATGAGATTCAACTAAAATGGCTTGATACTAGACTATCCGAAATGCGTATATTTCATGCAAATAGTCAATTTTCGTCTAAAAAATGTATTCTATGCAATGGAAGAAACTCTTAAGTGAAAAAGTCGACGAAAGGACAAGTTTTACGTAGGAGAATGCGACATCGTTATAAGGATAATGACTTAAAATAAGCATTTTTGAGCGTATATCACAACCCCAACTAACATATTGCCAATCCTTGTCAATTATTGCGAAATAAGTGAGCGAAAAAGGGCTCGGCATATCATGCTAGAAAACTTATTTGCATTATTACTCAGAAAAACTCCATTTTGTCTGATTATTTCAAGGATGCAATAAATTATTCACAAATTAGAACTAATCAACAAAATGCAACACTTCTACAAATAGACATTCAAACAAAGGATTACTCAGACTCAGTGTGTGTGTGTGTGTTCAACATCATCCTCATCTGGCAGTCGAGATATCTGGATCTCTGTAGAGACTATATGCCTCGACCTCAATCCTCACTTGTATACCACTCATAAGTGAATCACATGTAAATGGTTTTATATTTTTCTCTCAAACTATATGTGAGGAGATGAATATAGAAATTGGCGAACGTCTCATATATATAGTTCTTGAATGGAGGGTATAAGAAGATTTTAAGAAGATCTCATGATTGGAATGTCATATCACTTAAGAACGTCAGATCAAACTCTATAGTTTCTCTTTTCTCCATTCTCCACTCTTGATGATAGTACAAATCTAGAATCAAATAGGACTTGCATAGGTTGTATTGAGGTTTAGGATAAGTTCAGAAAATAAGGATATTCTGGTATTCAAAAATTCTGAGAGGGTATCTCACTATTCTTTGCAACTTTTTCCAGGGGTAATAGACTTTTCTTCTTTTCTTTTTCCAATTTTTATCTTTTTGGATATTCTTCAACCTTTTTCAGATTCTTTTTCCTTTCATTCTTTCTTTCTGATCATGTTTCTTTTCAGCTCAAACTATTTGTTTTCTTTTCTTTTATTTTCCTTTCTTGGTTTCTATCTTTTCATGGTGTAATCATACCAAATACTCTTTGATCCCTTTCAGAAGTAGGTTATCATATTTGAACTCTTTTGGTTGATGGGTTAACAAGAAAAGGTTTTCATCGACAGGCTCAAAAATAGTTTCTAACAGTATAGATGTGAGGGAAGCTAAAAAGTCTGATTGGTTAAAAAGATGGCCTATATCATTTTTTAGGATTTGTACTTTCATCTTCGATGTCTTGAATGGATATAGAGAAGGTTCTTTATGTAATAATCGAATTTGATGCGTTCTGAGTTCCACGACCAAAGCAAAGGTTAATGAGATCAATCAATAGAAAATTTGGGGACTAGAAGAATTATGAGTCATCTTGTGACTCAGAATAATTTTATACCCCTCAGAAGTAATGAAAAGCTCAAAAGCTCACTGGGTTAGGTCTCCACAATTGTTCTTCTTAGATCTCTAGATAATCTAAACTTTGGATAATGTTGACATTGATATGTGAACATTTTTGCTGAATCTGAGTTTTCAAAGATTTTTCAATCCACTGTAGTAATGTTTGCTTTCAAACTGAATGAAGAGCTAATAAGTGAGTTTTCAAAACAGACATCCTTTTTAATAAATAGACTTTCTGAAAAGTTTGTACTAATCAAGTCAGGGCATTTTCGAAAATCTCATGAAAGCACACCCAAAAACACAAGGTTTCTCTCTTTTATATTTTTTGTTATTTTTTTATCAAAATGAAAACATGAGTTTTGGTAAAAACCCACCCCCAACTAAAATATAGCACTGTCCTCGGTGCTCATGACCGGGACATAATATGATGAAAAATCGGTAATAATGATGCAAAGTTTTAGGGAGGATGTTACCAAGGTTGCATAAGCTCGACAGTGTGTGGTACCTGATGATCGGAAGAATGAATGTACCTGCATGTCCAGAGATATCACTGTAATAATAAATGCATAAGATTCATGTAATCTAAGAATACCGGAATTGCCTTTCCGAAAGTGCTCAGTTTTATGTCTTCAGCCAGACATGACGGGGGTATATCAAGTACCCCCAACCAGGTTAAAACTCAAAGAGACTGAGTGAATCTGCAGTCTTCTAAGGTGGAACAACGACTGTTATCCTATCCCTTGTCTAGGTATACCTGTGTAGAACAGGTCTTTCTCAGTGTAAACTGAGAGAAGGACAGTAAGTGCACTGAGCAGCCCCAGAAAAACATATAGTTTAGCTAGGAGGGATTGAAGCTCTTCATTAAAGACTGAGATGAGAGCAATAGTGGGTTCTCTGGCCATGGTTAGCAGAGCCGCAAACTCATTGAGTTTAGCGGGAATGTATCTGAATGGAGCAAACTCTTGCAGATCAGTAATACCAAAATTATTTGACTCCGATATGAAGTTAGTCTCAAAGTGTTCTTGACACTGGGATAATTTTTCCACGGGAGAGTCCGAAAGTAGACTCTTTACGGCACATGGTGTATCCACAATATCGACATATGTTGGCTGTTCTAAAATGGTAAACTCTGCTTTGAGGTTGTAAAATGCCGTCGACATGTCATTGTCCCCACACCCAATGTGTACATCAGCATTGGTGAGGAACGGTGGTGCCAAGACAACTGGGACCACACTATCTAGACAGTGCTCAGTGTCTAGAATGTCTGCTTCAAGTGTAGACAATGAAGCATCAGAGGTAGATGATTCCTCTAAGCTAGGTTCAGAAGTCGGTGCTTCGAAGGACACCAAAGATGGAGACTCTGGCTCGTCAATATTGTTGTCCGATCCATTATTTGTAGCAATATCAATTTCCTCTTGTAAAGGCTGGTACAGGGTCCAGTTGTGTGACTCCTCGTTATGGACTGTGTCCATGGTATTCCTTTCTAGATAAACCATAAGTTGGCTAGTGAAGTTGACTTCCTCTCTTTCAGATTCTAACTCACCTAGATGGTGTTCCAAGCTCTCCATGGAGTGCTATTGTTGGATGATGTATTGCGAGAGGAGTTCTTCTAGACTAGGTTTAGTAGTAGACTGTGGCGGTTCAGCTAAGAGAAGCTGAGGTGCCAACTCTTGAATGTAGTCCGACTGAGTATGAAAGTTATAGGATTGAAGTGACTTGGGGACTATCTACTGACTCAGAAAATCCTGTGGGGTCCACTGTTGACCAAAATATTCAGTCTGTTGATCTGGTTGGTACTGCGACTGTGAGTACTACTCATCATATTGTCTATAGGGTTGGTGAAACCCAGAATGATATAGATCCTGTTGCAGTTCCTACTGGGGAAAAAAATATTGTTCCTAGTCAAAGTTATTGTGACTACCATTGTTTGAATAATACGTGTTATTGTAAGAGGTCTGCAGCGGAGGTTCAAATGTACTAAAATTACAGACCTCTTCCTAGACATGAGGGAAATATTCCATAGATTTGGAGTGATAAACAGGCTTCTTGACCGCAACATCAAGGGCGGAAACTGAGTTTCTCAAATCCTTAAGTAGGGATTTTAGCACTGGATCACCCTGTGCTTCATATCCCATGGAACTCTGTGAGACTGGAGTGTCATGACGACACTCAGAATTGGTATACTAGTGTTCAGAGTTATCTCCTAGATCTTCAAAGAAATTGTGGTAGGTCTCGAATAGAGGTCGTTCAGTATCCATCAGAGAGATGTGAGTCTCTCAGAGTAGGGAGATAGATTAGGTGGAAGAGATCGGTGTGGTAGACTAATTCTCAGATCGAATCAATATCATGTTGGTTCAAATCCAAATGGGCATATGCTTGAAAAAGCAAGCCCTAGAGTCGGCAAGAGGTTATGAAACCGAATGAGCCTAGATGATGCATACAGAGCAACAGATAATCCTATTTCTAAACAATCAGGATAGTATTATGAATTATCTTGTTTAGTGTAGGGATAGTGTAGATTATGATAGTGGGCGGACCACTGGTTTATCTTCTATTACCCGTCGGACTAACTGTTCACTCTATAGGTTCTCACGAGGATACACTCTTCAAAGCAAATCCGCTAGTGCTAACTCAAATTGACTGCAAGATAATCGAAAGCCTAGACAGACGTGCGGCACATCGGCTGACTTAAGTACACCCCAGACTAACCAGATTTGTCAAGTGTGAATATGAGTTTTTCCAGAAGAGGAGCTAGGGTTGGTTCATGTTCCTAATCCGACACTATCTAATCCGACAGACAATCAAGGAGGCCACTTACGAGCTCGGTATACTTGAGTAGTAGGGACCTATGGGTGTATTAGATAACATGGACCCGCACTCATGGACTTAATCGACTTGATCTTTGAAGGAGTCGCTTTATGTGGAGTTTTCCTCGAACACCGATCTAATTGGGCTCTACTTCTTGATTGATTTTAATTCTTGGCTGTGGTTGTACAAAAGCTGGAATGATGAGGTGAGTGATGAAATCCCACCAATTTCAAGTTAGAGTTGGGTTTGCTCTTTAATGTATTTTATTACGGCCAAACCAAGCAGTTCTGATAATGTTTGCAAAAGCAAATAGACAATTGATACAATATTTTGCACAATGATCAAGATCGCACTCAAGGCGAGGTGTAGAAACTTACCCGCCCGTTGGCTGTGCACGGGGTCTCCTCCGTGAGATAGGGAGGGGTATCCAAATGGGCTTGGGCCCGACTCCACCTCTTTGAGCTTTCGCTCCCTACTCACTTGGTAAATGCAATCTGCAATCACGTTAGTCCACAATGATCTATGGTACGAAATTAGAAGGTATACCGCCTTTGGGGTTTCAAGAAACACGCAATGAATTAAGGCCGGTATTGTGAATTAGTTCCAATTAGGGTTTGAAATTCAACTTTAGCTATTCTCGAATTAGTGTTAGAAAATATCTACTTTTGAATTACCCAGAGTTAGAAATCTTCCAAAATGAATCAAATAACCAATGGTGATCTAACTAGAAATAACAAAATTGAAATCTGACCCTAATATTTTTTTGTATATTTTTTTTAATCAATTAATTATCTAGCAGTTATTCTAAAAGCAGAGAAATTAAAGTCCTAAGTTATTACAACTTTGCACTCGGCCATCCGAGGCATTAAAATAATTAGTGAATAATGTGAAAAATAAAATGGAAAGTTTTCGATTTGGATGGGATCTTGAAGATTAAGCAGCTTTTCGAATTCCTGTTCGTCTTTTTGCAATCCCGTCAACCGAGCGGCAATGACGCCATTTGAAATTATGTTATCATTGTCTTTATTCCTTTATGCATTCCTGTACACCGAGCGGCAACGGCGCCATTTGAAATTAGGGTTTTTTTGCGTCGTTGGTTATGGAAACCCTAGATCTCAATAATATTTGTAAATTCTCCGAATTGGTTCACTTAATCTACAAAAATGCAGACTTGCACAGTGGCTCGTGTCGAATATCGTCCGTACTCGGGGTCAGGGCAATTAAAGAACAATAATAATAAAAACTACTTAGAATGACGGAGAGATGAGAGAGATGGTGATCGATTTTTAAACATGAGTTTTGGTGAGAGATTAATCAGACGAAGCATCAATTAAAGACAACTGAAGAAAAGCATAACTTTCAAAATTCTAACTTTATTCAATTACAAATCAACTTACAATACTTGAATTAGAATAAGCAATAAATAAAACTAAGTAAATGGAATTAACTAAACAATTTAAAGAGAGAAAATTGAGATAAAAAGTAATAGATCTAGAGAGAGAACATGGCTAAAACAAGAGATTTAGAAAGAGAATGAGAGGTAGAGAGAGAAAGTGAGATTTAGAGAGAGAAAACTAGAGAGCAAAAATTTAAGAGAGAGTAAGCTAAAGCTAGAGACAGAGGAAGAGAGAGATTAGAGAGAGAAACCAACCACATATTTTACCTTTAAGCGAAGGAGATCGGCCGGTGGTTGCACAAGGAAGATGTGCATATGACTGTGGTAATTTGTAGATGGAGGTCTCGAGAGAAGGTTGCTGTGGTGAAGAATGCTATTGGAAAGTTGCACCTTCGATGTGCACTAGAGGAGGGCGGACTGGTGTAGCATGATCAGGTGAAGGAGCATGGCATGCTCTAGCCGTTACTGGTGGACTGAATAGGATCTCGTGGAGGTGTCAGGCAATGAAGGTGATGGTAGAGGGATGGTGTAGCAAGACGGCAATGAGTTTCCACGGTTTCTTTCCAAGAGGATGCACACTGGTAGTAGTCTCTTGCTGCTAGGCATAGCAGCGACAAACATCAGGAGTTGGGGATAAATCTCAACGGTCGGAGTTGCTAATGTTGACGGTGGTTGAAGAGGCTGCAACAGGCTATTGTGGAAGGCTTTCATGCTGTGTTTGAGGCGACACCTAGCAGCAGCATGGAGGAGAATAGGGTAACAGGTGGTTGCATCCAAGTGAGGAGACTGTGCTAATGTGGCAGATCTAGTGATGAGGGTTACGATGGAGCAAGTGCAAACTGTGGAGATCAGTCAATCAAGGCCGGAGTTGTAAGCGTGCAACCCAGCAATGGTTGATCCGCAAGGGAGAAGATGGATTAATGGAGGAAGGAAAAACGGTGGTGCAGGTTGCTCCGAGAGGAGAGGAGAAGGTTGGTGATGCTGTCAAGCACGACAAAACTTGGTGGATGTGAGCACCGTGCAACAAAGATAAGTTGCAGGTGTCAATGTGGATGGAAGTAGCTGACCTAAACAGGCTGAACGTGGGTTTTCAGGGTAACCCAGCAAGGAACGTGCAGTAGGGTCGCCGGAGTTGCAGGTCTGCAACTCCGGTGAAGAAGAAGAAGAAGAAGAAGAAGAAGAAGAAGAAGAAGAAGAAGAAGATGAAGGAAGAGAAGGTGCTAACAACTTCAAAGCAAGCTGTTACAGGTGTGGGAATGTGTTGCTGGTCTGCAACAATGGAGTTTCAGATCACCGGAGTTCTGCAACTCCGGTGAGAAGAAAGGAAGAAGAAGAAGAAGAAGAAGGGAGAGGAGAAGAAAAAGAAAGAGAAGGAGGAGAAGAAGACAGACCTAAGATCGCTGCCTGAAACGGTGGCTGAAGGTGTGGAAGAGATTCACATTCGGTAATGGCATCGGAATTACAGATCTGAGCGACGTTTGAAGGAGGCGTGTGCGTCTTGCAGGTTTCCGCTATTTCTATCAGGAAGGGAGCACCTGTGTGAAGTCGAGGGCAGCAACGGGGGTTACAAACCTACATCTTAAGAAGTTGCAGGTCGGTAATGGTGGTGGTGGCTGCAACCTGGCGGTAGTGGCTCACCAAACCAGTCCATTTTTTGGACTACAGGGTTGCAAGGCAATGGAAGGAAGAGGAAGGTGTGTGCATCCGCGAAGAGATTGAAATGGACTACCCCAAAAACCTGCAACAAAGAAAAGAAGATGGAGAAGAAGAAGAAATGAGGAAGAGAGAGAGAGAAGGGGGAGGGAACCAAACGTGAATGGATTAGAGGATTCAGTTATATAGAGAAACCGTGGGTTTCTCCCTACGTGGTTTAGATCTAGAATCAATAGGAGCCGTAGGATTCCTCTAAGGGATAACTATTATTTCAAAAAGAATAGAATCCCACATCTTTAGAAACCGTGAGAGTTCAAAAGGAGGATATTTAGGATCTAAGAACCATAAGCTATGGGCTTCATGCAAAGATGTGGAGCTCACTCATGACTAGGCCATAGGCAATTCGAGTTGCGTGGGTCAATCATGAACAGCCCGTGGGCCTATTTGGAGCCCAAGGAAGTAGAGAGGTTGGAATGTGGGCTGATCTTGACGAGTTATAAATGACACATGGAGACATGAGGTGGCAAAGGAGTGGGCCCATTCTTGGGACGTAGCTATGGGCCATGACATGATGTGACACCATGGGCCTTGGGCATATATGATGGCCCACTAGGATTTGGGCTTGAGAGAGTGGGTTGTGGGCCATGTAATGGGAGAAATGGTAAATGAGCCCAAAACACCATGGGTAGGACGGGTTACGAGGCCGTGGGCTTCCAATTTGCTTGTGGGCCACTAAGGCCATGGGGGCCGTAAGATGATGGAACTATGATAATTGGATGAGATGAGGTGGTGGTTTGACTTGGTCCACAATTGGTGGACCGTAGGATCTGGAGAGATCCAACGGTCAGATGAATGATCTAATGGTCAAATTGAAGATCTAACGGTAGAAGAACTATGAGAGATGGAATAAAGCTAAAAGAGAGAAGATCTGAGGTTAGATGATGGAGATCGGAGGGTTAGGATGATCGATCTAAGGATCGGATGGTGAGATATAGGCAATTCGATCATGGAGAGGGGGATTGGATGGTAGATCTGAGGATCTAATGGTAAGATGAGATGATCTAAGTGTTAGAGGTCAGGGTTTAGAGAGATGGAGAGAGAGGATAGAGAAAGTAATACAAAATAAAGAGAAAATAACTGGCGAAGGGTCATGAACCCTGATCTTCAAACGTAGTCTTCAGTAGGCTTCACCAATCACGTAAGCCATCATTTTATGACATTTGGTGTGGCTTTGAATCACTCAAGTCCATCTCTTGGTCTTCAGCTTTGTCTCTTTTTTAGTTCTTGGTCCAGCTCTACGATCTTTTGGTTTTGCCCGTACATGTATTCTACCTTTTTATCCTAGCCTGCTGGCTCTTTAAGCTTTGATAGAGGTCTTCTGTGGTTGATCGTGGGCCCGCCAATCCTTGAGAATCGCTCGATACGGTCTCCTGCAAGTGAAAAAGCGCGTAATGAGATTCAACTAAAACGGCTTGATACTAGACTATCCGAAATGCGTATATTTCATGCAAATAGTCAATTTTGGTCTAAAGAATGCATTCTATCAATGGAAGAGACTCTTACATGGAAAAGTCGACGAAAAGACAAGTTTTACGTAGGAGAATGCGACATCGCTATAAGGATAATGGCTTAAAATAAGCATTTTTGAGCGAATGTCTACAACATCGACGTAGGGTCGCTGGTGAAAACTGTTGACCTCTTCCTCGAGGTTTCCTAATGCGATAGGGATGTTCTAATCTCTGCACTCAATGTGTTCATCTTCGATGGGGAACGGTTGGTTCAGGATAGCTAGAGCTCTATTTTCTAGACACGGCTCAATGGTAGGAATGTCTGCATCCATTGCAGAAGTAGAATCATCAGAGATAGAGATGGACATGGGTATCTGATATTCGCTCGAAAGTGCTTATTTTAAGTAATTATCCTTCTAGCATTATCACACTCTCCTACGTAAAATTGCCTTTTTTATCAACATTTCTACGTAAGAGTTTCTTTCATTACGTAGAACATACTTTTTTGGTTAAAATGGTATATTCGTATGCATTCATACGTGTTTATTTGACCCACACGCGAAACCATTCTCATTACCCAATTTTTCTATCGTAGGAGCACTAATTGGGCAATTTTGATGGAATGCGGGCCCACAATCAACTTTCAGAACCTGGGATCAAAGCTCAAGAGCCAACTGGCTAAGGATGAGAAGATATAGGCCAAAGACGGGAAGAGCCAGAGAGTCGAAAGAATCGAGGGACAATCAAGAGAGAAGGATAGACAAGTCCTCAAAGAAGAGACTAAGGAGATTAAAGCTTATAAACCAACACAAGGTGAGTGCTTACTCAGTTAGTGAAGCATGCAGAAGACCAAGTCAAAGATCAGGGTTCAAGACCCTCTACTAGCATTTTCTCTTTAATTTTATAATAGTTTCTCTCTCCTCTCTCTAGATCCTCATTCACTCTCTACTCACAATCCAAATCATCTGATCCTCTCTCCTTCCTCAATCACTCGATCTTACGGCTTACCTTGGTCGATCTCCAAACATTCGATGATCCATCCGATCATCGCCATCATAGTCGACCGTCCGATCACCATTCGATCATCACTCTTATCTATCTGATCATCCATCGATCAAACGGCTTGAAGAGATGGCCCACCTCTCACTCTTATCTCACCACACTTTCTTAGAAGAGGCAGGGCCAATGCCACATGGCATGTAAGGGATGTAAATCACATGGTTGAGATTTTTTGTCATACAAATGGGACTTTTTTAGGATTTTTGAAAATAAAATATTTTTGGAAACAGAAATAGAATTTTAAAAGAATTTTGTGAAAAGGTGGGCTGGATTTTTGACCAATGTTTATACAAATGGGCCTTGCTGCTGGACTTTTCCTAAAGGAGTTGAGGATTTAAAGAAAATCAATACAAAGTCTATTTTTTTGAGAGGAATGCCACATGATCAAAGGAGGGAAAGTTATTTCTCCTATACCACTTTGGCATTATTGAAAAGAGAATATTTAAAAAAAATTGAAAGTCAGTGTCTTTTTTAGAAAGTTCAAAGGAAGAATCAAAGCCCTCAGAAGCATTCCAAAAAGATTTTTGGGCATAGCATCTCATAATAGAAAGAATGGTTTTGGAAAAGCATGTAAGAAAGATAAAGGTTGAGGCACGATCTAGAGAATGGAGTGAACGATCCAGATTCACTGTCACCCACGTCCTCAACCTTCACCCTATATAAGTTGGCCAAAACCCTAAACCATTCTCCCCCCCACGTTTTCTACAAAAAAACTTCTCAAACAAAAAATAAAAAAAACCCAGCCATCACCCCTCTCCATTCAACCACGTTCCTGTCCAAACCCTTGCCTTCTACAGTCGTTTCCATCATCAGCAACTCCCCAAAACCGTCCACCTCTCCTTTGGCCCATTCTTCATCCTCTCTTCACCGTCCTCACCCTAAAGAAAACCAGAAAAACAAAAACAAAAAAAAGGGAGAAGAAAAGGAGAAATAAGGGAGGGTCGTCCTCCTCTCTTTGCTGCCGCCTCCTTGCTGTTCCTCTTGCTGTTTCTGCCATTGGTTCTCCCCTTCTCTACCATTGAAATCGGCTGCATGGAGCTGGTTCTCCACTTCAGTCACCGGTGATCCTCCCAACACTAGTTCGCCCCCGACAAAAACCCAAGCCGTGTCTGCCTCTTCCTCCAAATTCTCTCCCAAAAATAAACAAAAAAAAGAAAAAAAAAGGAAGAAGAAGAAGAGAGAAGAAGAAAAGGAGAGAAGGGAGATCGTCCCTACCTGTTCATCTTCCACTCCTTGCTCGTACCTTGACTCCTCAACGCTACCACCAAGCCGTCTGAACCTTCTACCATTAAAGAAGATTAACAAAAAAAGAAAAAGAAAAAAAAGGGAGTAGAAAAAGGAAGGAGGTGGCCATTGCCACCATAACAGCCACCATCATGACCTGCAACTCACCACGCACAGTCCCTCCATCTCTCCTGCACATCCTCCATCGTTCCATTATTCCACCTTGCCACCTTCACCACGTTCCTTCCACACCACTCCACCATCTCAATTGTTGCAGCAACTTGCCGCTACCAAACCCATTAAATGCCTCCACCTGCACTCCATAGACCAGCAACCACGTACGCCCTCCATCTCTACTAGCACCCTATAAATCCTCCACCAACTCCCATGATCCATCCCTTGCACCACCATGATCGCCAACCTACTACTATTCACGGCGTCACGATCACCACTGCCTTGCACAACCGCCTGAAACTCCTTCACTAATCCCCATGCACCATAAGAAGCCAAATCATCTCCTCTTCTAGACCGTGGGCTCTCTTTCCAAGAGAGATCCATGGACCTACACGATTGCTGTCGTCTCCCTTGATCTCCATAGTGCTGCCCTCTTCAGTTGGGTAGGTTGAATGATAAGTCTATCTTTTTCTCTCACTAGGATCATTTCTTCTCTCTAGTTTTCTCTCTCTAGCCTCCTAATTTCTCTCTCTAACTCTCGCGCCAATTTTTTATTGCTTTTTAGTTGGGAATTTTTCATTCAAGCAATGTATTTCTTTTAGTTTAATTTGATTAATAAAATAGTTTATTTTCAGTTCAATTTATTGTCTTCATTATTTCCTATGCATTCGATGGTCCATAAATCCTCTCTCTAAAAAAATCATGTTTTAAAAGTCCGCTATTAACTAACATTCTCACCCCTCCACACTCTTTAGTACCATTATTTTGAGAAAAGTTTGTCATTTTATGTTTTACACGCACTAACTAATCCCAAGTGCGGATCGACATCTGACACAAATCCCTATGTAGAATCTTTGCATTTTGCAGGATAAAAATCAGATAAAATTACAAATGTGTTGAGATTAGGGTTTTCGATCTGACGACATGGAAAAACCTTTGTTTCAGTATCTCTGTGCACGGTGCAGAAGTGGTTGCCTGTAAGGGACAATAGATGGAGACAAGGGTTCACCACTACTGTTGCACACTCCAAGGGTGGTGGGGACTGGTAAGTCTAGGACAATTGGGATCTTATAAGCGAGACACAACTCAGTGTCAGGAATATCTTCTTTAGGGTTAGAGAGAGAAGCAGTAGAGTGATAGTGAGAAATAGGCTACTCGGGGCTAAGTTCAAGATTAGGTGCTTTTAAGGGCACCGAAGATGAAGACACTGGCTCCTCAATAGTCTGTCTCGATCTAGGGGTGGGAACAACTTCTATTTCCTCTTGGAAATTCCAGTTCTGGGGCATGGGTAGCGACTCCTCATTATAGACAGTGGCCATATCATTGTCCTCAGGGTAGGCTATAGGGTAACTAGGGAAATTGACTTATTCATTCTCAGATATGAATTGATCCACTAGGGGAGCTAAGTTCTCCATGGAGTGATGTTGTTATTGCTCTAGGCCTTGCAAATACTATTGTTGCTGGGCGATGCACTGAGAGAGAAGGTCCTCTAGACTAGTTTAGTAGCCAATTGAGGCAGTTCAGCCAAGTGAAGCAGGGGTGCCAACTCGTGATGGTAGTCCGACTGAGTTTGAAAGTGATAGGGCTGAAATGAGTCTGGGACTATTTGCTGACTCTGATAATCCTGAGGGGTCCACTGTTGACCAAAATATTAAGTCTGTGGATCTGGCTGGCACTGCGACTGCGAGTATGGCCAATCATATTCTCCATGGGGTTGATGAAACCCGGAAGGATAGTTATCTTGAGCACTTGCTGCGGGAGAACAGACTGTTCCCTATGAAAGCTATGGTGACTCCTGTTGTTCGAATAATAAGTGTTATCATAGGAGGTCTGCATCGGAGATTGAGATGTACTAAAGGCACAGACCTCTTCCTAGATAGGAGGGAAATATTCCACAGAGTTGAAATTATGCATAGGTTGCTGGACTACGACACTAAGGGCAGATATAGTTTTTAAGTTCCTGCAGTACAGATTTGTACTCCTGATCTCTATGATTTGCATACCCCATAGAAGTCTGCGAGACTGGAGTGTCATGATGATACGTAGAATTGTCATACCATTCCTGGGAGTATCACCTAGATTGTCACTGAAATTGTAGTAGGTCTCATACAGAGGCCGTTCATCTGCCATCAGAGTAGATAGATGGGTGTGGTAGACTGACTCTCAGATCGAATCAGTCAAAGGTTCGGATAAGTCCAAACGGGTATATGCTTTGAAAAATAAGCCCTAGACTTGGCAAGAAATTGCCACAATGAGACATTGGGGTAGATATCCTAAATGACGCATATAGAGCAAGCAAGATAATCATATGTTTAAAATAAATCAGGATAAGTTTGAGAATTTATCTTGTTAGTTTGTGGGGTATGGTAGATTATGACGCACATAGAGAATTTATCTTGTTAACCGCGGGACTAACTTTATCGCTCTTGGGTTCTAACTGGAATACACTCTTCAAAGCAAATGCTTCAGTACTAACTCAAGTTGATCGCAAGATAATTCGAAGCCTAGATAGACGTGCGGCACATCGACTGACTTAAATACGCCAAGACTTATCGGATTTGTTAAGTAATGGAGATGAGTTTTCCCTTAGTATAAGCTAGGGTTGGTTTGTGTTCCTAACCCAACAAATAGCAGACCAACAAAGAACCAGGAAAGCCACTGACGAGCTCGGTATACTTGAGTAGTAGGGACCTATGGGTGTGTTAGAAAACAGAGACCTGCGCTCGTGGACTTATTTGACCTGGGATCGATGGAAAGACTATGTGGAGGGGTGTCCTCAAACACTGATCTAGCTTGGCCCTAACTCTTGGTTCTTTTTATTAGAGTGGATCTTGGGGATCAAGCTCAGCTGGAGTGATGAGGTGGGTGATGAAATTCCACCAGTTTTAAAAGGAGTTGGGTCTGCTCAATTAGGGTTCATTAATTAGCGGCCACATCCATGCAGTGTGAATAAGTTTATGCAAAAAGCAAATAGAAACGCGGTACTATAATGCACTCAATTGCACAGTATCACTCTCAAGGCGAGGGAAGGAACTTACCTCCCTTGGACCACGCCACGGGGTCACCTTCGTGGAATAGGGAGGGGCATCCAAATGGGCTTGGGCCCGACTCCACCTCTTTGAGCTTTCGCTTTCTACCCACACACAAACTGTGTTCCTACACGCAATGATTAGATCAATGGTCTAGGGATGGGGAATTGCTAGGAAGAAACTTGCCTTTTTGGGGTTTGCACATAACACGCAATGAATTTTTGGCAAGTGCTTAGTTTGTTTCCAAATTAGGGTTTGGAAACCTTCCAAGTTGTGCGAGATTGCACTCCCGATTGAATTTAGAAATTTTCCAAATTAAGAAATTTTTTGAAAATTAGAATATTTATATTCTAGGACTTTCCAACAATAAGAGAATTTCTAAAAATAGAATTTTTCCAAATTTGGAATTTCCTAAAGCGGAAACCCTAATTTTAAATCCCTTTATTTCTGAAAACTTTCCAAAATCCAAAATTCCTAAAATCTAACTAAAAATAGCAGAAAATAAGCATCCTAATATTTTTGGTATTTTTGGAATTATCACTCAATGTAGGGTTTCTAAAAAATCCTAAAACAAGATCTAGCAAATATTTAAAAGATGGAAAGTGTCCTAAGTTATTATAAGTTGCACTCGGCCATTCGAGGCATTAAAAATGGTAATTAAAAGTAGCTAAAAATAACTAAAAAGTGAAATGAAAAGTTTCCAAAACACTGGATCTTCCCGCTTTAGCAGCTTTTCGATTGTTATCTTCTTTCCTTTTTGCACTTCTGTACACCCGAGCGGCAGCGACGCCATTTCAAAATAGGTTTTTCCGATCGTTGGACGAAAACCCGCGTTTCAACAAAATTTTTTGATCTGAATTTTTCTACAAAATTTAGAGTTGTACAGGGCTTCGTGTCAGATGTCGAATCTGCACTCGAGGTTAGGGCAGCGCATCAAAGAACAATAAAACTTATGTGAAATTTGCTTAGAATTGATGGAGGGGTGAGAATGGTGGTGTGAACAATTTCAACACATTCTTTATCTTTGGAGAAGTCAAGTTAAATTTAATGGTGAATATAAAAGCAAAAATAAACTATATTAAATCACTATTCATCAAAGAAACTAACAACAAAAACTCAAAGAAAAAAAACAACTTTCATTAACTCAACTTAGATTGTTTACATTACCCGAAAGCATAATAACATTAAAGCCATTAAAGAGAGATGGGTAGAGAGAGAGGATAAGAATCTAGAGAGAGAGATAGTGGAGAGAGATAGAGTGAAAAATAAATCTAGAGATGGAGAGAGAGAGAACTGGATAGAAAAACTCACTCTAGGTACCATAATTTCACCAACATGGCACGTGGTAGATTCGGGGCAGGATAGTCCTTCATTGGACACTTCAGAAAATTTCAGACCAGTTGACAACCCCTGACTAGCTGGCAGCCCGTGACTAGCTGACAGCTCGTGACCAGCTGGTGGCCCGTGACCATATGGCGGTTTAAAGCCAGTTGGCGACACATAACCAGCTGACTGCCCATAACCAACTGGCAGCTTGAGATCTCCTGAGGATCTCGGACCACATGACAGCCCAATTCAAGCTGACAACTCAGAACCAGCTGGCGGCCCGGAACTAGCTAGCAGACCATGATCATCAGACGGTCCCGGATCATCAAACTGTGCAAATCCATCAGTCAAGCCATAATGGCCAGATATTCATGGGCCCCAGAACATAGACAAGGTCCGAAGATGGACAAGAGCAGTTCGGGCCGGCCCTCCCTTCTCAGGACAAAGAGGGACACTCAGTAAACACAGTAAGAGGCTGCTAACAAGAAACGGGGAAGAACAAAAGTGAGCGGGCCTCTGGCCCGGCCAATGAAAAGAGACTTGAAAATAGAACAGAGAGGGGGTCTATAAATAGAGGACCCCTCCTGACGCAGGACGGGAGTACCGTTCCGCAATTTGAGAAGGAATTAAGAGGGGATTACTATTCACAACACTATTCACAGCACTATTCACGCAGCACTATGGTATGATTTGGGTTTTCTTACATAATAAATTGATTAAAAAAGAAATAGGGATGGAGAAACAGAAGAGAATAAGAGAAGAAATAGAGAAAAAGATAGGGATAGAAAGATACATTTGGCTTCGCACCGAATTAGCTTGGCTTCGCACCAAGAAAAAATGGCTTCACACCATAAGAGAGATTTCTATTTCTTCATTCGTAATTTTTCATCCTCAAAATCAAATGGTACATTACCTTTTATAAGACTCCCTACTTGAACTTTCCAAAATCTAATCTAATTGAAATTAGAAACTCCTAATACAAATCAACTATTGCAATCAATAATAAAAATTCTAATTAGAAATAAAATCTAATTTCAATTGAAAATCCTAATTAAATTAAAAATATCTTCGTGGGGTCCACTTATCTAAAAATAGTAAAATCAGAATTTACTATAAATAGTAAAAATGAGATTGACTATAAATAGTAATTTTCATATTTACTATAAATAGTAAAAACAAGATTTACTATAAATAGTGTCCATTTGCTTGACTGGCATAGATTCGGTGTAGCGTGGACTATCGTAGTAGAATGCTCCCGTATCAAACCCTCTTGGTTGAAAAGAATTCGACCTTGAATTCAAGTTGAGATATTGCAATTGGCTTTTCCAGCGAAAGAGATATTTGGAGTACTCTCCCTTTAGCTTCTTCTTTTGCATCTTCGACAGGTGTAAATTTTCTAAAATATGGTCTATCTCCTCAATTATGGCCTTCTTTGAATAAAATCTTTGCTTGTTCCATCTGCTTTATTTTCAACTATCGGTTCTAAAACAGTAGAAATATCTAGTTTCGGATCAGAATCTTTTGTATCTTCAACTGGAGCATCTGAACAAGAGGAATCATCATCACTTTCATTCTCCATAATAGCAGGCGGATCAATATGCTTATCCTCTGTCTTTTCGTCTGATAGAACTACAAGAGCTTCAAGACTAGCTAATTCCTCAGTTTTGGCTTTTTCTTCCTCGTCGATTTTTTCATTTTCCTCGAATGGAAAAACACCCTCTTGTTCAATGGCTTTTATTTCTTCATTTACTTTCTTCTCAACTTGCTTTGATACCTCTTTAGGGGTTTTTTTTTGCTGTGAAACCTTCCAATAGCTTGCCAGAAAGAGGTGGAAAAGCCAGTGGTGGTGACTTTCCAAGACGATAATTGCTGATTGGAACTCTGGCAGAGATCCTTGCCTCCAGTTTACTCTCAATACGATTTATATGGTCGGTAAGTCCGCTCTCAAAATGATTTATCACATCATTTAGTTTAGCTAATGCGGCTACCAAAGATTGCGAACCAATAGGAGACATCTTTCCGATCAGGAGTTTCGAACCTGGTTCTGATACCAAATTTGACGCAGGACGGGAGTACCGTTCCGCAATTTGAGAAGGAATTAAGAGGGGATTACTATTCACGTCACTATTCACGCAGCACTATGGTATGATTTGGGTTTTCTTACATAATAAATTGACTAAAAAAGAAATAGGGATGGAGAAAGAGAAGAGAATAAGAGAAGAAATAGAGAAAAAGATAGGAATAGAAAGATACATTCGGCTTCGCACCGAATTAGCTTGGCTTCGCAACAAGAGAAGATGGCTTCACACCATAAGAGAGATTTCTATTTCTTCATTCGTAATTTTTCATCCTCAAAATCAAATGGTACATTACCTTTTATAAGACTCCCTACTTGAACTTTCCAAAATCTAATCTAATTGAAATTAGAAACTCCTAATACAAATCAACTATTGCAATCAATAATAAAAATTCTAATTAGAAATAAAATCTAATTTCAATTGAAAATCCTAATTAAATTAAAAATATCTTCGTGGGGTCCACTTATCTAAAAATAGTAAAATCAGAATTTACTATAAATAGTAAAAATGAGATTGACTATAAATAGTAATTTCCATATTTACTATAAATAGTAAAAACAAGATTTACTATAAATAGTGTCCATTTGCTTGACTGGCATAGATTCGGTCTATCGTAGTAGAATGCTCCCGCATCACCTCCCTTACAGAAATGGGACTTTTCTAGAAAAGAACTCCCTCACAAAAGAAGGGGGAAGACTTCTTTACAGAGAGGACCTTGGAGAAAAGAACCAGATTAGATCCAAAAATAGAGAGAGATCGGGAAAGGGGAAATCAAAAACTACCTTTCCCTTTCCTTGAGAGATAACCTTTATGTGTGTCTTGCCGTAGTGGAGTCTTTCCTGACTTGATCATCGAAGTGTCTTTGGTAGGTACACCAACCCCTTTGCTTCGGAGGATGCGATCGAGGAGCAGGAGCGGATTTGGAGTTGCGGCGGGCGAAAGGATGGAGTCTTGAAGACTGAGAAGGCTTTTTACAGCTACTCTCTCATTAGCAATCGACTCCAGCTTTGCATAGGCAATTTTTCTAGAGTCGGGCATCTTTTACTTGAGATTTGTAAAGCTGTTTGGAGTGTGAAGAGGTTTTATGTATCAAAAGAAAAGATTCTATTAATAGAGAGTATCTACTGACTTTGAGGGTGGAAGGGTGAGATTACAGGTTTTGCCCCCACATCTTTTGGCGCCGTTTGTGGGAAGCGACAAGAAGCTTCTTAGCACGATAGAGAAATAATGATGGTGATAATACGGCAAACTAGTGCCGGAAGAAGAGAAGCCGCAAATTGCAACGCGGACCTAAAGGACACCTTAACGGAAAGAAGAAGAGCCAAGAATGAGCAGGAGGCTCAACTGTTGGAAATAGAGAGACTACGAAGAGAGAATGATTGGCTCAGACGCCAAATAGAGAAGCAGCCCATCAACGCAGACTATGCATCAGATAACAACTGCGAGGAGCATCCGGTAAAGCATTGTGATGTAACAAGGAGCCGCCGGAGAAACTCCGCCTTAGAAGAGTCTGACCTCAAGAACCATCGGCACAAAGAAAGAAATGAATCCCTCACCAGGAGGGTAGCAGAGCCAGACCCAACTTGCTACGGTGGAAGCTCCCAATCTTTGGAGTGGGTTACCAAAGGACAAATAGCAAACCTAGTCGCGGAACTACTTGGCAAGAAGGAGATGCTTGCCGACAAGATGACAGCTATAGCAACTCGCGTGCCTCGAGATTCTCCTTTTGTGGAGGATATTCAAAAATATCAAGCTCTAAGCTTATTTTCTAATCCAAAGTACCCAACTTATGCGGGAACATCCGACTCGGTGAACCACGTGCTATGCTTTAGAAAGGCGATGACCATGTGGGAGTTTGAGGACCGACTATTGTGCCGAATGTTTTCCTCCACCCTAAGTGACGGAGCCCTCGTTTGGTTCAATCAGCTACCTCCTCGGTCAATCCACAATTTCACCGAGCTTAGCACCAAGTTCATCGCTCCATACTCTTGTAACAAGCTGTGTAGCAAGGACATGGACGTACTCTTCGACATTAGGAAAAACTCCAATGAGACGATCAGGGAGTTTACCAAGAGATTTTGGGCGGTGATGATGATAGTAGAGCAGTGCGACGATAAGCACGCCATCACCGCTTACCGGAAAGCCCTTCCAGTCTCTGCTGATCTCTATCGGTCTTTGAAAGAGCAGAAAAATATGCCAAGCTGGAGGATGACATCTATCGGCATGGACAGAAGCCAGATGCATCTGTTCATGAAGTGTCGGAGTCTCCGAAGGAAGAGAAACTGAAGAAAGACACAAAGAAAAAAGGAAAAGGCTAGGTGGCGGCGAGACCATTAGGGATAGTGAGGCTTGGATATCGGAGGGAGTTCACCTTGTTGAACGGGTCCCTCGGCTAGGTGCTCAATCAGATCAAAGACGAGAAATACTTGAGATGGCCCCGGCCCATGAATCAAGAGACAAAGGACACGAGATATAAGAGCAAGTTCTGTGATTTCCACAAAGATCCACCACAACAAAAAGCCCATTTTACAACAACCACTTTTTATCATTTGAAACGGTTTTGGACCATTTCCAATTTACAACGGTTTTAAACCGTTGTAATTTTTTGAAACGGCCAATAACCATTGTAGTTTTATATTCACCGTTGTTGTTATATGGTTTTGTAGATTTATAGGGCCATATGTATTGCAACAGTGTGCACCGTTGTTACATCTTGTAAGAACCGTTTCAAGCCTATTAACAACGGTTCTGTCAAGTGTCGGAAGAACGGTCAACAGCGGTTTTGGATTTGAAAACGGTTTGGAACCGTTTCAAATATGTTCATAGAAAATAAAAAAAAATTGAAAAAGGCGCGAATACATTTCAGCCTGCTCGTGGTATATAAACTCTTTCGTTCTTGTGCGAACACACTTTTGCTCTCTCGTGCGAACACAGTGTAGCTGTTGCCCTTGTTCGCCCTTTCCCTCGCCGACGCCGGTATAGATCTCTCTCCCTTTCCCCCTCTCTCTCTCTCTCTCTCTCTCTCTCTCTCAAGTTTCAAGATTTTAGGGTTTTACGTTGGTTCATTTCTTAGTTAGAGTTTAGGTCTTGTTTTCGGATTTTAGGGGTTTTGGGTCTTATTTATCTGCCTCCATGTGTATTTTCTTTAACATTGGTTGATTTCATGTTTCTCTCCCTCCCTCTGTATTTGGTTTATACCTATAAGTTCTACAAAAGTACTATGGAGTGTGATCTCAGCGTCTTCAACTCTTCTGGTTGTTTTTTGTAAGAAAAAAGTTTGTACAACTCTTCTAGAGGTTCATCTTCTTCTTCATAGGTTCTGAGACGTTGTCGCTGCAGTAGCCCCCCATCTTCTTCACAGATTTGTCTTCTATTCTCCTCTTTGTCCTCATCTCTATTCTATTTTGATGATGATTGAACCTGTTTTTGATTGATCCATCTATTGATTGGTTTTTAAGAATTTTAGGGTTCAAAACCCAACGAAAGATATCAATATCGTGGCTTAGTCAATTTTTTTGTGTGTGTGTGTGTGTGATGAGATTCCCCCTTCTCAAACTATGAGCACATTCTCTGTTCTCAGATTAGTACTAAAAATGTTTCATCCTTTGCATGGTATGGTGATATCTCTAATCCTCTCCCTCTAAAGAGGAAACTATGATAGGTTAGGAAAAGTGGATGGTCTTGCTTAGTCCACAGATATCAGTTGAGTGTTTCTTTTTCTATTTTTTTCCCAATCAAAGCTCACACTAATCAACTCCACCAAAAATTGGATTTCTCAGGCACAACTTGTATGGGGTTAAGGTCTTTTGGCGAGCAACTTAGCCCCTGTACTGTATATTCTGGTTGTTTTTTGTGTGGACTAAGACTTGTGTTTAGGGTTCTAATATTCTTTTGCTTGTTATTGATAGTTCATGTTGTGGTTTAATTTAGTGACTTCTGATTGAGATGTTATTGGTGGATTTCTTTGGTTGAATTTTTTTGATTACTTATGAAGTGAAAAATGAGTGTTTTGGTCCGAATACACATTAAGGCCTCCTTTTATTTACCAATTGTGTACTTATGATTGGATCTTCCTCTTTATACCAGAAATTTAAATAATTTAATGGGTTGTTTCATTCTTTTTCTAGAGTTTGTGTTTTCCATTGTTGTAATTTTGGGTATGAAGGTGAGTTTCATGTTTGTATTTTGAGTTTTTAATGAGGTTTTTGTGTTCTTTTAGCTGCGTGATGTTCTTTATCCTTGAAAACATGTTGTCAAAATAGAAAACCAGGGTTGTCATACCTGTAACTTGCTAGTTTATATTCAAGTTGCTTGTTGACTGACAGCCAATCACTGCATAAGCACAATCATAAAACTAACTAGTCTATCTCAGTCTTGCTGATAATATATATTCATGTTTTGTGAACATGTCTATATTTTATTGATTTACCATTTATATGTTGTATATGTGCTACCTCTATTTTGGTAGGTCAAATGAGTATGCTTGTTAAGTTGTTGCCAAGTCATGTTAGATTCTAGTCTTGGAGCATGCCAGTGTACTTTGGTAATATGATTGTACTATGCAACTATATGGCAGTGAGAACCCAAGACCCTTCTCATTCTTTTTAGCAACTAAGGTGTTAACTTACCAAATTGAAAAGGGAAATGAATAAGATTTGATTTTGGAGTTATTACAATATTAGCTAGATGGTGCTAATCTAACTAAGCTATACATGTACACAATGTAACTCAACAAGTAGATGGCTAATTGCCAAAGCAGACTGCCCTATGTCATTTGTATTTTGTATGCACACAAGTAGATGGATAATTCAAAAAAGTCGATGGATGACTCAAACACAAGATCCCATTTGCTTTATTTATGTATTATAGATACACAAGACTGCAAGTTTGGGCCATCACTGAACATTTAAAAAAGTGTATCTCTGCCATCCATGGAGATGGACTGAACTAAACTAAAGTGTGTACATTAACTTGTAATTACAGCACCATAAACAACTAGAACCCAAAAGATAATGGCTGTTTTGGGGGTGGTAGATAGAAGTAACAGATGGGGGCTTGTGGGCAGCATATGATGGCTGTTTTGGGGGGCAACAAATAGAAGTTATAGATGGTGGCTATTGGGCAGCAACATGTAGCAACTTCTCCCTTAATATTTATACTCAAACTTGCAGTATATTAACATGTTTTTATTTGTTTTTTCAGTTACATTCTAAACCTAGTCGTGAATCAGAGGTGCTGAAACAGGTGCAAAAAACTTCAAACTTGTCATTTACCTAGTAGAGCATAACTCCCTTGCTTCTGAGTAAGCTAGATGCATGTTTGAACATTTTGTAGCTTTGCTATATGACAAAAATATCTTTACTTGCTGTAGTTCTTGTGTGTTCATGTTGGAATGCATGTCCATAAAAAATGAATGAGGATTAGAAATTGTATATACTTTGCAATACATAAGAGATTATAGATAAGTGAATTAGTGGAATTAATTAGTTCTCATTTTTTAGAACTCAATTTTATGGTTAGTAGATGTGTTTTAGCAAATTCATGTCTGGTAATGTTTAATGTTAGGCGTATGTAATATTTTTTTGCTTCTCTTGAATTTTTTCCTCTTTCTTTAATAAATTTTCTTTTGTTATAAGTATAGCTAGCATTTCAGTTTTATGTTGGCTCGTTTAGGGTTTAGTTCTCTCTTCGTTTATATCTTGTTTAGTAGAATTTATGGTTTTTAATTCTTTCTAGATGATTCCTCTGTTTTAATTTATATTCAAGTAATCATTGTATTATTCATCAAATTGTAACATCCCTGACCCCGCTCTGCTATACCCATGGTATAGTGAATGACGGGTCCTTGTGGTCTATGTTACATGGCTTAGATTGACTCTAGGTTGTGCATATCTTCAAATAATTTTCTAGAGACCTAGTCACCCATCCTTTAGATGATATAAGTTGCCCATTTGAGGACTATTATTAGTTATGTTGTTTATCTTGCTCAGTAAGTGGAATGTTCATGTATTGAAGAGATAGAAACTGATTACAGTAATCTCTCCGTACACATGTCCGTGTCATTTGCAAGCATGATAGGCTTCTTACAAATAATGATCCTTGAATTGTCCAGAGTGGACAGTTCAAGAAATGATATTTGCTATGTGTTGTTTATATACATGAATTGTGTGTACTGGTTCGAAATCTAGTAACATTTTGCCGCTTTTCCCCGGATATACTATTTTTTGTTGTTTTTTATGCCTTGACTATTTTTGATAGTTGGATTGGCATTAAAATTAACAAAAAATGTATGTATATTTGGGGAAATGTGGGGAGATGCTGCCGGATTTTGAACAAGTATATACAATTCACGTATACGATCAACACATAGCAATATCATTTCTTGAATGGGTTAGGGTTGACCTAGCAACAATTGAACATAGGTACTCAAATTGAAACTAAACAAATGCAAAATACTGTATGTTCTAGTGTACTACATGGCGTCACCAATTAGTAAAGGATGGATGATGCTGGATGATCAGACCACGGTGGAGTATGCGAAGGGAGTTGCTTCTTTTTTAGAGTTTACTGTGGAAAACTGTGGTGGTCATAAGAAGTTTTCTTGTCCATGTATCAAATGTCGAAACGGGAAAGGGATGGTCGACCTCCGCACAATTTTAGAACATTTGTTTGAAAATGGTATCGATCGATTGTATACCACATGGTATTTTCATGGAGAAAGAAAATCGTCAAGCGATGCACAACCATCAAGTACAACTGAATTTGTTGGTGAAAACGAAGCAACGAACAATCCAAGGATGGATGAACTTGTGAACAATGCATTTGGAAGAATTGGTGAACAAGCTAATGCATTTATGGAAGATATTGAAAGAAATGAAGATGGGCATGAAGGCACTTCAGATTTCCATGGTCATCAAGTGAACGAAGAGAATAAATATAGTTCATTACTTGATGATGTAAAACAACCTTTATACCCTTCATGTCCAACAAAACTCACAAAATTGTCAGTTATTGTTGACTTGTACAACATAAAGGTACGGCATGGTTGGTCAGACAACAGTTTCGATGAGCTCCTTCAGTTGGTTAAGAAGTTGTTACCAGAAGGAAACACATTACCAGAAAAATGTTACGACGATAAGAAAATGATCAAGGATTTGGGAATGGTGTATGATCAAATACATGCATGTCCAAATGATTGTATTCTGTATTGGAAAGAGCACAAAGACAAACAAAGTTGTCCAGTATGCCGTGCATCTAGATGGAAGAGTGAGTACGTGGCACAGAAACAACGTAAACCAGTCCTTGCAAAGGTTTTAAGATACTTTCCTCTGGCACCAAGGCTAAAAAGACTTTATAGGTTAGTATTCAATCATGTATGTGGTTTCATTGCCTATTTAGAACTTTTGCCTTGTATATATAGTAGCTAGTATATATACCTTTCTACTTTGGTGTGCAGTGTACAATGGATATCTAAAGCAATGACTTGGCATGCAAGAGCAGAACAGTCAAGTGGTGTCATGCGACATCCTGTCGATTCAGCAACTTGGAAATCAATAGATTTGACATGGCCAGATTTCGTCATTGAGAAACGCAATGTCCGTATAGGATTTGCAGCTGATGGCTTCAATCTTTTTGGCCAGCAAAGTAGTATTTATAGTTGTTGGCCTGTCATCGTAGTGATATACAATCTCCCCCCTTCGTTATGCATGAAAAGAGAGTTCTCGATGCTGACCATATTGATACCTGGTCCAAAAGAACCGAATAAGAACATTGACGTCTATTTACAACCACTGATCACCGAGTTGAAAGAGTTGTAGTCTAATGGGGTTTCAGTGTACGATGTTCTTCGTAACGAAACTTTTATTCTGAAAGTTATTCTACTGTGGGTAATTCACGATTTTCCAGCATATGGGAGTTTATCAGGTTGCGTAACACATGGTTATTTTGCTTGCCTTGTTTGTGTCGAGGGAACTGTTGCCCAACATCTTAAGAATAGTAAGAAGATGTGCTATATGGGTCATCGAAGATTCCTTTCAACTGGTCATGTCTTCAGGACTCAAAAGGCACCTTTCAATAATAAAGTTGAAGAGGGTCGATGTCCTCATCGATTGACTCGGATTGAAGTTGAAGAGAAGGTGAATGGTATCAAGATGGATGTCGGCAAATCAAAAGGGAAGAAACGAAAAAGGAGTGAAGATGTGTTGGAAAATGAGAAGAGTGCTTGGTACAAAAGATCCATTCTGTTCGAGTTGCCATACTGGAAGGAAATCGATATCCGTCATAACTTGGATGTCATGCACACTGAGAAGAATGTTATTCAAAACTTACTGTTAATGATTTTAGAAACGAAAGACAAAACAAAGATGGATCAAGTGCTCGTGAAGATCTGATGGCCATGATCATTAAGAAAAATTTATGGATGAAAGAATGTGATCACTATGGGAAAAAAATTAAACCTAAGGCACCATTCACTCTCAATCGTAGGGAAAAAGAAGAGTTTTGTCGTGCTTTACATGATTTGAAGGTACCGACTGGGTATTGCTCTACAATGAAACATCATGTAAACCTGGAGAAGTTGGAAATAAAAGGGCTCAAGTCACATGACTATCACGTCATTATGCAACACTTGTTGCATGTGTTACTGCAACATGCCTTTTCAAAGTACAAGGATCTACTTAAAGCTATTCAACGGATTTGCATCTTCTTTAATGTACTGTGCGCAAAGAAGGTGAGGGTAGAACATTTGGTTGCTGTCAAACGCAGTCTTGCAGAGGCAGTATGCCTTCTAGAGAAGATTTTTCCACCGCCATTTTTTGTTATTAGCGTTCATCTCATGATGCATCTCGCTGATGAAGCAATAGCTTGTGGTCTAGTGAGATATCGTTGGATGTATCCATTTGAACGGTATGTTTCTAAACTTGGTAAGATATCAATTTAATTACCTATACATTGGATGATTCTTTCCAGAAGGAACTTTTTATGCCTTCTGGAAAAAGCTTCCAAATCCAACCCTTCCTAACCAACAAATCGACTTTTATTTCCTAAGTAGACTACTAAAAACTTAATGATATACCAACGTACCCTTCTAAAATTTAAAATGTTTAGAAATGACAAAATTGATAATCTAGTTGTTGAACTTATAAAAAAAAAAAGGAAAAGAATCTAGCTGTTGGTGTACACAAAGACCAATGAGGGCACCAGTGAGAATGAACACTTTGGTGCAAGTTGAAAATTTTAAAAGTGCAAGAGGAAAGCCTAAAAATATGTGTTTTAAGTTCTTTTTAGGACTTTTATGTCTTTCAAAGTTTTCTTCGTTTGGAGTCCCTTGCTAAGTCTTGTACTAGGACCTCCTTTCTTAATGGCCTTAGTCCACTAAGTTTCTTTATGTGAGTGACTTTTATAGAGTGGTGCGACTTTTCCAGTAAGTAGGAGTTGTCATGAGAGAAGGAAAGAGGTGTTGCCCCCTATTAGAAAGTACTGCACTAGCAGCTAGTCCTTCTAGATGCTCTGCTACAAAACTTAAACTTCAAGTCTACGGAATATTTTGATCTAGTAGTTATGGTCTTACATTGAAAACGAGTAGAAGTTTAAACAATGATGTAGTCTGCATAGCTGCATGTTTGCAAAATGATGACAGATTTTAGAAACTGTTGTTTTGCTCTGCTCAGATTCTCAGAAGAAGCATATCAGAGAAGTTTGAACAATGATATTAGTCTGCATATTGATGAAAGAATTTTAGAAATTGTTGCTTTGCATTACTCAGAAGAAGCATATCAAATCATAGACAAGTCCCAGTTGTCCAGACAAATAAATTAAGCAATATCAGCATAGCAGAAGGATCACAACAAAATCATAACACTGAGTTTTCATTAAATTTGGACGTTAAATATGCTTTTATACCCATGTTTAGATTCCTCTAAATGCATCCAGGAACTTGTTCATATGCCCCTCATAGATATTCCACAAGTAGAAATATGCAGACATTCAACACGTGGAACTACACTTCAAAAAATTTGCAGCATTGTAAGAAATTTTACTCAAACTCAATCACATAAGAAAACTACAGTGACCCCTTTCAAATATTAAAATGCTTTGCACCTTTGTAAGTTGGGATAGTAAGAACCATATCAAAAAAGCTTGATCACTAAAAAGAACTTTGTTGCAGGTATAGGCAGAACAAAATTTGGTCACAATGCAACTTGTATCAATTCAAAAGCTCTTCTGTGGTATTTCCTGCTGAAGGAGTGAACAAAAATTGCTTGTCGTGTCCTAGGACAGATCATGTAGATGATGGTAAATCTCCCATTGGTGAGCTCATTGCTTCTCAATCTTCTGAGTTTATCGATCTCAGTAGCTGCATGCAAGACAGTCAAGTCACCATTCGGACCATCAATGGGTAATTTCTGTCCTGATCAGGGCACTCAAACAATTATTAGCTACATAAATTGTGTGTGATGCATGGGATAATTCTATACAGAATCATGGATGCGTCGCAAATGATACACATGGTCATCAATCCAGACTGTCCACATATCATCAGCCCAAAAATTATAAGGATATCCTTTGTCATTTACAAGGTTTAGATGGGGGGTTAATTGGAGAGAGGGATATGAAATAGCGGAGGGTAAAGAATGTGAAAGTGGCATAAAAAGAATAATAAATGTACTGTACTTTGATGTGTTTTTAATGTATTAAGAACAAAAGTGGAAAAGAAGTCATATAACAATATTCTGAAGTTGCTCCATCTAGGAACTTCATGAAATTTTGACCAAATTATATGAAAAGTGGAAAAGGAGTTGCTCCATCAAGCAACTCTGAAGTTTTGACCAAATTATATGAAATTGTGTTTGGCATTCTTGATACGGTTTGTCCTACATTGCTTGTCATTTGGCCTATAGAAACAAGCTTTAATAAATTTTCTTTTCTTCAATATTTTGATGAAGAGTTGCTTCATAATTCCTTTTTCTTGTTAATGGTAGAAATTTGATCTCTTTAAGTTTAAGGCCTCATTATTCTTCTCGATTTTAAATCCAGGTTGCTGATACAAAACAAAAACGTAAGAAAGGCATGTTTGGTACCAAAGGTGGTGATAAAGAGGTAATTGGATTAAATTTCAATCTTGAACCAAGACAAATAGACTTTTGTTTTATGCTGTTTTATATATAATATTCATTTATGTTGTTTTTATGACTTGTGCATATTACAAATCATCTGTGCTTTCTTATTGAACTTACTAAATTTTGAATCTCATTCATTTTTTCCTTCTAGTCTGATTGATTTTATGTGCAGCATGGACTGATTTGTGTGTTTTCACAAATCATAGACCATAGCATGTTTGGAATTCCAAGTAAACCTTGCTTGCCAATCAATTTCTGTTTTGTTATTTTCACAAGTGGACCAAGTAGATTCATCAGTTGTTGTGGATGTAATTGATTAAACAGGGACTACAACTTGCAGGTAAAATGCTAAAACACTATGAGGATTTGAACCATGAAATTTTTGTTTCAAATTTTTTCATGTTTGCATCGGCTCAAAACTGTTTCATACATATCACAACAGTTGCAAATATCACATTCGCAATGGTTATACATCGTTTCAACAATTTCAATATGTCATAGAATTATAAGTTGCAACGGTTTTGGACCGTTTCTGTATTTTAAACTGATATTGTGCAATGGTTTAAAAACGTTGCAGAATTAGGCTTTGCAACGGCTCAAAACTGTTGCCCACGAAAGTTAGGCAACAGTTATAAACCATTTCAAAATATAACTTTGAAGCGATTTTACACCGTTTCTAACATTTGCAACGGTTGGGAACCGTTTCAAATGTCTTTTGTTGCAAATGACTTTTGAAACGGTTTTTAAACGTTGCAAAAAATTTTGAAATGCCATGTTTTGCAACGGTTTTAAGCTGTTGCAGATTAGCTTAGCAACGGTCCAAAACCATTTCAAAGTGGCAATTTTGTTGTGGTGATCATGGACATGGCATCGATAAATGCTGGATTCTAAGGCATCGGATTCAAGATTTGATCGAGCAAGGTTATCTAAAATAGTTCTTAGCCCAAGGGGAAGCTGGAGAGTAGTGGGCTAGGCCCCACGTTGGGGCACCACCAGCTCACAACAACCACAACACACCACCCAAGAACGGAGTGATTATCGACGTCATACATGGCGGCGTCCGACAGTTATCATGCAAGGAGGAAGAATAACAACGGAGGGCCAAGATCCGAAAGCTTCATGAAGCTAAAGAGGTGTACAACCTAGGCTGAGGCCCCCAGATGTCCGAGCCAACAGATCCTATTGACACAAATATGGATTCCATCATCAGCTTCTCCGGATAGGATCTAAAAGAGGTGGAGCATCCACACGATGACGCCCTGATCCTAACCCTCCCGATTGGTACACACGAAGTGTATCGCATCTTGGTGGACCCTGGAAGCTCGGCTGAAATCCTATTCATTGAGGCATACAAAAGAATGGGGCTACCTCCCACTTCACTAGAGCGACCCAGCATCTCGTTGATCGGATTTAACGGCCAGAAGGTGTATGCTCGGGGAATGATCACTCTATGAGTTAGATCTGGCCCGGTAACTACCATGACTCAGTTCATGGTTGTCGACACTCAATCTCCCTACAATGCCATCCTCGGGCGAGGATGGATTCACGAGATCAAGGCTATCCCCTCTACCTATCATCAGATGATCCAGTTTCCCACCGAGCAGGGTACGATGGAGATCAGGGAGACCAAATGTCAGCCAAGAGGTGCTACTCGAGCTCGTAGCTGGCCAGCAGCTAGATAACGAGTTGGCAGCTCGACATCCGCCGACTGAAAAAACAACTTCAACAGTCCTTTCCGACATTCTCGGTACGTCAGCAGGAAGGTCGTCAGCTAGTATTTCAGCATAACAGCCAGCAGGGCTTTTCCTGGGCGAAAGAGAAATGGAGAATCTAGAACGGGAAAAGTCCACAGTAGAGCCGATAGAGGAGGTGAACCTCAGAACCAAAGAAGATCTGAGAATAACCTACATCGGTTCAATGCTAACCCCAGAAGAGAAAGAAGAAATAACAAAGTTCCTCACGGCAAATAAGAGTGTGTTCACCTGGTCACTCGAAGAGATTCCTGGAATCGACCCCGAAGTCTCTTGCCACAAGCTAAACGTCGATCCAAAATACCCACCGGTGAGACAAACTAAGGAGGACTGTACTCAAAAAATAGATAGTTATACGAGATGAGATCGATAGGCTGCTAAAGGTAGGACTCCTCAAGGAAGTGAGTAACCCGAGATGGTTTGGAAACGTAGTTGTAGTGCCCAAGTGTCGGGCGCAACTTGGCAACACACGAGACTGGGAGCGTTGGTGTTACAAGTGGATGTTATGTGATGGTGCGATTGTTGGTCTCGGGTAGTTCTCTTATAGGGCGATCATTGGGACAAAGAAGATTGATATATTTTTTTCAAAGAAGCACAAGTCCATACGAATGACATCCATTTCATATAGCAGAACTTGACTAAACTGTCCTTCACTAACATCTTCATTCTAAACAACCACAAATATAATAGTGGGTTGATTGATTAATGTCGCTTCCAGTTCTTCATTCCCCAAGAAGGTAATCTTAATATAGTCATACTGAATGGGTCCCTCAGCTTGTCACACTGAGGGATTGGGGAATGACCAAAGTGCATCCAACGGTTTCACACATTGTTAAGTGGAGTCATCCTCTGCTCAAGTGGTCTTAAAGGGGAGTGATTCAATCAGTCCTTGATTAGTCCGTGATTATCTTTTGGCGTCCTGTTTTAAATAATGCAAAGAAGATCTCCAGATCTCAATAACATTAATAGGTTTATTAAAAATGGAGAAGATCTCCAGGTCTCAATAACATTAAGAGGTTCATTAAAAATGGAGAAGATCTCCAGGTCTCAATAACATTAATAGGTTCATTAAAATGATGTGACAGAAATGTCAATGCGGCAGGACGACTCCATAACATTTTAGATGTGGGATTCTTACCTAAATGGCATCCCCTGGACCCATAAAGGATAGGCTTGTTCTCTTGCTTCAGTCCATTCCCCTAAAGCCGGGGAATATGTTACTCAAACATTAGTCGTGTAGCAACTCGGCATAGAGTCCTTAGAAGAGGACCATCTATCCGGTATAGTTCATTAGGGATTACCTTTTTACTAATGTTGCACAAGATATCTGAACTTGAGATTCTGTATTTCTTCGGTAAATCTCACATACATTGAAGAGAAACACTAAGTCAAATTCTAGACGAATTTTGACAGAGTATAGCCTTATCATGAATTAACCGAAGAAGATCCTCCTTTTTTGTCCCCAGAGTCTTCTATTTATAGAGTTCTGGGGAGGGGTCTGCACATGTTGCAGACTCACCTTTCTAAGGAAAAAATGATTAAAATAATAAAAACAAAATAAACAATCTTAAAACCTAACAACATACGGTTGTGTAGTTGATAGTGCTACACAACCGTACGGCACTAACTCTAGCAGATTCTACACGCTTTTTGAGAAAAATAGCACATGTGCTTTTCTGTAAAAATGAGAACTCTTCTTGAAAATCTAACTGCATACGGTTGTGCCTACACAACCGTATATCATTACTTTTTGAATCCCCTACAAGCATCTCGAGAAAAATGGCATGGGTGCTTTTCTAGGGATATGAGGGGTATTTTTAGAAATATAATTGCATATGATTGTGTAGGAGGAGGTCCTACACAACTGTATGTGAATATTTTTTCATTCTACTGCGCAGATCTTGAAGAAAAGGGCACATGTGCTTTTTCTAATTTTTGACTATAGATCTTCCAGATCTGACTCCATACGGTTGTGTAGCTTCCCTCCCTATACAACCGTATCCAATTAGTTTTTTTGATTTGTGGGTGGGTGGCTCAGAAATCGAGACATGCCCTTTATGCAAAAATCCAGCCTTGATCTGTCAAATATGAGGGCATACGGTTGTGTATCCCTATGTTTTACACAACCGTATGTAGTTACTTCTTGGAGAATTGGGCTGGTTCTGCTCAAAATTGACCATCTTCATTTTTCTTGAAATTCGCACCGGTTGTGCTATTTTTGACTGAATACGATTGTGTACTCTTGTCCTCTGTACAACTGTATATGAGCATCTCCTCAGAAAAATATCGTATCCCAGTCCTCTGTTCTGATTGGTTCACAGCTACGCCGTTTGACTTTGACTTTGACAGTCATCTTTCGCATCCCTTGGTCGTGATTTTCGTTGTGATCCACATTTCACTATCATCACCAAGAAGAACGGCAAGATCAGGGTGTGCATCGATTTTACAAACTTGAACAAGGCGTGTCCCAAAGACCCCTATCCGCTACCAAGGATTGACCAGCTGGTGGATGCGACCACCAGGTACGGAATGCTATCCTTCATGGATGGATATTCAGGGTACAACCAGATCCCGCTGTACGGCCCCGACCAAGAGAAAACGGCCTTCACTACTGAGTGAAGCGTACGTGTTTTGCTATACAGTAATGTCGTTCAGGTTGAAGAACGCAGGAACAACGTACCAAAGGCTGGTAAACAAGATATTCCACGACCTGATAGGGACATCAAGGGAAGTCTACATTGACGATATGATCGTCAAAAGCAAGCAATGCGCAACGCATATGCAAGATTTGGAGCAGACCTTCCGAAGGCTGCACCAACACCAGATGAAGCTCAACCAATCAAAATGTACATTTGGCGTCACATCGGGAAAATTCCTAGGATACCTCATATCTTGGCAAGGAATCGAAGTGAACCCAGAGCAGATCCGGGCCTTGACCGAAATGCCATCCCCGAAGAATAGAAAAGAGGCCCAGAAGCTGGCAGGAAGGATAGCCGCGTTAAACCATTTCATCTCAAGGTCAATGATATTCGCTTAAAAGTGCGTATTTTCTACTGCTATCTTCTAAGCGTTTTCACTCTCCTACGTTAAAATGCTCTATTTATCTACTTTTCTATGTAATAGTCTCTTTTGTTGCGTAGAACACACTTTTCTGGATGAAATGATATATTTGCATGCATTAAACACATTTTTGGAAGTCTAGACATTGAGTCGTTCTGATAAAGTCTCATTACGCGCTTCTTCTGTCACAGGAAACCCCGATGGGACAATTCTCGAGACTTGCGAGCCCACATCAATCAGGAAAGCCCATTATTAAAGCTTAAAGAGCCCACATGCTATGACTAGAAGATATGGGCCAATTATGGGCTGAATAAGATGACCAAAAAGTCGGCCCAAAGAACGAAGAGAACAGGAGAGCCAATGACCAAGAGACGGACCAAAGCGTTTAAAGCCACATGAGTCAGCAAGGAATGATAGTCTACTCTACTGGAGAAGCGTGAGGATGGTCACAGTGAAGACCAGTGTTCTAGACCCTCTGCCAATACTTTTATCTCCATTTTCTGATACTTTCTCTCTCATCTCTCCTTATTCTCTCTCTCTCTTCATCTCTCGGTCCTCGAATCTACTAACCTAACCCCAGAACTCCTGCCCATCGGCTCTACCTCATCTTCCTTAGCTTTCTGACCGTTGGATCTTCCATCGGACCGTTGGATCTTCAATCGGACCGTTAGATCTCTCTAGATCCATCGATCTACCAATCTGGGTCCCAATCAAGTCACCATCCATCCGATCGCCATCAGACTATCTGTCACATCATCTTGTGAGACGATGGACATCATCAATCCATGTGGGCCAGTAGCCGGGCCCATCATCATCGACCTGCTGTCCGACCAGTTAGTGGACCCCGTGAATTTCAAAATAATTTTAATTAAATTTTAAAGGGGTCCACTAAATGGGGACATTCTCCAAAGAAAAGTAGAGTTTTACTTACAAAAAAAAAAAAATATTTTTTTATTTCAAAAATTCCCTAATTTCCATTAATGGAAACTAGGGAGCTTTAAAAGGGGAAGGAGAAGGGTTCTTTGGAACCCTAATCCCCCTCCTTTCTTCTCCTTTCTCTTCCCAAAACCATCCCCCACGTTCTCCTTCTCTTCTTCCTTCCCTTTCTTCTTCTTCTTCTTTTTCTTCCTTCTTGATCTCGCCGGAGTTGCAGACCTGCAACTCCGGCCGTCCTTCCTCCTTCTTCTTCTGCTGTTCTCTTCTTCTTCTCTTCATCTCCACCTTGCTCTGCCTCTTGCATGGTCGCCTGCAACCCTCTCTTCTTCTAAAACTGAAGCTGCCAAAATCCAAGCCGTCCCTCTATCTTCCACGTTTTTCTAAGCATCTTGACTTCTACCAACTCCGGCAACCTGCTGCTACACGCGCACCATCTGTTGGACATCTCCACCCTGGGCAGCAAGAACTACCGCTTCAGCTCCACCTCTAGCATGTGCTGCCATCGCCCTCTCAACTCCAACCTTGCTGCTCCAAAACAGCAAGGTTGCACCACCGTGTAGCTGGAATAAAACACTATACTGGAGTTGCCGATCACCTGCAAATCCGATCATCCTTTCTTCCATTATGGTTGGGCGAACCTGCACTTTCCATTCACGGCACTAGAAACCATAGTGCACCAAAGCCGATCGCTCTTCTTGCTGCATCTTCGCCACATGAGCTCCTCTTTGCACGACAATGTTGCAAGCATCTTCTCCAGTCCATCGCCACCACCCAAGTTGCAAACAACACCTGCAATCCCATCTCGAATCAACAACGAGCCACCAACTGCTCCTCCTCCTCTAGTACCCATGCTCATCTCCCTCAAAAACCACAGCGTCGCTCGTCACTGCTATGCACGATTCTACTGGTGCACCTGTTGATAAGCCTGCAAGCAAGCCCTCACGATCACCATTGCTGCATGCACCTGCAGCACGCTCAACCAGTGCATTCTCCGGATCTCATCTCACTTGCCAAGAAAAGTGCACATGTTCTTGGCCCAATCACTCAAGGCCGGCAACCACTATCACAACCCTTCTTATGTCCGAACCCAATCCATCTTCAAAGGTGAGTTACTAAAGATATTTCTCTTTCTAGGTTTTCTTTGCTCCATCTCTCTTTTTCTCTGTAGAGCTCTTTCTCGCTCTAGCTCTCTCTCTCTTAATTTCTTTTTCTCTCTCTAGTTAATCTCTCTAGATTCTAATCTCTTTTTCTTTCTCTAAGTCTAGTTCATTTCTCTCTCTACAACCTATTTTTCTCTCTCTAGATTAAATTTGTTTATGGCTTTCTAGATTGTTTTTGAATTTAATTTGACTTGTAAGAACTTATTGAGGATGAATAAAATTGTTATTTTTATATTTGTTAGTTTACTTTTGTGTTTTTGGTTGTTTGTGGTAATTTCTGAAAATAGGGTTTTTCCGCGTCGTTGGTACGGAAACCCTAACTTCAACACATTTTTAATTTATCCGAGACTTTTAACCTGTAAAATATGAACTTTTGTATAGGGATTCGTGTCGGATGTCGATCCGCACTCGGGATTAGTCGGATTAGCGCGAATAAGAACAAAAACTGACGGATCATCACAAGAAATAATAGATAAAAACAAACTTCATCATTCATTAATCAAAATGTCCTTACAATATTTGAATTAGCAACAGTCAAAACCAGACTAAAAAAAAAAAAACATTCTAGAGAGAGAAAAATATAAGGAGAATAGGTAGAAAGAGAAAATGAGAGAGGAGGCATTTTAGAGATAGAAAATGGAAGGTATAAAGAGAGAACGAGAATATGCTAAAGACTAGAGAGAGAAAATAATGTAGAGAGAGAGAGGGGAACTAGGAAATAGAGAGAGAAAATGAAAAGAAGAGAACTAGATGAAAAATCTAGTGAGAGAAGAAGTTACCTTGACCTACCAAGTGGATGATGGTGAAGATGCACGCTTGATGCATGCCTGAAGAATGCCAACCGTGAGCGAGTGATATGCTGCCCCGTGCCTTGGGCCATGGAAAGGCAATGATGGATCGGCCAAGTGATGACCGTGTAGCTGGAGATCTAGAAGAGTGCACCGTCTGTGCTCTAGGGGAAGAGATTGGTGGGTCACGGCCTTGCTTGGTGGTGCGTGGTGTGTACTACCAACCTGTGAAGGAGGTGAAGCTGGTGATGGCGGAGGAGGGAAGCGTTGTGGTGTTGCTGGTACAGCAACTCGAAAGTGGCAGGTTGCAACCCCGTTTGCAATGATGAATGGGCTTGCCTATTTGGAGAGAGATCTTCACGATGGGGTGCAGCAGGAGGTGGTCGGACAAGAGCGTTGCTGGCTACGGTAAGAGCAGAACGTGGTGGCTTCTTGCTGGTTCGGGTGGAGGAAACAACCTCCTCCTTTTTCCTTTTCTTCTCTTTTTCTTTTCTTTTTTTTTTTTTTTTTTTTTTTCCTTTTTTTTTTTTTTTGGTTTTCTTTATTGCTTGAGAGAGGATGAAGACGGCGGCGGGAGAGAGAGGAGAGAGAGGCGGACTGGACTGGTTGGGGGGCGTTGCCGGCCGGAGTTGCAGGCTGCAACTCCGGTATAAAATGGGAGTAAAAAAAGATGAAGAAAACAAAAAAAGAAAATAAAAGAGATGAGGAGAAGGATAAGAAGAAGAAGAAGAAGAAGGAGGAGGAGAAGAAGACGACCAGAGAAGGATGAATGCAGTGGCGGCAGGCGGGAGACGGTGCTGAAGCAGGTTCAGGCGGTGGAGGTGGACTGGTTAATGTGAACCAGTCCGCCGGAGGAGTTTAAAAACTCGCCTGCTGGTTGCAGGCGCAAGTGGAGGTGCAGCTGGAGGCTGGCGGTCGTGCAGCAGCAAAGAGAGAAGAAAAAAAAAGAAGAAGAAAGGAAGAAGAAGAAGGCGGAGACGGCCGGAGTTCTGCAACTCCGGCCGGACGAAAAAAAGAAGAAGAAAAGAAGAAGAAGAAGAAGAAGACGAGAAGGAGAAGAAGAAAGAAGAAAGGGAAGAGAGGAAGAGGGACGAAGAGAAGGAAGAGAAGAAAGAGAAGAGAAGAAGGAAGAAGGACGGCCGGAGTTGCAAACCTGCAACTCCGGCGAAGAATGGTGAAGAAGACGAAGAAGAAAAGAGAAGAAGAAGAAGAAAGAAGGGAAAACGTGGGAGAAGATTCGGGGAAGGTTTTGGGGAAGGAGAGGAGGAGAGGGGAGAGGGATTAGGGTTCGAACGAACCCCTATCCTTCTCCTTTTAAAGCTTCCCTATTTCCTTTAATGGAAATAGGGGATTTTTGAAAATAAAAAAATAAAAAAATAAGAAAAATAATTTTTTATTTTTTATTTTTTATTTTTTTAAGTAAAAACCTACTTTTCTATGGGGAATCTCCCCAATTACTGGACCCCCCATTTAATTAAAATTATTTTGAAATTCGCGGGGTCCACTAACTGGTCGGACAGCGGGTCGATGAAGATGGGCCCGGCTACTGGCCCGTATGGATTGATGATGTCCATCATCTCACAAGATGATGTGACAGACAGTTTGATGGCGATCGGATGGATGGTGACTTGATTGGGACTCAGATTGGTAGATCGACAGATCTAGAGAGATCCAACGGTCCGATTGAAGATCCAACGGTCCGATGGAAGATCCAATGGTCAGAAAGCTAAGGGAGATGAGATAGAGCCGATGGGTAGGAGTTCTGGGGTTAGGTCAGTATATTCGAGGATCGAGAGATGAAGAGAGAGAGAGAATAAGAAGAGATGAGAGAAAAAGTATCAAAAAAATGGAAAAAAAGCACTGGCGGAGGGTCTGGAACCCTGGTCTTCACTGTGACCATCCTCACGCTTCCCAGTAGAGTCGACTATCATTCTTTGCTGACTCATGTGGCTTTAAACGCTTTGGTCCGTCTCTTGGTCATTGGCTCTCCTACTCTCTTCGTTCTTTGGGCCGGCTTTTTGGTCCTCTTATTCAGCCCATATTTGGCCCATATCTTCTAGTCATATCATGTGGGCTCTTTAAGCTTTGATAATGGGCTTTCATGATCGATTTGGGCCCACAAGTCTCGAGAATCGTCCCATCGGGGTTTCCTGCGACAGAAGAAGCGCGTAATGAGACTTTATCAGAACGGCTTAATATTTAAACTTCCAAAAATATGTTTAATGCATGCAAATATACCATTTCGTCCAGAAAAGTGTGTTCTACGCAACAGAAGAGACTCTTACGTAGAAAAGTAGGTAAATAGAGTATTTTACGTAGGAGAATGTAATAACGCTAAAAGGATAATTGCTTAAAATAAGCACTTTTGTCTCTCTCTAAAAATCACTAAGCATGTTTTAAATTGCTTCACCATTCTCACCCCACCATAATTTCTGAGATAAATCCGTCATTTCATGTTCATGAATTGCGCGACTTAACCCCCGAGTGCGGATCGACATTCGACACGAATCCCTATACAAAAGTTTATATTTTGTAGGATTAAAATGTGGATCAAATTACAAATGTGTTGGAATTAGGGTTTCTTTAACCAACGACGCGAAAAAATCCTAGTTTCAAATGGCGTCGCTGCCGCTCGGGTGACCGAAAGTGCGAAAAAGGACGTAAAGACAAAATTGGAAAGTTGCTGAAGCGAAAAGCTGCTCAATTTGGACAGCCTGACCTTTTCGGGAAACTTTATATTTTTCGTTTTTAGTGATTTTTAGCAGTTTTTAAATTACTATTTTTAATGCCTCGGAAGGCCGAGTGTAATTTGTAATAATTTAGGAATTTTACTGCTTTCCATATAACTGCCAGATCTTGTTCTAGGATTTTTTAGAAACCCTAGATTAAGTGGAAAATACCAAAAAAATAAAAAAATCAAAATTCAAAAAAAATTAGGGTTTTATATGCTGCAGATTTTTAGAAATCACCAATCAAGGATTTGCGATTTTTGGAAAGATTTCAAAATCTTGAAACTCTGCTTAATTAGGGTTTCCCCTCTTAGAAGTTTCCTCTTTAGAAGAATTTCTATCTTTAGAAATCTTCCAAATTTGGAAAAGTCTGCAAAAGGAAACACCCCAAATCTAGCAGAATTTCAATTTTGGGAAATTTCCCAAAATTGTAAGGGATCTCGCAATCAAATCTTTCTTGGAAGATCTCCACAGTTCGGGAAACTTTCCAATCTAGGTATTTTCCAATCTAGAAATTCCTAAATTTTAACCCATCTCGAATTTGGAAACTAATTCAAACACTTGCCTAAATCCAGTGCTTGTTCAGTGAACCCTAAAAAGGCAAGGATCTTCCAAATAGAATCCCAAATACCTAGACCGTGCGATCTAACTGTTTCTGCAGGAACACGATCCAGTGTGGGTAGGGAGCGAAAGCTCAAAGAGGTGGAGTCGGGCCCAAGCCCATTAGGATACCCCTCCCTAACCCACAGAGGCGACCCCGTGGCGTGGCCCACGGGAGGTAAGTCTCTATCCTCGCCTTGAGTGCAATACAAAACAATTTGGGTGAATCATTGCCGCTTGTCTATTGGATTTCACATACATATTATTCGACTTGCGTGGCGTGGCCGTTAATCAATCAACTCTAAGAGAGCAGACCCAGCTCCAAATTGAAATTGGTGGGATTTCATCACCCACCTCATCATTCCAACTGATTTGATCCCAAGGCTCCATTTAATTAAAAAGAATCAAGAAGTAGAGCCAATTAGCCCGGTGTTCAAGGAAAAATCCACACAAAGCGAACCCGCTTAACATCCAATCGAAATAAGACCACGAGCGCGGGTCCCTGTTGTCTAACACACCCATAAGTCCCTGCTACTCAAGTACACTGAGCTCGACGTGGCATCTTGGACTATTCGGCGGTTAGTTGCGTGTGGACTAGGAACACACATCAACCCTAGCTTAACCCGAGGGAACACTCTTCTTATCCACTTGACCAATCCAGTTAGTTTGGGACGTACTTAAATCAGCCATTATGCCACACGTCTGTCTAGGCTTCGGATTGCCTTATTGTTAACTAGAGTTAGTACTAAAGGATTCGCTCTGAAGAGTGTAGCTTGGTGAGAACCTCTGAGTGCAAACCAGTTAGTCCGGCGGTTAAAAGATAAACTAGTGGTCCGCCCACTGTCATAATCTACTCTAGCCCAGAACTAACAAAGATAATTCCTAAAATATATCCTGATTGCTTCGAATAGGATTATCTGTGCTTGGTGTGCATTATTTAGAATCACTACTCCAGTATCTCCTTTTGGCAACTTTTTGCCAAATCTTGGGCTTGCTTTTTCAAGTAGAAGCCCAGTTGGACCTGTCCTAACCTTTTACTGACTCGATCTGAGAGTTAGACCACCGCACCCCTCTATCGCCTCTAATGGCAGATGAACGGCCTCTGTACGAGACCTACTACAGTTTCTGTGAAAATCGAGGTGATCACTCTCAACAATGGTATGACAATTCTGCGTATCATCATGATACTCCAGTTTCGCACACTTCTACAGGGTATGATAATCACCGAGATCCAGAATACAATTCTGTACTCCAAGAGCTTAAAAATTCAGTCTCTGCCCTTCGTGCCGCGGTCCAGCAACCTGTGCACAATTCCCAATCTGTAGGATATTGAAAGTAGGTATTTTCCGCGTCGTTGGTTACGGAAACCCTAACTTCAACACATTTTTAATTTATCCGAGACTTTTGACCTGTAAAATTAGCAATTTTGCACAGTGGCTCGTGTCGGATGTCGATCCGCACTCGGGATTAATCTGATTAGCGCAATAATGAACATAAAATGACGATAAATTTGCAGGGAATGGAACATAATATTATTCAAATCAACTTCATTCAATCGAATATGTTTCTTACAATCAAGTAAAAATAACTAAATTATAAAGCATAAAAAAAATAAAATAAACTAGAGAGAGAAAGAGAGAACTAGAGAGAGAAAGATGGTTTAGATAGAGAAAGTCAAAAATCTCAGAGAGAGAAAGCTAAGGAAACTATCTAAAGCCTAGAGAGAACAAGGTGAGGTAGAGAGAAAAACCTAGAGAAAGAGATCTCTAGAGAGAGAGATTGCTCTTTAGAGAGAGAAAGAGAAAATTTAGGAGAGAAAAGTAGAGAGAGAGATTAAGAGAGAGAAAGTGAAATTGTACCATTGTGCTTACCTTTCACACAAGATGATGGTGCCTTGGAAGAGAAGCACAGGGATGAAACCGTGGTGGAGCCTTGGTACGTGGTCAACAAGTGAAAGAGATGCTGGCCGTTGAGAGCAAGTGCTTGAGCTAGATTGGTGACGGTGGTGATGATGGTGAGGTGGGTAGCGTGGAGGTATCCAGCAGAGTTGAGAGTTGCAGATCTATGACATGGAGGTGTCCTTGTCGTTGGTTGCAATCGGTGTAAGGTGGAGCACACGTAGAGAACCAGTTGGAGTTGGGTGTTGGAGGAGAGCCAACGACCTGAGGTTTCTGGTTTCGTGGTAGTGATCTGCACGATGGTGGTGATTAAGATAGGAAGAAGGTGGCTGAGGCGCTGCCCCTGTTGCACTTGTAGTCGATGGCCATTAGTGGCAGCACCTTGGGTAGGAGGATGACGACCAGGAGAGAGAGAATAGAGGGGCGGTGAAGGGAGGAGAACCAGTCCGGCGATCAAGTTCGCCGGAGTTGTAGATCTCGACCGGCTTTAATGGTGGGCGATGCTGTGGTGCTTAGATGGTGGTGGGAGCGGTGGTATGGCCAGCCACGAGATGTGCTGGTTCTCCAGCCATTGATGGAGGCGTGGTAGTGGATCTAGTCTCCACGTGATGAGGTTACGGCTTGGTTGCAGGTAGAAGACGAGGGCAGCAAGGTGAATGGAGGTTGCACCAACAAAGTTGCCGGCTGTAGGGGTTGGGAGAATGGTGGAAAGGGAGAAGAAGGTGGCGGTGGAGCATGTAGAGGTGACTGGCGGTGGAGATGACGACCGGAGTTGCTGTCTGCAACTCCGGCGAGCTAAGAAGATGAAGAAGAAGACGTAGCAGAAGACGAAGAGGAACAAGAAGAAAACGACGAGGAAGAAAAAGACGAAGAGGCAGAAGACGGATAGGAGGAGAGGGGGGAGGACGACGTGCTGGCGGTGGAGACGACGACCGGAGTTGCTGCCTGCAACTCCGGCGACTATGCAGAAAAATAAGAAGACGAAGAAGAAGAAGAGGAGGAGGAAGAGAAGAAGAAGAAGAAGAAGAAGAAGAAGAAGAAAAAGAAGAAGAAGAAGAGGAGGAGGGGGAGGAAGACCTTGATGGCCGGAGTTGCTGCCTGCAACTCCGGCGAAGATGAGGAGGAAGAAGAAGAAAAAAAAAAAAATTAAGAAGAAGGGAAGATGGGGCCAGAAGGAGAAGAGATCTGTGTGGGATTGATAGGGGGAGAGAATGGAAGAGAAAGGGGGGGGATTAGGGTTCGAACGAACCCTTCTCCTTCCTCTTATAAAGCTCCCTATTTCCATTAATGGAAATAGGGTATTTTTTAAATAAAAAAAATATTTTTAAATTTTTTTTTTTTTTTTTTTTTTAAGTAAAATGCTACTTTTCTATGGGGAATCTCCCCAATTAGTGGACCCCCCATTTAATTAAAATTATTTTTGAAATTCGCGAGGTCCACTAACTGGTCGGACAGCGGGTCGATGCTGATGGGCCCGGCTACTGGCCCACATGGACTGATGATGTCCATCGTCTCACAAGATGATGTGACAGGCATTCTGAAGGCGATCGGATGGATGGTGACTTGATTGGGACCCAGATTGGTAGATCGACGGATCTAGAGAGATCCAACGGTCCGATTGAAGATCCAACGGTCCGATGGAAGATCCAACGGTCAGAAAGCTAAGGGAGATGAGATAGAGCCGAAGGGTAGGAGTTCTGGGGTTAAGTCAGTAGATTCGAGGATCGAGAGATGAAGAGAGAGAGAGAATAAGAAGAAATGAGAGAAAAAGTATCAAAAAAAATGGAAAAAAGCACTGGCGGAGGGTCTGGAACCCTGGTCTTCACTGTGACCATCCTCACGCTTCTCCAGTAGAGTCGACCATCATTCTTTGCTGACTCATGTGGCTTTAAACGCTTTGGTCCGTCTCTTGGTCATTGGCTCTCCTACTCTCTTCGTTCTTTGGGCCGGCTTTTTGGTCCTCTTATTCAGCCCATATTTGGCCCATATCTTCTAGTCATAGCATGTGGGCTTTTTAAGCTTTGATAATGGGCTTTCATGATCGATTTGGGCCCACAAGTCTTGAGAATCGTCCCATCGGGGTTTCCTGCGACAGAAGAAGCGCGTAATGAGACTTTATCAGAACGGCTTAATATCTAGACTTCCGAAAATGTGTTTAATGCATGCAAATATACCATTTCGTCCAGAAAAGTGTGTTTTACGCAATGAGATAGACTCTTACGTAGAAAAGTGGATAATTAGAGCAGTTTTACGTAGGAGAGTGCGATAACGCTAACAGGATAAGTGCTTAAAATAAGCACTTTTGAGCGAATATCACAACCCCCAACCAGCATATTGCCAATCCTTGGCAATTAGTGCGAAATACATGAGCTTAAAAGGGCTCTGCACATGCTGCACACTTTTTCATATTAGCTCCGGGAAAACACCGTTCGTCAAATCATTGAATGGATGCAAAAACAGTTACATGCTAGCGAAGAGTTTGAAAGTTTTGGCAAGACTACAGACTGATAATCATGACCCAGAATAGTCAGACTCTGCGTGTGTGTGTGCTCAACATTCTCATCATCCGACAGTAAAGATTTCCAGATCACCTTTAAGTTTTTCTGCCTCGACCTCAAATCTCACATGTTTAGCACTCAGAAAAGAATCACACACGAAGGGTTTTCTTCTTTTCTCTCAATTTATATGTGAGGAGATGTATTTAATATAAAGAGGCAAAAGATCTCACATATGTTTTATTTGAAGGACGGACATCTTTAACAGAAGGAGATCTCATGATTGGAATACCACTTCACTCGGGAACGTCAGATCAAACTCTATAGCTTCTCTTTCTCCAATCTCCACATTTTATGATCGTGCTATCCTAGAATCAAGTAGGACTTTCCTGGGTTGTAATGAGGCTTAGGTCAGGTGTAGAAAAATAAAGGTATACAGGATTTCAAAGATCTTGAGAGGATATTGTCATTTTCTTGAATTTTTCCTGCGGCGTAACACCATTATCTGGTTCTTTTTCCTTTTTTCGTATTTTTCTTCTTGTTCTTGATATTTCTGAGACTGCTCAATTTCTTTTCAGCACTTTTTCATACTTTCTTTCCATATTTTGTTTTCAGCTTGAACCACTTTCTTTTCCTTTTGATTTTTCTTCTTTACTTTTCTTTTCACGGTACACCCACATCAGTTATTTTTTTATCCTTCTCAAAAGTAGGGTAGCTAGTAACACTTCGTAGCTGAACTGGGTTTTTGGTTAATGGGCTTACAAAGAAAAGGCTTTTATAGAAGGGTTCAAGGGGTTTCTAGTGAAGTATAATTCAGGTGAGTAAAAAGGCTGAATGGTTCAGAAAAAAATGGCCTAAATCATTTTCTAGGGTTTGCACTATCATGTATACTGTCTTGACTGGATACAAAGAAGGTTCTGTCGTAGTAATCCAATGTTGATGTCGTTCTGAGTTCCATGATCGAAGCAAAAGATAATGAGATCTCTCAACGAATATTGCGGGCATGAAGAATAGTGAGTCATCCATTGACTCAGGATTATTGTATAACTCTCTAAAATGATTAAAGGCTCGAAAGCTCACTAGGTTAGGTCTCCACAATTATTCTCGCAGGATCTCTAGAATTTCTAAACTTAGGATGACTCTGATATTGATAGTGTACAATTGTGCCGAATATGAGTTTTTCTGAGTTTTCAAACTTGCTGTAGTCACGCTTGAATTGACTCAACGCTAACTTTAAACAAAAATTGACATCCTCAATACTGACTTAACGGAGGTTTTCAGCTAATCAAAGTCAGGGTATTTGACACATTTTTTTTTTTTTTTTTTGAAATTCTAGAAAACTTTTGGAGAACATCCGAAATTACCCCAAAAACAACATTTTTTTTTTTTTTTATCAAAATGAAGACATGAGTTTTGGTAAATACCCACTCCCAACCAAAATATAGCACCGTCCTCGGTGCTCATGACCGGGACATAAAATGATAACAAATCAGTGATGATGATGCAAAGATTCAGGAAGGATGTTACCAAGTCGGCAGAAACTCGACAGTGTGTGATACCTGATGATCGGAAGAATGAATGTACCTGCATTGCCAAAGATATAACAATAATCACAAATGCATGAGACTCATGTACTCTAGGAATACCGGAATTGCCTTTCCGAAAGCGCTAAGTTTTACGTCTTCAGCCAGACATGACGGGGGTATATCAAATACCCCCAACCAGGTTAAAACTCATGGAGACTGAGTGAATCTGCAGTCTTCCTGACACCTAAGGTGGAACGGAGACAACTATCCTATCCCTTGTCTAGGTATACCTGTGTAGAACAGGTCTTTCTCAGTGTAGATTGAGAGAAGGGCATTGAGCAAACCGACAAAAGTACGGAGTTGATCTGGGAGGGATCGAAGCTTCTCAGTAAAGATTGAGAGGGGAGTAGTAGTGGGTTCTCTGACCGTGGTTAGCAGAGCCGCCAACTCATTGAGTTTTGCGGGAATGTATCTGAATGGAGCAGACTCCTGCAGATCAGTAATACCAGAAATATTGGACTCCGAGATGAAGTCATACTCACAGTGTTCATGACACTTGGAGAAATTATCTTCAGGAGAGTCTTGAATTAGACTCTCTACGGCACACGGGTCATCGATAATATCGACGTAGGGTGACAGGTGAAAACTGTTGACTTCTTTCTCGATGTTTCCTAATGTGATAGGGATGTTCCAATCCCTACACTCAATATGTCCCTCCTCGGTGGGGATCGATAGGTCCAGGACAGCGGGAGGCCCATTTTCGAGACATGGCTCATCAGTAGGAATGTCTGCATTCAGAGCAGAAAGAGAATTATCAGAGATAGAGATGGGACTAAGTTCCTCTGTGCTCAGTCCAGAAGTTGGTGCTGTTAAGGGCACCAAAGATTGCGACTCGGGTTCATCACTATTGTTGCACAATCCAAGGGAGGTGGGGAGGAACGGTAGATCGTTGACAGCAGGGATCCTACGATCGAGACAAAACTCGGTGTCATGATGATCAACTTCAGGGTCCAGGTTAGAAGCAGCAGTGGGAGAGTGAGAAATAGGTTGCTCTGAGGTAGGTTCAGGATGTGGTGCTTTTAAAGGCACCGAAGAAGGAAACACTGGCTCCTCAATAGTCTGGCTCGATCTAGGGGTGGGTACAACTTCAATTTCATCCTGGCAATTCTGGTACTTGGTCCAATTGTGCGACTCCTCATTATAGACAGTGGCCATATCATTCTCCTCAGGATAAGCTACTGGTGGGCTAGTGAAGTTGACTTCCTCTCTCTCATTTTCTAATTGAATTAGACGTTGCTCAAAGCTTTCCATAGATTGTTGTTGTTGGTGCTCTAGACTTTGGAAATACTGTTGTTGCTGGGCAATGTACTGAGAGAGAAGGTCCTTTAGACCGGGTGTAGTAGCCAACGGAGGTGGTTCAGCCAAGGTGAGCTGAGGTGCTAACTCTTGATTGTAGTCCGACTGGGTATGTAAGTTGTAAGGCAAAGTGGAGTCTGGGACTAGTTGCTGACTCTGAAAATCCTGAGGGGCCCACTGTTGATCAGAATAGTCATTCTGTGGATATGACGGGTACTGAGATTGCGAGTATTGCCAGTCATACTCGCCATTGGGTTGATGGAATCCAGAAGGATAATTATCCTGCGGTAGTTGCTGCGGGAGGGCAGACTGTTCCCAACCAAAGTTATGGTGACTCCTATTATCCGGATAATAAGTGTTGTCATAGGAGGTCTGCATTGGAGATGGAAAGGTACAGACATCTTGCTGGATAGGAGGGTAATATCCTACAGACTGGGAATGATACACAGGTTGCTGGACTGCGGCACGAAGGGCAGAGACTGAATTTTTAAGTTCTTGGAGTACAGAATTGTACTCCGGATCTCGGTGATTATCATACCCTGTAGAAGTGTACGAGACTGGAGTATCATGATGATACTCAGTATTGTCATACCATTGTTGAGAGTGATCACCTCGATTCTCACAAAAACTGTAGTAGGTCTCATACAGAGGCCGTTCATCTGCCATTAGAGGCGATGGAGGGGTGCGGTGGACTAACTCTCAGATCGAGTCAGTAAAAGGTTAGGATAGGTCCAACCGGGCTTCTACTTGAAAAAGCAAGCCCAAGATTTGGCAAAAAGTTGCCAAAAGGAGACACTGGAGTAGTGATTCTAAATGATGCACACCAAGCACAGATAATCCTATTCTAAACAATCAGGATATATTTTAGGCATTATCTTGTTAGTTTGGGGCTAGAGTAGATTATGACAGTGGGCGGACCACTGGTTTATCTTGTTAACCGCCGGACTAACTTTGTCGCTCTTAGGTTCTCACCAGGCTACACTCTTCAGAGCGAATCCTTTAGTACTAACTCTAGTCAACAACAAGGCAATCCGAAGCCTAGACAGACGTGCGGCACAATGGCTGTCTTAAGTACGTCCCAGACTAACCGGATTGGTCAAGTGTATAAGAAGAGTGTTCCCTCGGGTTAAGCTAGGGTTGGTGCGTGTTCCTAGTCCACACGCAACTAACCGCCGAATAGTCCAAGATGCCACGTCGAGCTCAGTGTACTTGAGTAGCAGGGACTTATGGGTGTGTTAGACAACAGGGACCCGCGCTCGTGGTCTTATTTCGATTGGATGTTAAGCGGGTTCGCTTTGCGTGGATTTTTCCTCGAACACCGGGCTAATTGGCTCTACTTCTTGATTTTTTTTAATTAAATGGATCTTGGGGATCAATTTCAGCTGGAGTGATGAGGTGGGTGATGAAATCCCACCAGTTTCAATTTTGGAGCTGGGTTTGCTCTCTTAGAGTTGATTGTTTAACGGCCACACCACGCAAGTCGAATAAGTTGTTGCTAGAAACAAATAGACAAGCGGCAATGATGCACCCAATATGCTCTGTATCGCACTCAAGGCGAGGATAGAGACTTACCTCCCGTGGGCCACGCCACGGGGTCGCCTCCGTGGGTTAGAGAGGGGTATCCTAATGGGCTTGGGCCCGACTCCACCTCTTTGATCTTTCGCTCTCTACCCACACTGGATCGTGTTCCTGCAGAAACAGTTAGATCGCACGGTCTAGGTATGTGGGATTCTATTTGGAAGATCCTTGCCTTTTTAGGGTTCACTGAACAAGCACTGAATTTAGGCAAGTTTTTGAATGAGTTTCCAAATTCGAGATGGGTTAAAATTTAGGAATTCCCAGATTGGAAAATACCTAGATTGGAAAGTTTCCCGAACTGTGGAGATCTTCCAAGAAAGATTTGATTGCGAGATCCCTTATAATTTTGGGAAATTTCCCAAAATTGAAATTCTGCTAGATTTGGGGCGTTTCCTTTTGCAGACTTTTCCAAATTCGGAAGATTTCTAAAGATAGAAATTCTTCTAAAGAGGAAACTTCTAAGAGGGGAAACCCTAATTAAGCAGAGTATCAAGATTTTGGAATCTTTCCAAAAATCGCAAATCCTTGATTGGTGATTTCTAAAAATCTGCAGAATATAAAACCCTAATTTTTTTGAATTTTGATTTTATTATTTTTTTTGTAATTTCCACTTAATCTAGGGTTTCTAAAAAACCCTAGAACAAGATCTAGCAGTTATTTGGAAAGCAGTAAAATTCCTAAATTATTACAAATTGCACTCGGCCTTCCGAGGCATTAAAAATAGTAATTTAAAAACTGCTAAAAATCAACAAAAACAAAAAATAGAAAGTTTCCCGAAAAGGTCGGGCTGGCCAAATTGAGCAGCTTTTCGCTTCAGCAACTTTCCAATTCCGTCTTTACGTCCTTTTTCGCACTCCCGAACACCCGAGCGGCAGCGGCGCCATTTGAAAGTAGGTATTTTCCGCGTCGTTGGTTACGGAAACCCTAACTTCAACACATTTTTAATTTATCCGAGACTTTTGACCTGTAAAATTAGCAATTTTGCACAGTGGCTCGTGTCGGATGTCGATCCGCACTCGGGATTAATCTGATTAGCGCAATAATGAACATAAAATGACGATAAATTTGCAGGGAATGGAACATAATATTATTCAAATCAACTTCATTCAATCGAATATGTTTCTTACAATCAAGTAAAAATAACTAAATTATAAAGCATAAAAAAAATAAAATAAACTAGAGAGAGAAAGAGAGAACTAGAGAGAGAAAGATGGTTTAGATAGAGAAAGTCAAAAATCTCAGAGAGAGAAAGCTAAGGAAACTATCTAAAGCCTAGAGAGAACAAGGTGAGGTAGAGAGAAAAACCTAGAGAAAGAGATCTCTAGAGAGAGAGATTGCTCTTTAGAGAGAGAAAGAGAAAATTTAGGAGAGAAAAGTAGAGAGAGAGATTAAGAGAGAGAAAGTGAAATTGTACCATTGTGCTTACCTTTCACACAAGATGATGGTGCCTTGGAAGAGAAGCACAGGGATGAAACCGTGGTGGAGCCTTGGTACGTGGTCAACAAGTGAAAGAGATGCTGGCCGTTGAGAGCAAGTGCTTGAGCTAGATTGGTGACGGTGGTGATGATGGTGAGGTGGGTAGCGTGGAGGTATCCAGCAGAGTTGAGAGTTGCAGATCTATGACATGGAGGTGTCCTTGTCGTTGGTTGCAATCGGTGTAAGGTGGAGCACACGTAGAGAACCAGTTGGAGTTGGGTGTTGGAGGAGAGCCAACGACCTGAGGTTTCTGGTTTCGTGGTAGTGATCTGCACGATGGTGGTGATTAAGATAGGAAGAAGGTGGCTGAGGCGCTGCCCCTGTTGCACTTGTAGTCGATGGCCATTAGTGGCAGCACCTTGGGTAGGAGGATGACGACCAGGAGAGAGAGAATAGAGGGGCGGTGAAGGGAGGAGAACCAGTCCGGCGATCAAGTTCGCCGGAGTTGTAGATCTCGACCGGCTTTAATGGTGGGCGATGCTGTGGTGCTTAGATGGTGGTGGGAGCGGTGGTATGGCCAGCCACGAGATGTGCTGGTTCTCCAGCCATTGATGGAGGCGTGGTAGTGGATCTAGTCTCCACGTGATGAGGTTACGGCTTGGTTGCAGGTAGAAGACGAGGGCAGCAAGGTGAATGGAGGTTGCACCAACAAAGTTGCCGGCTGTAGGGGTTGGGAGAATGGTGGAAAGGGAGAAGAAGGTGGCGGTGGAGCATGTAGAGGTGACTGGCGGTGGAGATGACGACCGGAGTTGCTGTCTGCAACTCCGGCGAGCTAAGAAGATGAAGAAGAAGACGTAGCAGAAGACGAAGAGGAACAAGAAGAAAACGACGAGGAAGAAAAAGACGAAGAGGCAGAAGACGGATAGGAGGAGAGGGGGGAGGACGACGTGCTGGCGGTGGAGACGACGACCGGAGTTGCTGCCTGCAACTCCGGCGACTATGCAGAAAAATAAGAAGACGAAGAAGAAGAAGAGGAGGAGGAAGAGAAGAAGAAGAAGAAGAAGAAGAAGAAGAAGAAAAAGAAGAAGAAGAAGAGGAGGAGGGGGAGGAAGACCTTGATGGCCGGAGTTGCTGCCTGCAACTCCGGCGAAGATGAGGAGGAAGAAGAAGAAAAAAAAAAAAATTAAGAAGAAGGGAAGATGGGGCCAGAAGGAGAAGAGATCTGTGTGGGATTGATAGGGGGAGAGAATGGAAGAGAAAGGGGGGGGATTAGGGTTCGAACGAACCCTTCTCCTTCCTCTTATAAAGCTCCCTATTTCCATTAATGGAAATAGGGTATTTTTTAAATAAAAAAAATATTTTTAAATTTTTTTTTTTTTTTTTTTTTTAAGTAAAATGCTACTTTTCTATGGGGAATCTCCCCAATTAGTGGACCCCCCATTTAATTAAAATTATTTTTGAAATTCGCGGGGTCCACTAACTGGTCGGACAGCGGGTCGATGCTGATGGGCCCGGCTACTGGCCCACATGGACTGATGATGTCCATCGTCTCACAAGATGATGTGACAGGCATTCTGAAGGCGATCGGATGGATGGTGACTTGATTGGGACCCAGATTGGTAGATCGACGGATCTAGAGAGATCCAACGGTCCGATTGAAGATCCAACGGTCCGATGGAAGATCCAACGGTCAGAAAGCTAAGGGAGATGAGATAGAGCCGAAGGGTAGGAGTTCTGGGGTTAAGTCAGTAGATTCGAGGATCGAGAGATGAAGAGAGAGAGAGAATAAGAAGAAATGAGAGAAAAAGTATCAAAAAAAATGGAAAAAAGCACTGGCGGAGGGTCTGGAACCCTGGTCTTCACTGTGACCATCCTCACGCTTCTCCAGTAGAGTCGACCATCATTCTTTGCTGACTCATGTGGCTTTAAACGCTTTGGTCCGTCTCTTGGTCATTGGCTCTCCTACTCTCTTCGTTCTTTGGGCCGGCTTTTTGGTCCTCTTATTCAGCCCATATTTGGCCCATATCTTCTAGTCATAGCATGTGGGCTTTTTAAGCTTTGATAATGGGCTTTCATGATCGATTTGGGCCCACAAGTCTTGAGAATCGTCCCATCGGGGTTTCCTGCGACAGAAGAAGCGCGTAATGAGACTTTATCAGAACGGCTTAATATCTAGACTTCCGAAAATGTGTTTAATGCATGCAAATATACCATTTCGTCCAGAAAAGTGTGTTTTACGCAATGAGATAGACTCTTACGTAGAAAAGTGGATAATTAGAGCAGTTTTACGTAGGAGAGTGCGATAACGCTAACAGGATAAGTGCTTAAAATAAGCACTTTTGAGCGAATATCAGATATTACCCTCCTATCCTGCAAGATGTCTGTACCTTTCCAATGTAGACCTCCTATGACAACACTTATTATCCGGATAATAAGTCACAACAACTTTGGTTGGGAACAGTCTGCTTTCCCGCAGCAACTGTCGCAGGATAATTATCCTTCCGGGTTCCATCAACCCAATGGAGAGTATGATTGGCAATACTCACAATCCCAGTACCCGTCCTATCCACAGAATGATTATTCTGATCAACAATGGGCCCCTCAGGATTTCCAGAGTCAGCAACTTGTCCCAGACTCCACTTTGCCTTACAACTTTCATACCCAATCGGACTACAATCAAGAGTTGGCACCTTAGCTCCCCTTGGCTGAACCGCCTCCGTTGGCTACTAAACCCGGTCTAGAGGACCTTCTCTCTCAGTACATTGCCCAGCAACAACAGTATTTCCAAAGTCTAGAGCACCAACAACAGCAATCTATGGAGAGCTTGGAGCAACGTCTAGTTCAATTAGAAAATGAGAGAGAGGAAGTCAACTTCACTAGTCCACCAATAGCCTATCCTGAGGAGAATGATATGGCCACTATCTATAATGAGGAGTCGCACAATTGGACCAAGTACCAGAATTGCCATGATGAAATAGAAGTTGTTACCACCCCTAGATCAAGCCCGATTATTGAGGAACCAGTGTATCCTTATACGGTGCCTTTAACAGCACCAAATCTTGAACCTACCTCAGAGCAACCTATTTCTCACTCTACCTCTAATGACCCTGATGTCGATCTCCATGACACTGAGCTGTGTCTCGATCGTAGGATCCCAACTGTGCTAAATCTACCGTTCCTCTCCACCTCCCTTGGAGTGAGCCATAATAGTGATGAACCCGTGTCTCCATCTATGGTGCCCTTAACAGCACCAACTTCTAGACCGAGCATAGAGGAACTCAGTTCCATCTCTATCTCTGATGATTCTACCTCTACACTGGTTGCAGACATTCCCACCATAGAGTCGTGTCTAGAAAATGGGCCTACCGCTGTCCTGGACCTACCGATCCCTACCGAGGAGGAACATATTGAGTACAGGGATTGAAACATCCCTATCACATTAGGAAACATCGAGAAAGAGGTCAACAATTTTCACCCATCACCCTACGTCGATATTATCGATGACCCGTGTGCCGTAGAGAGTCTAATTCAGGACTCTCCCGAAGATAAATTATCCAAGTGTCATGAACACTGTGAGTCTGACTTCATCTCGGAGTCCAACATTTCTGGTATTACTGATCTGCAGGAGTCTATTCCATTCAGATACATTCCTGCAAAACTCAATGAGTTTGTAGCCCTGCTAACCACGGTCAGAGAACCCACTACTACTCTCCTCTCAGTCTTTACTGAGAAGCTTCTATCCCTCCCCGCCGAACTAAATGTTTTTGTGGGTCTACTCAAAGAACGCACTCCTACTCTCCTCTCAATCTTTACTGAGAAGCTTCAATCCCTCTCAAATCGACTCCGTACTTTTGCCGGGCTGCTCAGAGAGCTCACTGTCCTTCTTTCAGTCTACATTGAGAAAGACCTATTCTACACAAGTATACCTAGACAAGGGATAGGATAGTTGTCTCCGTTCCACCTTAGGTGTCAGGAAGACTGCAGATTCACTCAGTCTCCATGAGTTTTAACTTGGTTGGGGGTACTTGATATACCCCCGTCATGTCTGGCTGAAGACGTAAAACTTAGCGCTTTCGGAAAGGTAATTTCGGTATTCCTCGAGTACATGAGTCTCATGCATTTGTTATTATTGTTATATCTTTGGAAATGCAAGTCCATTCATTCTTCCGATCATCAGGTATCACACACTGTCGAGTTTCTGCCGACTTGGTAACATCCTCCCTGAACCTTTGCATCATCATCACCGATTTTTCATCATTTTATGTCCCGGTCATGAGCAGCGAGGACGGTGTTGTATTTTGGTTGGGGGTGGGTATTTACCAAAACTCATGTCTTCATTTTGATAAAAAAAAAATTCTTATTTTTGGGGTGATTTTCGATATTCTCCAAAAGTTTTCTAGAATTTCAAAAATGTGTCAAATACCCTGACTTTAATTAGCTGAAAACCTCCGTTAAGTCAGTATTGAGGATGTCAATTTTTGTTTAAGGTTAGCTTTGAGTCAAGTCAAGCGTGGCTACAACAGTTTTGAAAACTTAGAAAAACTCAGATTCGGCACAATTGTACACTATCAACATCAGAATCATCCTAAGTTTAGAAACTCTAGAGATCCTGCGAGAATAATTGTGGAGACCTAACCTAGTGAGCTTTCGAGCCTTTAATCATTTCAGAGGGTTATACAACAAATCTGAGTCACTAGATGACTCAATATTCTTCATGCCCGCAATATTCGTTGAGAGATCTCATTATCTTTTGCTTCGATCATAAAACTCGGAACGACATCAACATTGGATTACTACGACAGAACCTTCTCTATATCCAGTCAAGACAGTACACATGATAGTGCAAACCCTAGAAAATGATTTAGGCCATTTTTCTGAACCATTCAGCCTTTTTACTCCCCTGAATTATACTTCACTAGAAACCCTTTGAACCTTTCTATAAAAGTCTTTTCTTGTTAAGCCCATTAACCAAAAACCCAGTTCAGCTACGAAGTGTTACTAGCTTCCCTACTTTTGAGAAGGATAAAGAATAACTGATGTGGGTGTACCGTGAAAAGAAAAGTAAAGAAGAAAAATCAAAAGGAAAAGAAAGTGGTTCAAGTTGAAAACAAAATATGGAAAGAAAGTATGAAAAAGAGCTGATAAGAAATTGAGCAGTCTCAAAAATATCAAGAAAAAGAGAAAAATACAAAAAAAAAAGAAGGAAAGAGAACCAGATAATGGTGCTACATCGTAGGAAAAATACAAGAAAATAGAGATATCCTTTCAAGATCTTTGAAATCCTGTATTCCTTTATTTTCCTACACCGGACCTAAGCCTCATTATAACCCAGGAAAGTCCTATTTGATTCTAGGATAGCACGATCATAAAATGTGGAGATTGGAGAAGGCGAAGCTATAGAGTTTGATCTAACGTTCCCGAGTGAAGTGGTATTCCAATCATGAGATCTTCTTCTGTTAAAGATGTCCTTCCTTTAAATAATACATATGTGAGATCTTTGCTTTCATATATCAACACATCTCCTCACATATAAATTGAGAGAAAAGAAGAAAACCCTTCTTGTGTGATTCTATTCTGAGTGCTAAACATGTGAGATTTGAGGTCGAGGCATAAAAACTTAGAGGTGATCTGAAAATCTTTACTATCGGATGATGAGAATGTTGAGCACACACACACGCAGAGTCTGACTATTCTGGGTCATGATTATCAGTCTGTAGTCTTGCCAAAACTTTCCAACTCTTCGCTAGTATGTAACTGTTTTTGCATCCATTCAATGATTTGATGAAAGGTGTTTTCCCGGAGCTAATATGAAAAAGTGTGCAGCATGTGCAGAGCCCTTTTAAGCTCATTTATTTCGCACTAATTGTCAAGGATTGGCAATATGCTGGTTGGGGGTTGTGATATTCGCTTAAAAGTGCGTATTTTCCACTGTTATCTTCTAAGCGTTTTCACACTCTCTTACGTTAAAATGCTCTATTTATCTACTTTTCTACGTAATAGTCTCTTTTGTTGCGTAGAACACACTTTTCTGGACGAAATGATATATTTGCATGCATTAAACACATTTTTGGAAGTCTAGACATTGAGTCATTCTGATAAAGTCTCATTACGCGCTTCTTCTGTCGCAGGAAACCCCGATGGGATAATTCTCGAGACTTGCGAGTCCACATCAATCAGGAAAGCCCATTATCAAAGCTTAAAGAGCCCACATGCTATGACTAGAAGATATGGGCCAATTATGGGCTGAATAAGAGGACCAAAAAGCTGGCCCAAAGAACGAAGAGAACAGGAGAGCCAATGACCAAGAGACGGACCAAAGCGTTTAAAGCCACATGAGTCAGCAAGGAATGATAGTCTACTCTACTGGAGAAGCGTGAGGATGGTCACAGTGAAGACCAGGGTTCCAGACCCTCTGCCAATACTTTTATCTCCATTTTCTGATACTTTCTCTCTCATCTCTCCTTATTCTCTCTCTCTCTTCGTCTCTCGGTCCTCGAATCTACTGACCTAACCCCAGAACTCCTGCCCATCGGCTCTATCTCATCTCCTTTAGCTTTCTGACCGTTGGATCTTCCATCGGACCGTTGGATCTTCAATCGGACCGTTGGATCTCTCTAGATCCATCGATCTACCAATCTGGGTCCCAATCAAGTCACCATCCATCCGATCGCCATCAGACTATCTGTCACATCATCTTATGAGACGATGGACATCATCAATCCATGTGGGCCAGTAGCCGGACCCATCATCATCGACCCGCTGTCCGACCAGTTAGTGGACCCCGTGAATTTCAAAATAATTTTAATTAAATTTAAAAAAATGGCGGGTCCACTAAATGGGGACATTTCCCAAAGAAAAGTAGAGTTTTACTTACAAAAAAAAAAAAAAAATATTTTTTTATTTCAAAAATTCCCTAATTTCCATTAATAGAAACTAGGGAGCTTTAAAAGGGGAAGGAGAAGGGTTCTTTGGAACCCTAATCCCCTTCCTTTCTTCTCCTTTCTCTTCCCAAAACCATCCCCCACGTTCTCCTTCTCTTCTTCCTTCCCTTTCTTCTTCTTCTTCTTCTTCTTCTTTCTTGATCTCGCCGGAGTTGCAGACCTACAACTCCGGCCGTCCTTCCTCCTTCTTCTTCTGCTGTTCTCTTCTTCTTCTCTTCATCTCCACCTTGCTCCACCTCTTGCACGGTCGCCTGCAACCCTTTCTTCTTCTAAAATCGAAGCTGCCAAAATCCAAGCCGTCCCTCTATCTTCCACGTTTTTCTAAGCATCTTGACTGCTACCAACTCCGGCAACCTGCTGCTACACGCACACCACCTGCTGGACGTCTCCACCCTGGGCAGCAAGAACTACCGCTTCAGCTCCACCTCTAGCATGTGCTGCCATCGCCCTCTCAACTCCAACCTTGCTGCTCCAAAATAGCAAAGTTGCACCACCGTGTAGCTGGAATAAAACAGTATACTGTAGTTGCCGATCACCTGCAAATCCGATCGGCCTTTCTTCCATTATGGTTGGGCGAACCTGCACTTTCCATTCACGGCACTAGAAACCATAGTGCACCAAAGCCGATCGCTCTTCTTGCTGCATCTTCGCCACATGAGCTCCTCTTTGCACAACAATGTTGCAAGCATCTTCTCCAGTCCATCGCCACCACCCAAGTTGCAAACAACACCTACAATCCCATCTCGAACCAACAACGAGCCACCAACTGCTCCTCCTCTTCTAGCACCCATGCTCATCTCCCTCAAAAACCACAGCGTCGCTCGTCACTGCTATGCACGATTCTACTGGTGCACCTGTCGATAAGCCTGCAAGCAAGCCCTCACGATCACCATTGCTGCATGCACCTGCAGCACGCTCAACCAGTGCATTCTCCGAATCTCATCTCACTTGCCAAGAAAAGTGCACATGTTCTTGGCCCAATCACTCAAGGCCGGCAACCACTATCACAACCCTTCTAATGTCTGAACCCAATCCATCTTCAAAGGTGAGTTACTAAAGATATTTCTCTTTCAAGGTTTTCTTTGCTCCATCTCTCTTTTTCTCTCTAGAGCTCTTTCTCTCTCTAGCTCTCTCTCTCTTAATTTCTTTTTCTCTCTCTAGTTAATCTCTCTAGATTCTAATCTCTTTTTCTTTCTCTAAGTCTAGTTCGTTTCTCTCTCTACAACCTATCTTTCTCTCTCTAGATTAAATTTGTTTATGGCTTTCTAGATTGTTTTTGAATTTAATTTGATTTGTAAGAACTCATTGAGGATGAATAAAATTGTTATTTTTACATTTGTTAGTTTACTTTTGTATTTTTGGTTGTTTGTGGTAATTTCTCTCTCTAAAAATCACTAAGCATGTTTTAAATTGCTTCACCATTCTCACCCTACCACAATTTCTGAGATAAATCCGTCATTTCATGTTCATGAATTGCGCGACTTAACCCCCGAGTGCGTATCGACATCCGACATGAATCCCTATACAAAAGTTTATATTTTGCAGGATTAAAATGCGGATCAAATTACAAATGTGTTGGAATTAGGGTTTTCGTAACCAACGACGTGGAAAAATCCTAGTTTCAGTCAACTGAAAGGTGCAAGCCGCTCTTCCACCTGCTCAAGAAGAATGGCATCTTTGAGTGGACGAATGAATGTGAGCTAGCATTCAAAAAGGTGAAGGAGTATTTAGCTCAACCTCCTATCCTATCCCACCCCGAGCCGGGGGAGGCCCTAGGACAATACCTGGCGGCTACAGAAGGATCGGTGAGTACGGTGCTATTTCGTGAAACAAATGAAGGGGAGAAACCTGTCTACCTTGTCAGTAAAGCCTTAGTAGAGGCCGAGACCCGGTACACCACACTTGAAAGGGCCGCGTTTGCCCTCGTCTATGCATCTAGGAGATTGAAACCATATTTTGAAGACCGGGTGATCACCATCTACACCAAGTATCCCCTGAAGACTATACTTGGAAAGATGGATCTCTCGGGAAGAATGGCAAAGTGGGCCATATACCTAGCTTAGTATGACATACGCTATGAACTGCGTACTTTCGAGAAAGGCCACACCCTGGCAGACTTCCTCGCAGATTTTTTGGTCCACTATATGTCGACACCCAGAGATGGAGACATAGATGTTTTACCACTCCCGGAGGTTCCGGCTACTCTGAGAAACCAGGGAGGATGGAAGTTGTTCACCGACGTATCAGCAAACGACAGAGATTCAGGGGTCGGGTTAGTGCTAATATCCCTAGAGAACCTATACCTGGAAAAGGCAATCAAACTTGGATTCAAAGCCTCAAACAATGAGGCCGAATACGAAGCCGTGGTGGCGGGACTGACCCTAGCACGTGACCTCAACATAGCCAATCTAGATTTCTAAAGTGACTCCTAGCTCATGGTAAGTCAATACTGTGGAACTTTCTAGACAAGGGACGATAGAATGGGAGCATACCTAGCGGTCGTAAAGGACCTGGCTAGGCAGTTCAAGAGGATCAGCTTTCACCAGTTGTTGCGCCATGAAAATTGACACACAAATTCCCTAGCATACCTGTCCACTATGATAGGTGGAACGTTCTCAAGGAAGATATCAATGTAATATCAAGAGCAACCCAGCATTCGTCCCTTTGAGGACCTAAGGGTACTAGATGGTGGGCAGGCAGAAAAGGGTCATAAAGTTGCCCGCGTTGGCCAAATAAACAACAACCAGTAGATGGCCACTGACGACCAGTTGGCCACTGACGACTAGACGGCTAGGAGTCGGTAGATGGCGCAATACCAGCAGGCGGCCACTGACGACCAGACGACTAGGAGTCGGCGGGTGGGGCAATACCAGTAGGTGGCCACTAGCAGGCAGGTAACCATTTACCAAGTGATAGCTGAAAGCCAGTAGCCAGACACTGGGGGCGACCTCAGCTAAGTCGATGAATTACGCTTGTATTTGTTTACTTTATAGCTTCCTAGCGAGAAATCTAGGGCCCAGAAGATACAATGAGTTGCTGGGAGGTACACTCTGATAGGTCAGGTCCTATACAAGAAGTCTACTTTGGGCCCCCTCTTGAGGTGCGTCACTCCAAGCGAGGCGGAAGGCAGAATGCAAGAAATCCACTTCGGCGAGTGTGGAAACCACTCGGGGGTGAGGACCCTCGCCTGCAAGGCTACTCTCAGGGCTACTTTTGGCCATACATGCAGAATGACGCCAAGATATTCGTACGAAAGTGCGCCAGCTACCAGAAGCATTCTCCATTTTGAAATCCCCGACAGAAGAAATGCACCCAGTATTCAGCCCTTGGCCATTCGCCAAATGGGCCCTTGACATAATGGGACCCTTCCCTAGAGTTCTTGGCAATGTACGCTTCCTGCTAGTCGCAACCCGATTACTTCACCAAGTGGATTGAGGCTATCCATTGGTGCAAGTTCACGCCTCTTACGTCAGAAGATTTTTATGGAAGAACATCGTGTGCAGATTCGGAGTGCCTAAGAGATTGTAACTGACAACGGGAGTCAATTCGACGCTACCGAGATCAAAGTGCTTTGTCAGGCCTTGAACATTAGAAAGAGCTTGTCCACCCCAAGATTCCCCCAGAGTAATGGGCTCGCCGAGGCAGCAAACAGGGCTATCCTCGACAACTTGAAGAAGAGGCTGGAGCAAGCCAAAGGAAGTGGGCGGAAGAGCTTCCCGGGGTCCTTTGGGCTTATAGAACCACACCCCGACGGACTACCAGGGAGTCACCTTTCTCCTTAGCTTACGGTGCTGAGGCAGTAATCCCCATTGAGGCATTCCAACATCCAGATCTAAGGCCGTGGAGTCGGGCAATAACGACGAGATATTAGCCTGCGATAAGGACTTATTGGAGGAACGACGAGAGCAAGCTATGTTAAAGCTCATAGACTACCAGTAGAGAATCAAGAGATCCTTCGACATGTGAGTCAGAAGATGAACTTTCAAATCCAGAGACCTCGTGCTTAGAAAAGTGTTCGATAACACAAAGGAGGATGGTAACTGAAAATTGGAAGCAAATTGGGAAGACCCGTACATCGTGGATTGCATCGGACAACAAGGAGCGTATTTCTTAAAGACCAATGAAGGGGATGTACTAGAAAGGCCTTGGAATGCCTTTAATTTACACATCTGTTATCAATGATATACGATCTCGTTCAGTCTCGAAAGCAATTCAATTATCAAGCCACCACTCAGAAAAGTCCCATCAATGGGTCGGGATTCCTGACAGCCCGTAGGATAACCCATCAAAAGTAAATCCTCTCAGAAGGCGATGTGTCCTTACATTGAGGGTTATAATGACCCTGATGCACGGAACATCGAACAAATCAGATTCGCAGTCAACCTCTCAGAAGGCCGATGCGTCCAACCGTTGATCAGTACGCTGACCCCGGCGGGAAGAATATTGCTCAACAATAGCCCCAACCAGTGGGAAAAGGCATTTCGACGGGCCAAGAATTGACTTTACACTCAGAAAAGTCCCATCAATGGGCCGGCATTCCTGATAGCCTGCTGGATACCCCATCAAAAGTAAGTCTTCTCAGAAGGTCGATATGTCCTTACATCGAGGGTTATAATGACCCCGATCCACGAAACATCGAACAGATCAGATTTGCAGTCAGCCTCTCAGAACGGCGATGCGTCCGACTCCCGATCAGTACGTTGACCCCGGCGTGAGAAATATTGCTTAGTAAAAGTCCCAATCTATGTGAAAAGACACCTCAAACCGGACAAGAGATGACCTAGCAATCGCAATTAAATCGTCTAACCGACAGACGACTCCTGGGTAGTTGTGCCATATGTTCGTTGGACAGCCCTAGAGCAGTTGTGCCATCTGCTTGCCAGATGGCTCCAGAATAGTTGTGCCGTCTGCCCGCCAGATGGCTCCAGAACAGTTGTACCATCTGTCCGCCAGACGGCCCTAGAGCAGTTGTGCCGTCTGCCCGTAGATGGCTCTAGAACAGTTGTGCCATCTGCCCTCCAGACGGCTCCAGAAAAGTTGTGCCATCTGCCCTCCAGACGGCTCCAGAGCAGTTGGGCCGTCTGTTCGCTAGACGACTCCAGTATAGTTGTGCCGTCTGCCCTCTATACGGTCCCAGAGTAGTTGTGCCGTCTGCCCGCTAGACGGCCCCTAGAGCAGTTGTGCCATCTGCCCGCAGATAGCTCCAGAACAGTTGTGCCATCTGCCCTCCAGACGACTCCAGAACAGTTGTGCCGTCTACCCGCTAGAAGACCCCAGAGTAGTTGTGCCATCTGCCCGCCAGACGGCTCCAGAACAGTTGTGCGGTTTGCCCACCAGATGACTTCAGAGCATCTATGCCGTCTGCTCATTAGACGACTTCACAACGGTAGAGCCTTATACTCAGCAGAAGGCCCCACCACTGCCAGGTCGTCTGCCCACCTAATATCACACCAAACTTGAAGCCTAATGGAAATGATTAAGCAAAAATTCCCTTTCATTACAAAAAAGTGCCATACGACATCTACAAGAATAAATCAAGAAGGGGGAAAAGAGAAAAGGTTCAAGACCCCACCAGGAGATTGAGCATCGACCGCAGCCATGGCGACATCGTAGCCAATCTGATTGTCGGAGTGATAGGCCGCGTCATGAAGCACCAATGACTCAACCTTGACTGCCTTCACTTGAGCTTTTAGCTTCTCGACGAGGACTTGGTGCTCAACCGATGAGGATTGGGCTTCCGCTACCTGAACTTGAGCTGCCGAAATATCTGCGGAGAGGCGGTCACGCTGCTTCTCAAGATCAGCACGGGCCAAGTCTGCCACTGCTCGGGACTCCTTGGCCCTCCACCAGCTCGGCCTCCACCTTGGCAAGGTCATCCTCAGCCTTCTTCTTCCCCTCGCGTTCCTCAGCCAGTTGGGAACGATTCAGGTTGAGGTTGTAGGATGCGTTCCTCTCCTTCTCCAGAGCCTCCGCCCGCTCGCCCTTCAACTTCGTGACCTCCTGGTCACCCGACTCAACCTGAGCTGAAAGCTTCCCTTCGCGCTCTAGGGCCAGGTGGAGCTGGTTGCGGAGATCGTCTATAAGATCGCGCAGCCCCAGAAAAGCAACAATACTTTGCAAAGCACACCACAGAGTCAGAATACACAAATCTAAAGAGAAATCTGCAAAGAAGAGACAATGGTTACCTCAGTGATCTCCCGGCTGACGCTGTCATAGGCTGCAAATGGGTCCGAAGGCATAGCGTAGCGGACTCGGTCCCGAGGCAGACATAGCTACTCGATCATGTGCACCGCCACGTCAAGGTCGTTGTGGAGCACTCCTCGATGATTAGAATGCTGCCAGGCATGTTGCCGATGGACACTGCATATGGGCTTGCTGGAGAGATAGGCCTAGAGGATGGACCTGCCCCCGATTGGGTCTCGAAGTGCCCAAAATGAATGTTGAAGGGCTCATTCATAAAGATTTCCTCACTCGGGGGCAGGGTCTCCCCAAAGATAGTAGATGGGGCAGGGGGAGGAGCCATCCCAACGGAAGAACCCATGGCCGCCGTCTGACCAGCTGGCGAGAAGCCTTCAGATGCCTGACGAGCTGGCGACATACCACCAGACGGCTGCTCGCCCACATGCTCCTCGTGACCTCTCGCCTGGTCGTTCAGTGGGGGAATGCCTTCAGCCGCATGAGGCACTTGGAAAGAGGTGCCCGTGACCTCCTTCGGTTGAAAGGCAGGAGGAGGAGGAGGGCCTCCCCTCTTTGATTTGGTCCTCTTCTTCTTCTTCGTCACCTTGGTCTCTGCCTGAACAGGTGGTTCAGGAGCCATGTCTTCTTTCATGACCCCGGGAGGAGGAATCAAATAGATGGGGACAGCCCGGTAGGGGCCCGCTATAGGATTCAGAAAAGAGTAAGATCTGCTGTCCGACTCAAACCCTTCAACAGAAGCAAGGCCTTGTGAAAGAGTGACCGACTCTCCAGGAATAGGGACGTGGATTTGGACACCTGCGCGGCTGATCTCTTAGGGCCCATTGGTTAGCAGGAAAACCTCTGCCATCTGTACGAGGATAGAAGAGCCCAACAAGAACTCCCTTGCCTTGATGAAAATGGCTCCCCTTCTTGCCTGACAAGACGGGTAGAGTCCTAGCCCAGGGTCTGAACCGTAGTAGATTGGAGTACTACTACTAGGCGGCTGACCTTCCCAGAGGACTGACGGTTCTAGCGCTGATCCTACGGAGAGTGGGTCAAAGGAGAATGACCAGCAGATGGCTCACCACTAGACGGCTGACCACCAGATGGCTGATCCCGAGTTGACTACTATACAGCTGTTCGGCTGGCGGCTGGCTGGCAGATGGGCGTTCAACTGATGGCTGGCTGCCAGAAGGTGGATCGCGGAGTCCTGGACTTGCTGGCGGCATGGCTGGCTTCACTTCTAGCCACTACCTCTACTTCAATGGAACGGTATCGTAGAAATGGGCGAGATTGTCTCGGATGGACTAGGAGAGCTTGACCCTCCTGGTTACCGGGGCTGCAAACACAAATAATGAGAAGAAGAGATTAATAAAGAGAAGAGAAAAAGAATCCTAAAAGTTAGTGAAGATGGCCTTGGGACGGGTCATACCCTCCAAGTTAAAATGTGTTAGCACCCTGGAAGAAGATGGGCCACCCCGAGCCGGATCTCCATACTCCCAACCCCCACTCATGAGCAGGGGGTGATTCCTCTAATTCGTGTGGGAGTTGGGCAGACCGTCAACATTCTTACCAAGCCTCACGGCTAGGCTATAGAACCAGTGTTTGAAGCCGCTAATTGTCGTACTCTTAATATAATAGACCGCGTCTATCTCCGCGATTCCAATCCTCGTTTGGCGGGTGTCATTGAAGAACATAACCCGATCCAGCAGACGATAAAAGTTTTGATGCAGCTGGCCAGGAGCCCTATTATAGAAGATCTAGAGCTCACGAACTAGAGGAGGCGGGAAAGTTAACCCTACCTCTAGCTGAGCAGAACAGATATTGATCTGCCTTGACTCGACCACATCTTCGCCGAGGAGATGCTCGCATTGGCATATTGACGTAGCTGGGAATAGCGTAGTTGTGAGCTATCTCAGCCACATCCGTGCTCGCTACACCAAGAGCTTCAGGGGGACTAGGAGCCACTTCGTCCGCCTCTGATCTCCCAGATGACTGATCCACGGAACCTCCTTCCCTCATGGCTGGGTTCCAATTGGCATCCACGAAGGCAGATGGTTCATCCCTAGCACCGGATGGCTCAGAAGAAGAGGAGACCACCTGGCGGCCGTGTTTACTCCTTACTATGTTAAAGGCGAGCAAGCGAGCAAGCTGGTGGCTTGGTATAAGGTAAAAGGGTCGCTTGGGGTCAGAGAATAGAAGAGGAAAATACAAAGTTGAAAATGAATTCTAAAGTGACCCAAATGTGTTTTTATAGTGGGGCTGAAATTAGGGTTTTTCCGCGTCGTTGGTTACGGAAACCCTAAAGTTCAACAATATTTGTAAAGTCTCCGAATTGGTTCACTTAATCTGCAAAATAGCAGATTAGCACAGTGGCTCGTGTCGGATATCGTCCGCACTCGGGGTTAGGGCAAATTAAGAACAATAATAATGAAAACCGCTTAGAATGGTGGAGAGATGAGAGAGATGGAGATCGGGATTAAAAATCTGATTTTTGATAGTTTGAGATTAATGCACTAAATTCAAAAATGAAATAAAATGAGATGAAAACAATATTTATTCCACTTTAATATTAATTAAAGTGCTTACAAAGATTGAATAAACGGAAGGGAAATTAATCTAAAAAAACATTCAAAATATAAACTAAGCTAGAGAGAGAAAGTAAGATTTTAGAAAGAGAAAAATAGGGAAAAGAGGTTCTAGGAAGAGAGAAAATGAGATCTAGAGAGGGAAAGAGGAAAGAAAGGAAGTACCTTAGGAATACTTACCGAATTTGGTCCGTAATGATGATCGGACGGCAGCAAGGATATGCAACCAGCATGCAACAATGGTGGTTCGGCTGGTAACGCACAATGGTGAATAACAGCCTGCTCTTTTGCAGGTCATTAAGAGGGTGATGCTGGTGCGAAGGATTGACAACTAACAGCCTCCAATTGAGTTGCAGGCGTTGTAGCTTGAAGGTGGAGCTCGCTGGTGGCTGCACGTGATGCACACGGGGTAGGCACTACCGTGAAGTGGCTGAGGTATTCACGGGGTACACTCCTTTGAAGGAGATGAGGAGGGCAGATCTTGGAAGAGAAACCTGCTGGTGCTATGCACACTAGACGTGCAAGGAGAGGAGGGATACTTGCTGTTTTGCACCGAGGATGGATGGACAAGAGTCAACCGTGTAGGAGTTACAGGTGCGTGCAATCTCCAAGGACGGTGGCTTCGAAATCTGATCGTTGAAGAGGATGACGGATCGGAAGAGGTTGGTGCCGTGAGGGTTGCTGGTTGCAACCGTAGACAGCAACGTGGGTTGCAGGTTGAAGGCAACTCCAGTCGGTGTTAATGGAAGAGGGACAGTGGATTTACTGGTGACTGTTGGAGGTCCAGCAAGGTCGAGGCAGAGCTTTTCGAACTGTTGGAGATGGGAGAGAAGACGCACGGACGGAGAGAGCAGTGGCGCTAACAACAGAAAACCAGTCCGTGGGTGGAGTGGTTTGGATTGCGACTTGCAGAATTGCAAGTTCGAACGGTGGTTGAGAGGGATCCCGACCGGAGCGGTGCTGTTGCAGGTGTGCAACAACAGGGGGTTTAAGGAGATGATTGCAAACGGTGGTGGTGGTGGCCGGAAGTTGCAGGTGGCAACTCCGGCTAGCAGAAAGTTGAAGACGAAGAAGAAGAAAAAGGAGGAGGAGAGGAAGAAGAAGAAGAAGAAGAAAGAAGAAGAAGATGGGGTGCTGCAACAGGCAGTGCAAAGAGGAGGTGCACCAGCTTGGATGGGATGCAAATTCCGGCGAGC